>CM065054.1:78669027-79121527 GCA_032883995.1 Coronaproctus castanopsis | reverse complement strand
GCATTCAAATCTTTGTTCTTTATTTAGTAACGTTTTCGAAGACGGGGTTCATAAATATATTCAGATTTGACCATTTTCGCTCGTATTTGTGTGCGCGTTTAAGAAATTATTATTTTGAAGTGAAACTTCTATTTTTCACTTAATTTTTTTTTATTATGTTTTTTGCGGCGGTCCACACCAAATTCGTGAAATACGACGGGGTAAATTTATATATGAATGTTATATAACACAAGTACATCGGAAATAATGAACTGACTAGAGTCCTAATTAAGTTTGCAATCCATTTTACAATTAACATTTATATAAAGTTTATATGGATAAATGTAGATGAGTTTTCCGGTATACGTTATTTCGGATATTGTAAAATTATTAAATATCCAGAACTCTTTATTAAACTAATTCGGTATCGCTGATGTCTGTAAATTCAGCGCTGCTAAGATTGCATCCCGTCAAGATATGCTTTATATTGTCAGTTGCATTGCATAATTATACATCCGTTCGAGTATGCTATTCTATACTTATATAGGCGATCTTTTGTAGCGTAAGGCGCGTCGACTTATACGCGTAGTAAAAATTAAAAAAAAAAAAAAAATCGAATTTAGTTAAAACGTCTTTAAGTTTCACTTCCCCGCTGCACTTCGAGGGGCGCATTTTTTTTTTAATTTAATTATACTTTTTTCTTTTTTTTCTTTTTTTTTTAATTTTATTATTTTAAATTGTTATTATTAATTTTATTTCTATTTATTCTTATTTTATGTTTGTTGTTTTTTTTTTTTTTGTTTTTGTTTTTTCGGGTACTATGTACTGCTGCTATGGCTAGTAGCACTCGAAGGTAATTATTGGATATTATATAAAGTTGATCATATCTATTTCGGATAAATTGAAGAACTGTGGTGTAGTGAAATTAGGTTATCGGTTAAAACTTCTCGTAGTGAATTGCAAACTGAAATTTTGACGACGGTATGTGGAGCATTGTGGACAGTCGAGAAATAAATGTCGGGCTGTTAAGGGTACCTGGACGCAGCTGGCGCACAATGGTGGATCTGTTTTATTTATAATGTAATCACGAGTCAATGCAATGTGACAAATGCCAAGACGAGATAGAACTATGTTAGTTCTATTAGACCTCTCTTTAAGTTGAATATGTTTATATTCAGAGTATAACATTCTCAGAGAATTGTTAGGTACCGGCAGGAAAAAGAAAAGAATAAATACATAAAGGAACAAGTTTTCTTTTCGAAGACCTAAATTAGGCAATTCGTTTGAATTGTCTGATTAATATGCATTTTCATATTCCTATTCCGCTCTAATCTTCACTCATATTTCCTTCATTCTTTCAATGCTAGTTTTAATAGACTGCAATTAGTCCAAAATCGATGTCTTAGATGTATCCTCAATGTCCCCCGTATACACTAAAATTTCAAATATGCATAATAGTGCTCTGCAGATACCATATGTAAAAATATCCTCAAACTATCCCAAAAAATCAGTTGTAGTGTGCACCGTAATAACTTACTTCCAGCAATAGGAAATTACGATTCCAGGGAACTAAGTATTAGATATACTAAGTATAAGCATCGACGCATTAAACATAATGTATTATTCTCATAACGTCATAATTGGTTTGCTTTCGTTTCCATTACTTATAAATTATATTACATATTCGTTATATAATTAAACTTATTATTTTTTAAATTACCGCTTTTCATTTGTGATGGTTTTTTGTCTGATTTTTCCATCAATACTTATTTATATCTTGTATATTTATTATTTACCAGTTTATATTATTAGTTACTTTCATAAATGGACAGAGCCTCCGGTACATTTATTAAATATTATTATAACTTTTTAATATAATGCCAAATATACGCGTTTTACATTTACATTTACATTTGATATTGTTTACGACAGGGAACTGTCAGTGTATATATATATATATACATATATATATATATAATATATATATATATATATATATATATTATATATTATACATATATTTTATATTATATATATATATATATATTATATATTATACATATCGGCGCTGCAAGGTCATGGCTGAGACTTGCAGTGTGAAATATGCGACTGAACCTAAAAGAATCGAGAAGGATAAAAAGATTTTAAACATTGCAACGTGGAATATAAGAGGGTTAAACCAGGTAGGGAAACTAGCTATAGTAGAAAGAGAATGTGAAAGACTAGGAATCAGCATAACTGGTTCAAGCGAAACTAACTGGCAAGGAGACGGCCACTTTCTAAAATCTTCAGGTAACAAAGTTTATTATTGCGGCGGAACAGAACAGAAAAAGGGTGTGGCTTTCTTAATTAATAGAAAACGGAGTAATTATGTAGTTGCATTTGAAGCAATAAATGATAGAATGATTTATTTAAAACTGTCGACTAAACCGATGCCTTTACACCTACTACAAATATATGCACCGACTGCATCAGCTCATGACGATGAAATTGATTTGTTTTATGAAAATCTACAAAATATTATGAATAGAATCAGTAAAAAAGAACCTATGCTAATTTTAGGTGATTTTAACGCCAAAATCGGTGACACTGCGAAAGAGAACAGTTCGCGTAACGTAGTAGGCAAATTTTGGATTAGGAAAAAGAAATAAAAGGTGTAACCGATTATTAGAATTCTGTATTACAAATAGCCTCTATATAACAAATACTGGCTTTAAAAACATCCACGTCGATTATATACATGGAAATCGCCATCTGGAAATTCGAAGAACCAGATAGATTACATACTGGTGAAATCAAGATGGAAATCATCATTATTGGATGCTACAACATATCCTAGTGCTGAATGTGGAACTGACCACAACTTACTAGGAGGGAAATTTATAATGCGATTGAAAAGAATGATATGCACATCTCATAAAGATAAGACGATAATAAATAAGCCGGATACTTTCTGTTCCGCCGTTAATAACAATATCGAACAAGATAATCGAAATTGTGAATCGCCTAATGATATTTGGCTGAAACTGACCTCAGCGATTGAACGGGCAAAAAAAGTTGGATCAAATCCGATGAGTATACGGAAAAGGAAAACCTGGATAACTGATGACAGAATAAAATTAATTGAAAGACGTAGGAACACAAAAATCCATGATAATGATGTGGAGTATAGGCAATTATGCAGAGATATCCAACGTGCATGCAGAAAGGATAAGAATAGATACTACGGAGATCTATGTAAACAAATACAAGTTCACAAGGAAACGAATGAAACTAAAGATATGTTTAAAAAAATACGCATAGTTACTAGAGAATTTAAAGCCAAACCATGGGGTATTGTAAACAACACCGGGTCGTTAATAACCGACATACGTGAAATAACGGAATATTGGCGTGATTACTGTCAAAAATTGTATACAGATATAAATAGAAATACAAATAGCAATTCAACGCAAATAAAGGACAATAAATTTGAACAAGAACCTATGCCTTTACGCGATGAAGTAAAACAAGCGATTGTCAAGCTAAAAAATGGAAAAGCTGTAGGCGAAGACGAAATTCCTGCCGAAATAATTAAAATATTATCCGGAGTCACTTTTGAGTTCCTAAATAAATTACGCTGTAAAATATGGAATACATGTGAATGGCCGCGTCAGTGGACCACACGTCAATTTAATAATACATAAAAAAGGGTCTACAAAAAGTTGCGATAACTATCGTACAATCGCCCTCATTCCACACGCTTCTAAGATACTATTACACGTAATAAATGAGCGTTTAAAGTCTTATCTTAATTGGCAAATTCCCGACGAACAAGCCGGTTTTGTCGCAGGAAAAGGCACGCGGAATCCGATTTTGAAAATGAAACAAATTATAGAAAAAGCCAGAGAATACTATGCGCCTGTATATATAGCATTTATAGACTATAAAAAGGCTTTTGACAGCGTGATATGGGACGAGCTATGGATAATTTTGTCCGAAATGGGTGTTCCTAATCATCTTATAATGCTAGTGAAATCACTTTACGAAAACAATTATAATACAGTACGAGCAGATAATTATTTCTCTAAGCCTTTCAAAATATCAAAAGGTGTTAAGGATGTATCCTATCGCCATATAACATATACTCTGAATATATAATGCGACGTACTTTTGCCGCAGAGGAAGGAGGTATTTCAATTGGTGGAGCAAAAATTAATAATTTGAGATATGCCGATGACACGGCAATTTTTGCATCATCTATGGAAGAATTAAGTACAACTTTAAATAAACTGACGACAGTAAGCCATGAATTCGGAATGCGTATAAACAAAAATAAAACAAAAATTATGATAGTGGATCGTAATAATGAAAACATATCTAATACTTCGCAACAATTACACGGATATGAAGTCGTCAACGAATTTGAATATGTAGGTGTCCGGATCAACAATAAAGGAGGCTCGAGCAAAGAAATAAGGAGACGATCTGCGATGAGTCTAAATGCTATGAATAAGTTGCAACGTATCTGGCGGGATGGAAATATCAATTATTCTACAAAAATACAACTTGTTCGTTCCCTGGTGTTCTCCATCTTTACCTATGGTTCCGAAACATGGGTAATAAACTCCACGGATCAGCAATATATTGATGCATAATGAAATGCTGGCGCATAATGCTGGGTATAAAATGGCACGATAAACAAACGAATTAAGCGTCTTAATATAGATAAACGATTGTCACAAGACATACGCGATAAAATGCACAAATTTTTCGGTCATATAATGCGTGCACGAGACTTAGACAGGACAGTCACACTAGGAAGAATGAACGGACATAGAAGAAAAGGTCGGCCAATGACCCGATGGACGAAACAAATATGCCGACGTGTTAAACTGTCAATACCACATTTGGTACACTCGGCAGATGATCGACAACTGTAGAGGAATTTGATTGCTACATAACGGTCACGACGTTCAATTATGATCAATATACGACTGTAGATATGATATATATATATATATATACACCGACAGTTCCCTGTCGTAAACAATATCAAAAGGGAAAAAACTCAATCATTTACGTTTTGCCGATGATATTGTGTTAATCAGTAACAGCGCACATGCTTTACAGGATATTGTAAATGACCTTCCTAGTTGCTCTAAAGCAGTAGGATTTAAGACAAATATAGATAAAACGAAGATCGTGTCAAACTCACACTTGTTACAAGAAATAACAACAGATGGGCAAATATTGGAGCAGGTTAATGAATACCCAAGTAATCACAGTAGACAAAGAAGCAATGTATAAAGAAATTAAAAGACGGACGCACCTTTCATGGATAGCGTTTGAAAGGCTAAATAGTGTATTGAAAAACGAAGACATACCGAACTGTTTAAAAAAGAAAGCATATGAACAGCGCATCCTTCCAGGTGGTGCCTGACAGAATATGTTGTTAGAAAACTTGCCGTAACGCGGAAGGCCCATGAGAAAATAATGCTGGATATCAAGAGGCTGGATCGAAAACGTAATACGTGGATAAGGCAGCAAACCAAGCTGGTAGATGTAATACAACGCGTAGCTAAATTAAAATGGAACTGGGCTGGTCATGTCGCTAGAAGGACGGACAATAGGTGAACGAAAAGAATAACGCAATGGACACCGAGATAAGGGCACGGAATCCGTTGTCGCCCGTGTACGCGATGGCAAGACGACATTCAAAAGTCAGTCAGAGTTAAATGGATGAACTATACTGACGATTAAGCCAATCGTGATATATATATTAAAAAAATAAAAAACATTGCCCCGGAATATTTCGCGCGTAAACTATGTATAAATTTGAATGTAAAGTCGGCGTTTAGGCAATTACCCGAATAGCAGAAGAATCTAAGTATTTATGTTTGAATTTAACTAACAAAAGCACGGTTTTATCAGGACTCGTAAACTATTTTAATTTTTATTAATTTATATATTGAAGATTATAATTAGGTCGTTGAATTTTTGAAATTTCTTCAGATATCCGAGTTTCCAGGTCTTCCAAATCTCGTGGACGTGTTTCGTAAACGCGGCTCTTAAGGTATCCACTCGAAAAAGAAAATCGCGCAAGTTTGAATTCTTTTCGAAACTCTCTTTACACTGTCGCGATCGATTCACGCAGAAAATAACGTTCCGCCACGATTGTTTTCGTTACGAGGATGCTGTGATAATTTTGAAACTGGACTAAAACAAATCTCTCGTGTGTACGCCGAACGTGGAGCACGCGCTTTTTCGTTATAGCGGTGTTACCAACTGAGCTATTGAAAAAACCAAAATCGCCCGTCTTCGCTGGTTAACACTATAGTATCGGTACATGTACACACCCTCGTTCGCTTTAACGCATTTTGGTATACAAACTCGTTATTGGAAAATCTCGGATAGTTAATATTTTAGTATAAAAAAAGATTTCCAGCAAACAATTAAATTACACTTTAAAACGTTTTTTTGTAGACTTTTTCGAAATTATTCGAACGGTTTTATAATTATATGCACTTCCTCGAATATTCGAATAATAATAAATATCCTATAGTTAATATTTTAGTTCGAAAATACTTTGAAGAATAATTTTCCCAAACTCATTTTTATTAAAAATCTCCGACAGTTAACATTTTAATAAGAGACGATTTCGAAAATTTAGGTAGACATTTAAATTGCGCCTTAACCTTTTCAGTCACAAATGAAAATTTGACAGGAAATTATAAATCTTATACAGGCTGTCTATTGCGTAACGTTGCTTTTCAGATAACTCTAGATGATTTTCAATGTTTTTACGTTAATATAATTAGAATTGAGACATTTCATGGTCGCAATCGAAAAATATATAATTTTGTTAGTGTTGAAATTTTACACGCCATATAGTAGACACGGTGACTGAAAAGGTTATTTATTTATTTATTTATTTTTTTTTTTTTTTTATGGTGCCTAATTATCTCTTACGTACACGTGGGAGACAGGAAGAATGAATGCGCGCGAATGTTAAACTCGGTTGTTATCTGCGTACAGTTATGTTTCCTTCCTTTGTGACTGTTTGTCTCATCTACACATATATACACTCAAAAAAACATACGCATATATATATATATATAACGTCATTATACAAAATCAAACTTTATATATATATATATATATATATATATATATATATATATATATATATATATATATATATATATATATAAAGTCATAGTACAAAATCAAACTAATATATATATATATAACGTCATTGTACAAAATCAAACTTATATTTATATATATATATATATATATATATATATATGTGTGTGTGTGTATATATACAAATATATATAAAACATTCCATCTGACATTAGTTTTCTTATTTTTTTTACCGAGTTAGATTTTTATGGTATATTGATCATTCCTTTTGTCTATAAGACTTCTGATTTTATACCTCACCGCTTTACACACAACATTAAATGCTAGTTTTTCCTTTGATATTTTATATTCTTTATTTGTCTAAGCCATTCACGTTTTCTAATACCTATCTTTAGAAGTTCCGGAGGGAACATTATACAACATGAAAGGAAGGAAATTGTTACGGGAGCTACGGAATTGTACGCAGTATGAATTCGGCGAGTGTGAGAAGATTATAATTGTAACGAAGACGGACAGAAAGAATACGATTACGTAAAAAAAAGTGAATCCGAATAACTACTGATCGATAAGTTACAAACTTTTTACAAAATATTTGCTAATGTATCGTACACGCGTCTAGTAAATCGCGTATATGAACGACAACCTCCAGAATAAGCAAGTTTTCGCGCAAACTTTTCCGCTATAAATAATTTGCTTATAATACAGCAGTCTCGATCGAAAAGGCGGATGAATACGAAATAGAAATACGTTTTACATTTTCTACACGAACTTTGATTCGGTAGATCGTGATTTCCTTTATGCTTCTTTGCGGAATCAAGGAATACGTTAGAAATATATAAGATTAATAAAGAATAGTTACGATAATACTCACGGAAAGATAATATTGGATCAGAAAGGAGAAATATTTTCATTGGAAAAAAAAGGAGTTAGGCACTGTTAGCGGTGTTATTTAACGCGGTGTTGGAACAACTATTTAGTAATCGATCATGAGAACAATATGAAATAAACATCAATGGCGCGCGCATTTAACAAATTTACGTTTCGCGCATAATGTATAATGTTCCGCGGCTGAAAAGTTACAGATGTTGCTTAACGGATTAGAAGAAAGTGCAAAGAAGGACTAAATGTCAAAAAAGAAACGAATTATTAACTAACAACACACGAAAGTAAACAATTAAAATGAACTGAAAACGTAAATTAATTTCATTTTCAACGACAAAACAGCCGAGGAAGTAAATAGAAGGATAGAAACAGGGTGGAAAAAATATTGGACTTTGAAGGAAATTTTTAATACGAAAATGAGTACGCCGTTAAAAGCGCAAGTGTATATCATACCGGCGATTAACTACGGTTCGCAAACATCGTCGCATAATATAAAGCAAATAAAAAACTTAATCGCACAGCGAGCGATGAAAAGAAAAATTTCACAGGGTTAAAAATTTTAATAAAATAAACAAAGCATTAAGAGCGCAGTCAAGAATAGATGACCTAACGGGGATAGCGAGAAAACTAAAACGAGCACGGTGTGGTCATTGCGAAAACAAGCAGGTAGCTGGGACAGAAAATGTATCTAGTGGATTCCGTTGGATAGGAAATAAAAGACACGATAGAAAGATGATATCGTCAAATATGTGGGGACTAGTTGGATGCTGAATGCGAGAGATAGAACGATTTGCTGGATATATATCTTTAAATTTTCAAAAAAATAAAAAAAATAAGAAAAAATAAATAAAAAGTAATATGCCTTTGCTCATTTTTGATTATTTAATTTTGATGATTTTGGATACGTACTTTTGGTGTATTCAAACGAAATGAAGGGTTTATTTATTATTTATTTATTCTATATATTGCGAAATAAAAGTTTATAAAATTCTTCAACATTACATAAATCTTAATAACCGACTACGAAGGCGGTTGCACCCGTCGTCACAAAAAAATCATATGCGCGCTTGTATATTATTAGCGTCATCAATACTAACCCATTCTGTACTTGAAAATAACCTAAAATGTTTGGTCTCAATATTCGACAACGCGAACACAGTATGACGTTGATGTTGATGATGACGACGATATATATATATTATACACACAGGCTCATATATATATATTTTATTCCTGTTTTACAGACATTGTCAATATGAACACATCGTCATCCGATGAATTTCCCACGGACCCATTTACGCGTGAACAACGAATTCGAGGATTTATTTCAATTCACTTTTTGCTACTATTTTACTGTTTCGTTTTTATCGGTTACATTTGCAAAGATTATTTCTTACCTTCTGTATTCTGCATTTGCAAAAGTAAGTAATGTATTATTTTCTCGTTTATTTTTAGAAAGCAAAAAATATATAAATGAATAGACGTATATATATATATATATATATATATATATATATATATATATATATATATATATATATACATTTTACAGATGCGTACATACACGACACCCCTCACCCAAAACAGAACTGTTAGTACATTAAACGGCGCTCGTTAAAAACTATTTTATCCTTTATTTTTAAAAATACTTATTCGATAAAAGTTATTCGCAACAACTAATCAGTTTATTCGATAAATAAATTAGAGATGATAAATACAAATCTGTATTAGTATTAAACCGTCGACATCGGTAGTGCTATGACGTCACTAACACCGGTGTTACTTAAAGGTCAATACGCGTGATTACGGTTGATGATGTACTTAGCGATTGCCATTTTTAGTAACGACGGTAAAAGCGGACGTATTGATAACGACGGTTGAAATATTCGTGGTCGACGAAATTTTTCCATAGTTTATACGTATCGCCCGCGCGCATACTTCGCCCGTTTCTCTATTACATAATTTTGAATTATATCCATCGATCGTATTCGATGCGCGATGAAATGAAAATAGGCCAGACCATCGGTGATTAATTTAATTAATTTTCGCCAATATCATATTTATCGAAGTGTCTCTTTATTTTTTTTTTTTTTTTTTTTTTAAAGCGTATATTTATTATAAAATAAAAATACAAGTAAACCCAGTCACTCACACTACCACATTCTTTACACGTTAGGTAGTATATATATATATATATATATATATATATATATATATATATATATATATATATATATATATGTTCCGGCTTGTCGACGGATCTACACCATTTGACAATATGCACATCTAAAATATTATTACATAGATATATCGTTAATTTTCAATTTATAAAATTTACAGACGCACTACCACATTTACCAGTAGCACTTATACATGTTTCCTCATTAATGGAATTTCTGAATACGTGTATTAAATAAACGAATTGTGTGTTACGTTACGTATATATATATATATATATTATAACGTACCGCTAGACGAGTGGCGAGTATTCGCGTTCTACTGGCTTATTGCGTGATAATGATCTTCTAAATTGTTATCGAATGCGCCAGGTGGATAAAATTTGTAATGAAATACACGAGATTCTTATTTAGTTTTATAATTTTATTAATTCCAAGGAGATCTGAATGTACAGCTGCCAACTACTCGAATAAAGATATTAAAATCAACTTGCGTTTAATTTTAATTGCGCTTTCATTAACATTTAACTTTCAATCAATACGTAAAATCACAGCAAATCATATTTAAACACGTAAACATAAACGCGAATAATACTCATATAAAATATTGTAAAAAGAAATTCATACACATATCGCATAAAACATAATAAATAATAATAAAATTCCTACCACCTGATGTATACCGCAGGTAGGACCCCGATGGTGATGCTGGATGCTGAAGGCGTATCCTATTTCCGAATTCCACTGATTTCCGTGCTACATATTTTAATACTATTATTATTATTATTATTATTGATCGGATTCGCAACAGTCTTTATTATATTCCCGATTACTTATTTTACGGATTATAATTATAAGTCGGTACTTAACTGACTAGAAAATTGTAACGTAGTAATTTAAATAATTCTACATAGAATGGATAAGAGGCTTACATGGAGGCTACACGTGGCACAGACAAAAAGAACAATCATTACTCGTGCAAAATTGCTGTATCCATTATTAGGTCGGAAGTCAATTTTAAATTTAACGACTAAACGGATCATCTATCTTTCAGTGATCGCTCCTATTTGGCGTTACGGAATAGAGCTGTATGGAAGTACCTGCAAGAGCAATCTTCGAAGAATACAATAGCAGCAATCGAAGATACTTCGTACCATCACGTCCGCTCCTGTCTACGTCTCCAATCGGACTTTACATAACGATCTTAGGATTCCTTATGTCGGTGTGACATACATATACAGCAATATAAAAAATTATTCGACAAGTTCGAGGTTAGCAGTAATCTAATCATCCGCAGAATGCACACATCGTGTCTTCCAGATAATCCGCCAAGACGTTTGAGAAGAAAGTGGTGTCGCGATGCTATTCCTATCACATAATTGATTTCAGTCTCCCTTCTCCTTCCAGATGATAGCGTATGTCTTTTTCTCCTATTATTGTACCTGTTTATTCCTATTATCATTATTTCGTCCCAATCTCATTCCCATATTGTACATTCCTTCTTCCTCATCGCAGTCTTGTGCCTTAATGGAGGCACTTGATTAAACCCCTCTCTTATCCGTGATCTACGTTGTTAGTAGCACTAAGTGCTGGTACGATGTTAAAAAAAAAAAAAAAAAAAAAGATATCTTAACCTTGACCACGACCATCACCTAACGTCTACGTGACGTCTTATCCGACAAAACACGTGATAATCTTGCTTTTACGTACTACGATCCTATTTGGTGTTACTACGGATCGACTCTAACGACTATCTACCAAAAAAATAATTGAACGACCTGCCAAGTTGACTGACTTTATCCCGTATCTTAAAAATTCCCCCAGCATAATGACGATATTACCTACACATTTTGTGTTATCTACGAATATCGCTATTTTAATTCTCGTCATTATATCGATCATAATTATATCTCACATATCGGGAATTTTCGTATGTATGTTGTTGTTAAATAAATCGATGTCCGACATAATGTAGCTTTCAACACCTTCGACTTTATTAAATTTTCCTTTTCTTTTCAATAATTAATATTAATTCCTTAGGTACCCCCTATCAATTAAAATACTATTATATATATATATATACATATATATATATATATATATATATATATATATATATATATATATATATAATATATATATATTCATATAATTACTGGGCTGGAATTAACATGTTTAAAAATGCATTAAAGACTTATTCTCTCTGTGTACTGTAGAAATTTTTTATAAATAACGTATACACACATTCGCTTATTGCAAATATATATATATTGCCGTAATCGTCATTTTTTAAAAATAGGGTATACCTTTACATCATGCCTAACGTGATGTTGTATGTAGGAACTAACTCATATATTTTTTTTCTTTAAATTCGTATATTTGAATAATTTTTTTTTTTTACAATTACACAGTCATATTAGTGCACATACATGCAAATAAATAAAATGTATGCAACACTATTTCCACACACACACACACACACACAACATATATAAACTGACACACACACTATAAAGTCATCTACATATATTCAGATTAAAAATTACATGTGTATAATTATATTTTACCTCATCCCGTTAAGCTTTCACTTGTCGACAGGTATCAAACTAACTAATTAATATTTATACACCAATGTTCATGTACGTACACATATACACACACACATATATATTTCTATACATATATACATACAACAATATACATAATTTTAACAGTTTACTTATTGAATACAGTATTCCACTCATTCTAAAAGTCATTTATACGTCTCACTCATTTTTTAGACATTCACACCATCATTTTGACCTATTTCCTGTAGTAGCCCCCTGATATCCGAGTTGTCTATCCCTCTTTCTCGTCATTTTCCATTCTACATCTCTTTTTTTAATATTTTATTTATAATTATATTGTCTCGTAACCATTCTTTGAGTTTAAAATCGCTGTATTTTTTTCGTTTCATATATCATCAGGTATATTACATTCGGCATTTGTGTAATTATAAATTTACCATTCCGATTACCATACTTTGTTCTCGGTATTTGTACCTTATATTTTAGCGTTTTTCTTAAGTTATATTTCCCAATTTCCCTTTTGTCCACATCAACAATTTGATATTCAAAAATATATTAAAAATACAAACTCAGATACTTTCAACGTAAAACACATTATTATCAACCTCATCTCAAATAACAATGAACTTGTTCTTTTATGGACACCAGCCCATTCGGGAATAGCTGGGAATGAAAACATTGATATAATAGTCAAAACAACTCCTACGAATATAAAAACAATAAAATCAACTCGCATTACTGATTTACATACAGTCCTTATACAAAAAATTAATATGTCATTTCAAAAATTCTGGGAGACCCAATATACACACCTATATCAGATTAAGCCGAAATTAGGAAACTGGAAAACAACAGACCAGAAAGAAAGAAGAACAGAAAAAACGCTAGCTCGACTACGTACAGTACACACGTTACTTTACAACACCTACTCAATAGGACCCCTCTACCCATCTGCCATGAATGCAATTCACAATTAAATATAAACCACATACTATTAGAATGTACAAAATACAGAAACCAACGTATAAAATACAACCTAAACCATGACACAATAAAAACAGTACTCGAAGATAACCCGGACAAAATTAAAAATCTTTTACAGTACCTTACACACACTAACCTAATAAACAGCTTATAATCAACTCTAAGACGCAAATGATCCCGGCAATCGAGCGTCTATAAATAAAATAAAATTAAAAAAAAAAAAAAAAAAAAAGATAATTATAAAATATGAATATAAGAACAAAAATAAATCATAAATAAATATAACCGATGAATTAGAACTAAAAGAAGAGAAATAACTATAAAATATGAATATAGCAAGGGAGGATAATCGTAATAAAATGTATCATATAAAAAGAGGAAAGGACAAATTACTCCCAAAACAAACACTTAAATTAGAATATGATCGATAATAATGAATTTAAATAAAACCATCAAAACATAAACATCCAAACATATCAAGGATAGGATACACAGTAAGGAGGAAAAACACCGAGGGAGAATAACTTCTCAAGCAAACTGGTACGTCTCTGTTCAAACCATCCACAGCTGAAAAATAAATGGTTGATATCTTCTCTAAAACTGACGCTACTATGATTGGTAGAATGCATATAAGAAGGATTTACGAGATTGAAGTTCAACGCTGCTCTAGAATGACCAGAACGTAGCCTACATATGACAGTGATAAATCTGCGGATAGTAGTGATTGGGATACCAGGGGGAAGGTATTTGAACCAGGGAACCTGGGGAAATTCAGTTTGAACCATACTATAGGTTTTACCTTTGATTGAAGAATTAAGTATACTTTCAATTCAGTCAGTTTTAAAAGTTCCCCTAATCATGTCATAAAGGTCGCTAGAAGGAATATAATATGAAAAACGAGCTCCAGAATTAATAGCACTTTTCGCCAAAGTGTCAACTCTATCGTTCATGGAGATGCCACAATGACTAGGTATCCATAAAAACTTCGGGTTATCATCTCCACGTTGAGAGATAATCAAGCATTTTTCCTTAATTTCTAAAACGAAGAGGTGAGATTTATAATTAAAACTACTGTTTTGAATAGCCAAAAGAGCACTAAGGCTATCGGAACAAATAACAAAATTACAGGTACAAGAAAGAAATTTTATAATATATAGGCCTTATTGATCGCTAAAAGCTCCGCTGTAAATATGGAGGCCTCCGGAGGTAAAGAAAACTGCTGTATAAATAAATTTGGAATAAGAAAAGCAGCACCCACATTCTCATTGGACCGTCGTAACTTAGATCTATCGGTAAAAATCTCTATATATATTCGGGATAGATTGTTTCGGTAATCAAAAAGGAAATGAGCATTAACTAATTCAAGAGGTAAATTAAGCTTAACTAATTTTTGACATGTGCGAATATCTATGTCTATATTAATTAGATTAATGTCAAAGGGAAGATTAAAATATATAGATGGAAAAACAGGAATGAGTGCAGGCTTATATGCAATATATCGGGAAACCCGTTTGGCAAGAAGAGAAATTTTGGAGTGAACAAACCTCCAGTTACAGAAAAATATATAGGATATTATCTATGAGAGAATAATTTTGAAGATTGCAATAAGAATTTATCTGTCAGGAAAATTCTTCTAAAATGTAATGGTGGAGTTCTCGATTTGGGGACACACTACAGGGCGCAAGAACGAATGTTGCCTGTAATAAGCCTCAAACCAATGTTCTGAAGACAATCCAGTTTTTTGAGAAGAGAGGGGGGCAGTTGATCCGTAGAATATTGAGCCATAATCTAGTCTAGATCTTATGAAGGACCTGAATAACAAGCTTAAAATGACGCGATCACCTCCCCAGCAAGAGTTACTAATAGCTTTCAGAGGATTGTAGTTCATCATGAGTTTCGATAGAGCGGTGAGACTTCCAGGATAATCTGGAATCCAGGTATAAACCCAAATATTTGACTTTTTTAACAAATGTAATCGGTTGATTATAGATATTGATTTGTAAGTTGGTACAACTAAATGGCCTAAGTGAAAAAAAGGCAAACACTTGATTTATCAGGAGATGATAAGAGGAGATTAATATTTCGAAAGGTATTACTAGTTCACAGCGTAATGTTATTAAAAACAAGTCATTCGAAGATCATTAGTGTCTTAAAATTCGGCGATTCTAACTACTGGATTGATTTCGACTGATAATTGGACGTTAAGCATCTTTCGAAGAAATTGCTAATTTTTTTTCTTTAATACAAGACTATTACTCGAATTATCAATTACTTAGAGAAAATTACAGAGTTTACGAAGCTGTATTAGCCGTTTTTGTAGGGGAATACGATTTGGATGCTGCCGATGACTTACCTTTATTGCGTACTTAATAGCGAGAATTTTCCTTCGGTAGCAGACAGGCGTAATACCGCTGAGGAAGGCTAGCTGTTGCTGAGGTTGAGAATTTCAGCGCAATCCTAATTCCAGTATTTTGTATCATATCCGGTATATTTAATAGTCGTTTGCTGCCGGACGAATACGTAAATGAACAATAATCGAGTCACGAGTGGTTAATTGTAAATCCGAAGTAAGGTCGAACTTCTCGGTATCTCATTACTCATCATATTCATTATATTTAGTAGTGGCTGATACTTTTGTCTAAATGCAATTATGTGATTACGCCGAGTTATTTTTTTTTTTTTTTTTTTTGGGGGGGGCACTGCTGAGGAGCAATCACAACCCATATATATTGATATTACAATTGGTTAGGAATTTGTAAAGTAGGAGGAAAACACGGGTGTCATTAGAAAAAATTAAGGAAGTGATAGAGAAAGGAGGACCATAACCGCTGGATATTAAGGAATTCAGGAGTGCGAGTTGGTCAGGTGTGTGAAAACTGCAATTGAAAAGGATGTGGTTTTCATCGGCGATAATTTGTGAATTGGCTGGATGGGAACAATATGGGGAACTGGAAATCCCAATACGAAACAACAATTTTCAATACGAGTTTTTCCGAATTGTTTAAGCTGTTTCAAAGAAATAATATGGTTAACAGACAGTTTATGTATTTTCTGTACTTTATGCAGATTATTCAGATCATCAAACTTGTATTCCGTACATTCTTTCTTCGCTAAATAAAAGGCAAGCCCAACCAAACAGTTTTTTTATTTTCTTACAACTGCATTACCATGGGATTGTTGTTGTGTATAAATTTGTTTGAAAATAGAGTTTAAAAATTATAGATAACGGGCCCGTCGATCTATATGAAGCAATTTTCGTAGAAGGTGTTTACCTGATTTTTTAAACAACATTACTTGCGAAAATCTGAGTTACACGGGATAGTATGTCAATTGTATTTTATAACATTAAATATGTACGTCAGCGTAACTAGTCCTTTACGTGGTAGTTCATTTAATATCCTAGCTGTTATCAGGAGGTAGGCCGGGGCTCTTCTGGGATTCATGTTTTTAACGATTATTTTAATTCCTTTCCGGGAGCAAAGCTTTATTGGTAAGCTTAATCCATATTATACGAATTTACTGGTAGGCTTTCATGACCGGGATGTCGGGTGATAGCGAAATATTTTACAAATTTATCAACCTTTTCCCCTTATCAATGTGATCCCATGAGTTATCTAATTGCCTTATTGGGTATACAAGTTCTTCCTTCGATCTTTTTAGAATACGTGTAGCTTTCCACGATGTGTATTTAAAGAAGTTAAGATATTCAGCGAAGCTATCATTCTTTAGTTTAAGTAACAAAATTTGTTACTTTTCTCGTTTGTCTATTGAGTTTTGTTTGCCGTTGTTTCCTTAATTTTTTTTTTTTTTTTTATCTACCTCATTTAGAATTTCTGTTGGGCAGTATGTAATTTGGGAGCCTATCGATTCATCAGGCGTCTTTCAGTAACGAAGACATCGAAAACTTATTATCGAGATGCTTGATGATGAGGAAAATGGATCAACCGCAGGAATTTATGCGGAACAGTGTAAAATCGAACGATTTTTCATACCGCGAATTAATTTTCCGTTTCATTTTTTAGGTTTAAATATTTCCGCAGACGTAGCGGCAGCTACGTTCATGGCTTCGGCTACTTCGGTACCGGAAATGGCGGTAAACGTAATCGGTACGTTCTTGACCGAATCAGATCTAGGCATCGGTACCATCGTCGGTAGTTCCATATGTAATACATTAGCCGTTGTCGGGTTAGCTGGCCTAGCAGTTCGCAAGGTATTTAATTTATCGTGAACGTAGTCTATATATATATATATATATATTTTTTTTATAATCGCTCAAGGTGGTGCCTTGTTGCCGTAGTTATTGTGTCTTGTTAATAGCCAGTGTCAGAAGTTCTAAACGATCCTATACACACTATTCATTATAGGGTGTAATATAATAATTTTTTAAATATTATATAATGTAAATCCTAGTATGGACGTCCAAATTTATCATATATCGTTTTAGTAAATTTTAAACATTGTAATCAGTTATGACTACAAATCTCGAAGTTTATAAGTTTATATATATATATATATATATATATATATATATATATATATATATATATATGTATAATGTATGTATAGGGTTGGAAAATTAAATTAGTCAAGTTTACATAACAATGTGAACCTAATATTTCGTAACTTGGACAACTTTCGTCGAATTAATGATGTTAAACGTGAACTACTGCCAAGAATAGTTAAATACTATGTTTTTTCCTCGCTACGGCAGACAATTGAATCTTAAAGGAGGATGAAATATAAAGATTAGAATCGTTTGAGTCGTGGCTTTATAGACGATTACTTGCAAAGCACAGCAAAAATTAGAAATAAGGAAGTTATGAAAAGGATAAATAAGAACTGCGAACTGATAAGACTAATAAAACTATACATTATCTATTTCCACAATGTTGGACGAAGGTGTTCTTAATTTTACTAAACTAATTATGGTAGTCGCTCACGATAATATTCCAAAGTAGACATTGCGTACGACTTATGGTCAATATTGCTAATTAAAAATATTATTTTTCTTAAAAATCATTAGTCAAGCTAATAAACGAAGATATACACCATTATACAAAAATATAAGAGTTGTATCTACGCAAATGAATTAAATTTTTACTAGATAACTGGAAAAACTTGTGGAATAATTTCCTACAGTTGCACCCAACAACAACAGTCTATGGAAAATAAAATCACTTCCACCAATAAAAGGTCCGCTCACTAACACTCTTGTTTATGAAAGCCGATTTCAACACTCGCGTCGCGTATATGCAATATCAATAGTCGTTCTTCAAAGCCAGTTCCACGAACGCACTATTATAACATAAATAAAACAAATAACAAATCTTTGTAATGTTAATACTGACAATAGGACTTTTATCGCTCCATCTAATGGTTGCGAAACATATTAAACTATTAAAAAATAAAACATCGTGGAGATGACGGAATGTCCGCAGAAATGATTAAAAATCTATCGCGGAAAGCTGTCATTTACCTTAGAAATTTAATGAATAGCATGTTCAGTCTCACATTTTCCATCAAAATGGAAAATTGCTAAAATAATTGTGTTACCTAAACCAGGAAAGGACAGAAGTAATGTTAATAATGTGAAACCAATTAGCTTACTAAGTAATCTCGGTAAAATTTGCGGAATAAGTTGCAAAGTTTCTCTTTAAAATATGGCATTCTTAACAGCGAACAGTTTGGATTTAAATCAGGCTATTCTACAGCGCATCAAGTTGTGAGAATTTCTGATTTTATATTACTGATAATTTTAATCTTCGCAAATACACAGGTATGATAATGATTGACTTAGAGAAAGCTTCCAATACTTGGCATAATGGTATATTATATAAAATGATCAAATCCCACTACGTCTTATTAAAAACAACAGAACATTTTACGTTAAACATTACTCTAATAATTCTTCAATAAAAAAACGTATTATTCCGGAGTCCCACAAGGAAGCGTGTCCATACCGGTTTCTAATATTATTAAACGATTTCCCACTGATAACATGTGTACATACCGCATTCTATGTTGATAACTTAGCTTTATACTGCGCTTCATATAGAAGTGATACCATTCGTAAGAGATTACAGAAAGCTGTAAACACAATTTCCAAATATTATCAGCGGTGTAAAACAGAGGCCATCTTATTCTCAAGAAGAAGACCACCACCCTTGTCTGACATTGCGGTGAAATCCGAGCAAGTTCCGTTTGTTAAATAGGTTAAATATTTAGCAGTGATAACAGTCGTTTAACGTTTAATAACCACGTTAAGTATTCTGTCGATGAAGTTCATCAAGCTATATCCACGTTCTATAGTCCATATTTAATAACAGATCCGGTCTTATTAAATAAAAAACTGATCTATACTACCGTTATCAACATATGCGTGTCCTGTATGGTCTTATGATAGTGCTTATAAAAAATTACAGATAATGCAAAATCATTGCTGCAGAATTTCGCTGAATGTGCTACACGATACGACAAAATAGCTTACATAATCAATTAAAACTTCGGCATATATTTTATTGCATATATTAGCAAAATATCGAAAATTTTTTATAAAAAGTGTGAAAATCACGATAGTGAGCTAATTAAAATAGGCAGTTACGATATATCTACGCGAGCGTTACACTAAATATAAACATCGTAGATTTAAGCGCAGATGTTTATAATTTAATTTAAAAATCAATTATACGCGATTTAAGTTATTATTAGGACTAATCTAAAGTTAATTATAGCGTTTTGTTCTTTTATGTTTTAATTTTTCCTACGTAATATATTTCGATATGTTTATTATAAAGATTAAATTTTAAGTGTTCAAGTTGTTTTATACTCTTCATTTACTCTAAGGTTATTATTCAAGGTGTACACTTAGCTTAATAAATTTATTTGCAGTTGTAACACTGTAAAAATAAAATTGTTGAAATAAATTTTTATTGTTATTGTTAAAAAAAAAATAATAATTAAAATATTCACCAGCTTTTTAAACAATGGATAATTTATCAAAAACACAGCATATTATATTAAGCAGACTGCAGACCTCTTACAAAATTTAGTTCAGGAAATAGAAACTTTCTTTTTGCGTTACTATGGTCCCGGAGTCCACATATGGGGACAGACGTTACATTAATACGACGGTGTGAAAGTACGCGGTGACTAATGATGTAACGTTTTAAAAAAGGATAAAAATTTTATCACTAACTAGAAAACCCGTTCCTGTGAGTTGCTTAAAAAGATGTTCGTTACCGCGGGGTAGTCTTGGATAATTAAATTTTTCCGAACATGTCAGTCATACTACCTTGAAAGCTAGCAGGAGTATATCTGCCATATATCCACTAAAGAAAATAATTTCTTAATGTTAATAATAAATTAATTCTGTATAAAACACTTATACGTCCCGTAATGACGTAGTCCAGCTTGGTATTTCAAATACAAATTTTAACAAATTACATGTATTTCAAAACATATCAGATGTGTACTAAATGTCCCTACATACTACAGAATGGTTTACATGCATACTACCTTAAACATGACTTATATTAAGGACCTCGTATACTAAATTTAACGCGTAAATTCTGCGATGACTGGCTTAGTATAATCATTTAATACCATAATTACGATTCTGGGCAACTTCAATTTATGTATAAGGAGGCTCAAACATAACCTGTTGTAACGTTATATGATACTTATTTTATGATTTATAATTTCTTCTATATTTACTTACCGTGTGTAACTCTTTTGTTTTATTATTATTATAACTTATTCCTTTTTCGCTGTATATATAGATATATATATATATATATATATATATATATATATATATTTTTTTAATAATTTTTTTGTTTATTATTTTTATATTATAAGTATAAATGTTTCTTTTATATATTACATGTCTTCGTATTAATTTCTGTTATACGGTGAGCCATTTTGAATCGTACGTAGTTATTATTTTATAATTTTTGTTTTTATAATTTTTAAAACTATTTTCGCGGTCGATATTATGCATAATTAGATAAAATAATTTCGGAATAATCACGTACAATTTAGAAAAAACAAAAAAGATTTATTAATAATAAAATAAAACAATATATTAATATTTTAATTAATAATAAGACCGAGTTTACCTTTCAAGCAACATACCGCGCTCATCATCAGAACTAAAGTAAACTAACTCTGACCTAACAATTAACTATATAGAGATAACTACACTATATCTGATTGCTTCTGAATTGACCAATCACCGTCCTCCATGATTTATTATTAATAAATCGTTCGGTTTTTTTTTTTCTAAATTGTACGCGGTTATTCCGGAATTATTTTATCTAATTTTTGTTTTTATTTCTCCGTAAATTATGTTGAAATATACGTTATTATTGTTGAAAGATTTTTTTTTTTGGGGGGGGCACTGCTGAGGAGCAATCTTGATAAATAGTTATTATATATTGATATTACAATTGGTTAGGAATTTGTAAAGAAGGAGGAAAACACGGGAGTCATTAGAAAAAATTAAGGAAGTGATAGAGAAAGAAGGACGATAACCGATGGATATTAAGGAATTCAGGAGTGCGAGTTGGTCAGGTGTGTGAAAACTGCAATTGAAAAGGATGTGGTTTTCATCGGCGATAATTTGTGAATCGGCTGGATGAGAACAATATGGGGAACTGGAAATCCCAATACGAAACATGTGAGCCGGAAGACGATTGTATCCAGAACGTAGGTGATGGTTGTAATAATCGGAAGTTGAGGTGTATGTTGGATAAATTAAAGTACCAGGGAGTAGGTGATGTGGCCAGATAATATCTAGGGGTGGAAGAACTAATTAGCCACGATGACCACTCGTAGGATATATCCATGTTGGCAAGAGATGTTTACAATTTGATTGTCGTTTATAAATATGCCAAGCCTCATTTCGTACAATTATTGTATAACTTTTTAATAGTTTCCCCTCCCCGTCCTCAAATATTAATTAATTATTTGTTTGTTCGTTTTTTTTTTTTTTTTTTTAGTTTATTATTAGTCATTTCGAATTCGTTCCGGTTTTTTCATTTTATTTTTTATTAATTTACGTTAACCGGTAGTAGAAAATGAAGAATTTAATAATATTTATTACGATAATAATTCTCGATCGCGTGTTTTAGGCGATTGAACTGGAAAAATGGACTATAATAAGAGACAGCGCGCTACATATATCGGTGCTTTGTATATTATCCTGGATTTTAGCCGACAGCCTAGTTACGTGGTACGAGGCGACTGTATTAGTTTGTCTTTATTTTGTATACTTTGTTTTCATGTTAACATACAAACGTGTTATAAGTCTGTGGAAAACTGGAATACGTGGACGTAAATACAACATAAGTACGTACATCGTGAATAATAAAATAAGTAATTTTTATTGATTATTTTTATATAATAATTTGATATTTCTTACAAAGCGTAAGATTTCATTTGGTTTTCGAATAATTCAGGTTTGGTTTAATCCGATACGAACGGCTCGTAACAAAAAACCATTTTAATAACCTATTAATACGTCAATGTATCTTATTATCAATATAGATATATATATATATATATATATATATAGTTATTTTCTTTTTTGTTTATGGGTATGCCGTTACAACCTACCCAACGTGATACTGTAATTCCTGACTTATATTTCTATAAACTCGGACAACTTCTCTAGAAATATCGCCATGTCCGGGAAACAGATGTAAATTATCAAGGTGAAGAAGGGACAAAACGTTATTATAAGGAGGACCATTACAAAACGCCCGCAGTAATTTAAGGTACAGTTTATTAAAGAAAAACATAGTACACGTGATCAGGATTTGCTCAGCATGTAAAGGGCAGTAAGGAGTTTCTCTAAGCTGCATAACAAACAGACTGTCCGATAAATACAATTCCTCTGTGCTAAATGTTATTAAAAAAGGTAGAACCGTGAAAATCTAGGAAGAGACGGCTACAATTGATAGTATCTGGTAAGAGGCGACTGCTGTATACACCCCACATACGTCCATTCGCAGAGTTTCTTATTATCTAACTGTATAAAATGTACGATATCAAGTGATCAAATGGAACCGAATACCACACCACTAGAAAATCCATAGCTAATGAATTTACAATTTCATTGCCGCGAATACCTCGATGTCCCGGTACCGGCAAGAAAGACGCAATTATACACAAGTTTTCGAAAGATGGTAAATCAGTATAGATATCTCAGGATACATGATTTAACGATAAACTTCTCGAACGATATATTTCCTAATTATCCGAAAATCTTCACCGACGGTTACAAATCTATGATTGCTATCGGCACGCAGCTTGTGATAGAAGGAGAGCTTTATTACAACGATATAAGGAAAATAGCACACAGTGGAAAATTATCCGCACCGGAGTGAAACTAACGCATTAGTTAAACGTGAATTTAAACTAGCAGAAAAAAATGAAAAAATAACTATGCAATTCACGCGACAAACACGAATCTCGAAGGTGAGGAAATTATTTAAAACATTCAAATGTTCAACCTATAATCAATTTAGACAACCTATCAGAAAACAGTATCTACTCCTTTGTTGAGTCACCAGCTCCGCCTAATATGTAACTATTATTCAGTAAGTTATACTGAAAGCTTATCGCTAAAAAAAAAATTGCCGAAAAAATATTTTTAAATCCCGTCGTTGATGTTTCAAATAAAGTTTGGCAATCGAAATCGATACGAGAAAAATTAATCATTTACACCAATTAGTCTCTTGTTTTCAAAAAAAAATTCGAATCCGTTATAGCTTTGCGACTCAACTGAGGTTTAGAACATAATGAAATCCTCCAGCCTAATATGTACGGTTTTTCCCAACAATAATCACATTGGATCGTGTCGGCGATTTACCGGGTAATATATGTAATAGTCTTATTAAGGTAATATTATTGTTTTTCTGGATATTACGAACGCTTAAAATAATGTGCACCTGCCCGCTTTACAACAAAAATTATTTTATCCTCAGGCATTACTACTTTATTGGTAGACACTATTTTTGCAACGTTATATATTATAGGCTTAGAGACGCGTGTTATTGCAGGCATATTCGACGTGTTTAGTAAATGTGATATTACGCCGAAATATTTAATATCGGTTTTCGAAAACCGAAAGGTTTGTTGCTCACCATCACAAGTGGCATGCGGTCTTCTTTTCGTAAATAGAATAGATCGGATTTTATCGGAATTTATTTCGATTCGCCATTTATTTTATTTAATAAAACTCGTAGTTAGTCTTCTTTGTATAGTGTCAATTCGGTACGATGTTAAACTTCCGACTGCATGGTGTTTTCAGTTCTTACGAACATCTAACCGCCTCATATTCGAAGAACCGACTCGTTGAAAAAGAACTCGGCGAAATTCGAAGAAAATGAAAATTTACTAATTACAAAATTTATAAGAGAAGCTTCTAAAGTTAGATTAAAATCTAGGAAAATGGACAACTTTGGATCAAGCACGATTTGCATTCGATTGGAAAGAACAATGGACGAAGCAATGGACTTCGGTGCGTAATTCGTTCATAAATGGATACCTCGTCGGAAATCCTACGTAGCAACCTCTAGGAATGGAACTTCGACGAAAAGAGTGTGGCGACTCTTGAACAGAATCCGAAATGGTAGATGCGGTCACCTCCTGCTGGAGTATTTCTAACTCGGCTAGTTGCTGTTGCGGCCATGCAAACAATAAAACACATCGTCGAAGAATGCGAAGTATACTCGGAAAATGGAATTACGGTTGAAGATGCACATCATCTGAGCGGCGGGAGTTTAGACTGGCTTTCCCGTTTAGAGTTCGATCTATAAATCGACATCGTACGATGCGATACGGTACGATGTGCAGTTCGTGGTTAATTTTAACTATGAAATTTCTGTTACTTAAATAATTTCGACTATATCGGAGTAAGTAATTAAGGGGGAATTTTAGTTGAATAATTTCATTAAACCCAAGTTTCCGATTAGTGTCAAAGGTTATCTCTATGTGTCAAATAACAGTAATCGTGTATGCTTATTTTTATTATACCCGTCAGTTATATACGGTTTCACTAATTCTCGCTAATTGCACGACAGTAGGACAAATTACTCCTAAATCTAAACTAAAAATATCGTCATCGTCTGTGTGGTCGGGTTTTTTTTTTTTTTAGTCTACCAAAAATAATTTCCGGCAATTAGACTGAAATTATGTAATCGGAAATGTCCTTACCTGATTTAGGTATAGGAATAACTTTCGACACTTTCCAGCAGTCGGGAAAATAAGAAAGTAATAAAATTGAATTTTCATTACCGTTAAAATCGCTTTTTGTGGTAAATTTTTAATCGGTACTGATTTTTCGTTTTTAAGTTTCTTTACGACGATGCGATGTACCTCGCTGACTGTTGTTAAGTCGGCGGACAAAATTCTCACCGGCGAATATTTTAAGTACTTTCTAACGGAAGATAAAATTTTATTATCGCGATAATTTTTTTATGTATGAATATCGTAATACATGATTTGCTAACAAATTATTTTGATCCTTTTCCGATTAGGAATAGCTGATTGGCGGTAAATGTGTGTGCGTATTCGTAAGTAGTGTAATTTCCATCCATAAATTATCTTTAACCGCAAGATTACGACGAAGTTTATAATTGAAATCGAAATTTCGATCTTCATTTAACTCTTACCGAGCACGTTAAAAGGTTTCACATTTTCAAGTTTATATATATATATATATATATATATATATATATATATATATATATATATATATAAACTATAGAGTGCAATGATTTTAGACAAAATTTTCACTCTAGCTTTTATTTGTAGTTTTTTGTTTTTTTTTTATTTATTTAACCCGACTATACAATTACCGCTCGAAAACTTCGTCACTTATATTACCTATTACACACATACATTACACATATACACATACATACATACAAGCATATGTATACACGTATGTAAGTTAAAGCGTCGTCTTCTCTTTATTAATTAATAATAAACGTCGCTATAAAAGCGTTTTAATGTTTCGTCTAATTTATTATACTATCTCGAAACCGCAGTCTCTTCAATCGCACCGAACTCTCCGGACGGAATTATAATTTTAGAATTATGCAAATAATTTCAAAACATTCCAACGACCATTGTAATTGAGTAAAATTATAAATTAAAGAACGGACTGCTACGAGAATTGTCGACCCGTTCTCGAAATAATTTATGCTGAATAACTCTGACCGCCTTAAAATATCCGATTACATCGATGCTCTAGTATGGTATTTGCAAATATGATAAACTTTCGAAGACAAGTGTACTTTCCAGACAGTCTAGTGCGTCCATGTCTGATATATATATATATATATATATATATGTGTGTGTGTATATGCGGGAGGGGCGAAAGACAGTTTGCAAATTTGCAAAAGTTGAAAAGTGAAAAAAAAAATCAAGTTTACGAAATTCGACGTTTATTTAATTATATCGCCATAATTTTCACACTAAGTGCTCGACAAAGTGCTTAACACTTTGAGCCCCCCTAAGCTTCATTTTGAACCTTGGTGGTAACAAACACATTAAAAGATTCAGTGTCAGTCATTTCTGGCTGACACTTCTTGTAACTATTTTCATTAAAAGTTAAATTTTTTTTTAATAACAAGGTCGTTTTGACTTATACTTTAATGTAAGATGTTTTATATGTTTGGTTTCTAATTAATGTAAAATAATTTCGAGTGCGTGGGAACGGTTAATAAATGGTACCGAATAATGAGAGTATGAAAACTTAATATTTTCAATATAATCATATGCGTAATTAGACAATAAGTCATTTATGACTGACACTTTTTTGAGATTTTGTTCCATTTCTAAGAAAAAAAAAATAAAAATAAAAAAATTAAGTTAATCACAGTGGTTCGAAATTGACGTTTCTTAATACGGAGTAAAAATTAATTAAAATGTTATCACATTTATACGAAAAAAAACCTGGCGGTAGTGGACAACGTCAGTCACATAAGAGTGACACGGGGGGGCTCAAAGTATTAACCGTACATCGCGATACATTTTAAATACGGTTTCGACATTTTGTATCGGATATGCCTAAAAATTCGGTTGTTGAGCATGATCGAAAAATTTAACATGGTTAGGGCACCTTGAGGACTGTGATGCGGCCATCAATCCAATCAGGGAAATGCTCATTTAGGTAGTTGCGAACTTGTTTAAGTTGAAATGCGCCGGAACACCATCCTGCTGCGCAAAATTGTGTCCCGTCCTTCGAATCTCTCATCTTTATCTAAAGAGTGGCGCTTAGTTCTTGTAAAAGCGGTAAATCGGAATTCGTATTAACCGATCTGTCGAAAAAATAGAGACCAATAACGCCTCGATAATTAATTCGCACCAGCCCAAAACCATTACTACTGGAGAACTGACACATGCGCTATTTTCGAGGCTTCTAGCTGACATTTACCCCTTTAGTCGTCCGATACGTGCTGAATGAATGATCGGTGAACCCGTTCAGATTCGCTTTTAACTATTTAAATCGATTCGTAGAACTTTGACTCGTATACTCTGCTACTGAACGAATCAAAATAATTCGTTACGTTTATTTATTTGTTTACATTCTTTTTTTATTTTCCGAGTCGGTTCACACTACAGCTCGCGCCAATTACAGTGTGAACCCGAATAGAAACGAATACAACACATTGTATTTAATTAAGCGCAATTATTAACGTACATACAAACAGATTTACGCCAAGGGTCTTGTCTAGGTTCGATTCTTTTTAATCTATACATTTCGGCGTATATCACCGGGACTTTTTAATATATATACACGGAAAAAATAATGGAAAATTTTAAAAAGAAAATTGGGACATCAATGTGACGAGATCAAAGATGTTTCCGTTTTGCAGATGACGTAGCAATCGTGGGAAGTAATGAAAAAAAACTTGAAGAATCGGTAAAACAGCTAGCAAAAAAAAGTATAATATGTCAATAAATGAAGAAAAAACCGTATGAAATTTGTTAATAAAAATCAAGATGCAATAGATGTAGATTAAAACGAGTAAATTGTTATAGATACCTGGGTAGTACGCTGCAGACGGAAGAACTGACAAAGAGATATCGACACTAGAATTTGTGTAGCAAAAATGATTTTTAATAAAAATAGATATTTACTAACGTCGAGAAATGTAAAAGTAGGAACTAGGAAGCACTTTGTTAAATCATACGTACGCAGCGTAATGATGTATGGATCGAAAACTTGGACAATCAACCGCCGAATATATAAAATAAATAAAGGTCTTCGAAGCTCGGTGCTGGCGTAGATTACAGAAAATCAGTTGGACAGAAAAAGTGACGAGCGAAAAAGTTTTTAAAAACATAAATAGAGAAGCTTTAAAAAATAGAATTAAATGGATAGGCCACTTATATCGACGCAAATAAAGTTTCTAATAGAAGGAAAACGATACACAGGGAGGCTAAGGAGTAAATATAATAATAGAAGATACGAGAGCAACAAGTTATGCAAACCTCAAAAGAAGAAGGTTAGAAAAAAGACAATTTTAATTGAACTCACTATGAGTCGTAAAGTTTATCCATCAATGTACGGATTGAAGAAAATAAGAAAATTTCGAATTTGTCGCAATTGCGCTCTAGAATATTACTCTATGCAGATGATATCGTTGGGTTTGCGTCCAATTATTTCGATTTTTCTGAAGCCGTGTACAAATGCTGACCTTGCTACAATCGAGAATTGTCTTCTTGATTTGAGGTTAAATCTTAGTGTTGAAAAGTGCGCAGTAGTAATTTTTCCCTCATACAATACGGATAACTATTAGAACTGAAAGGGGCGTTTTCGATTTCTGCTCGTCATTTCGATATTCAAGAATTATCCTAGATGCGCGTAATTTATCTCATTTAGAAGTTTTACGAAGTTTTAAATAAATTCGAAATAAATTAGGTCACATCTACCCTATGTTTCGGATTCTATTCAAGAGTCGCCACTTCTTTCGTCGACGTTATTCCTAGGGGCGTTGCTCCGTAGGATTTTCGACGAGGACTTTATTTGCGAAGGAATTACATACCGATTTCCATTCCTTAGTCCATTGTTCATTCGAATCGAGTGCAAATCTTGCTCGATCCAAAGTTGTACACGGGGATTTCCTAGATTTTAATCTAACTCTAGAGTTAGCCGAGCAACAATTGTCGTCGTTTCCAGGAGCAGCACCGCGTGAAGGTCTCTACCGTGCTCCCACTTGATCGAATAGGACGCGAATTATGTAATCTTTGTTTACCTGCGCTATCTATTCATCGCCTTGTCGAATTTCGCTTATATATATATATATATATATATTTTAAATACTTTACTACAAACGCGTTACCAGTTTAATTCATTTTCACTCTTTTTCCCCCGATCTAAAAATCGGCTTCATTTTTCTTCAATCACCGCAGCCAACACCGGAACTAGCACTCGAATCGGACCCGAGTTAAATCTACGATCGACCATCAACCAACTCTAGACTTTTCTTGCGTTTAATCGTATTCTCTCCATTTTTCACGTGCTCTATATAGAACTATTCTAGCGAGGTTTTACGCGCTCTCTATTAGGTGTCCGACATATTTTCAAACACATACATACATATATATATATATGCTTATATAATATACATCCTTAAAAACGTTTTATAAGTAAAATTAAAATTTTAATAATGAATTATCGTATATTAATTATTAATTAGTACTTCTTTTTATAAATTAGCTTATACGGAATGAATACATATATCGGAGGTGGTAGTTTTGCGTTGACGTTTGTTACTTATCACTGTGTTCACATTATTTTAACCTCCTCGATTAATTTTTCTAGAAAGCATCATAAAACATAAATATTTACTTATATATATGTGTGATATATATATATATATATATAATATATATATTCCCTTTCCTTATTTCTCAGCATAAGCCACATTATGTTTCTGGTCGTCTTCCTCTGGTTGCCACTCGATAAAAACATACGTGGTTGCTAAAATGTGGTTACTTGGTTTTGTGCTCCTGCTTCTACATTATCAATTCATGTACAACTATCTGCATATTTCTATCCTTTCTATTCTTTCCTTTCTTTCCTCTCACTTCTTTTACCTCCTTCCATTTCCTTTATTCTTTTTCCTATGCAGAAGACTTAACTCGGATACGAGTGTCGGTGTTATATATACATATATATATATATATATATATATATATATATATATATATATATATATGCAAGCACGTATTACTGGTTTTGCAGATAAATTAAACGTTGCTAATCACCCAGAAGAAAATAATCCTTCAAAAAATGTTGTCCCGTCTCAAGATATCAAATCAACTAAAACGTACGAAACATTTCAAAACTCAGGTAATGTAATAACATATTTAAAATCCGTCAAGACTCGTTTATATTTTTTGTGTTACAGTGTGTATGTTTACGTAGTACACGTTGTGGTGACATGGTTATCGGCATCTAATTATAATAATTTTGTTCTTCAACAATCGTAAGAATTTTAAAATTTCGTACATTTTATTGTTCATAACGTAGCGCAGATATTTCATTTATTATGTCTCGCGTTTCAATACCCACCAGCTTATGCCGAATCTCTTCCTATTATTACTGTACATTGTTTTTATGATTACTATCCTCTTTAATATTCTACCAAGCATCCATCAATTATATATATATATATATATATATATATTTATATATAAAATTAAATTAGTCCTCTATATTAGACGTGCCTTTAGTAGAACAACTCTCTTTATTCAACTACCGTCTGCGAGCTGCATTAAAAATTACTAGCCAATTCACTCTGATTAGATTATACGGTTACTAGTTTACTGAACAAGTGAAGTAAGTTGGCCGGAGGGGGAACCACTTTGGACAATTCCTTAGTAATCGACGTCTCTTACCGACTTTCAAGTTGATGAAGGATTTTGTAGTTCCCGATAAACAAGACAAATATTGATTAGAATTATTAGGTCAGAGATGAAAAGTTGGAAATATCTCTACCGTCAAAAAATTACATCCAGATTAGGACCTACATTTAGAAGTGAATTGTACGGACGTAAAATATACCTTTAAACTAGGGAGTTAATACCTAAATTCATTCTAGTGTATTGTTTCTTAAAATTCCTATTCAACCAGCTACGTTATCTAGGCACTACACAGTTAATTAAAGAACATAAATACTCATAGTGCCCACTTCGAAATTATCTAAGTCGTGCACGAATCCTACTTTCGACACACTTTTACGATAAGTGAAACGCTTTATACCCACGAGCTCACACGGCACGCTAAAAGAATTTATTTATTTACTTTAGTCTTATTTCATAGTGCCGTGTTGAACTACCGAGGCTATTACGGCACTAGTGATTTAGCAGTTAGTTGTAGTAAATGAGGTTAGAAGAGGAAAAGAATTGTATAATTGAGGGAGTAGTTGAAAAACTGTTGGATAGGAAACCAGATAAAGTACGCGGATGAATATAGGGTCGGTAGGGGGTTAAGTGTAGGGCAGTATAGTAAAATATGGAAAATGAGAGAGGGTTTTAGGAGTAAAAAAAGGGGACAAAAAGCCGCGGAGTTGGTATGTTTTGAGTACATAATCATTTATATATATATATATATATATATATATAATGTTTACATAGCCAATAAGAAATTTATCTATATGGATCGTGACAAGATTGAAGAAATTCATCAATGATACACGGAGTTACCTCACCAATCAATCAATCCGATGTGAAAGGTCTAAGTGAATGCAACGGTACAGTCCATGTACATCGTTACCACTATCTAGCAAGTCAACTGCCAGTCGGTTCGGGTGGTATTCTAATGTGTGCAGGTAACGTTCACTATTTGTTTGGATTACCTCACGCACATACGGTATTAGGTCGAGATTCAGGTTGTCGTTGCGCATGTACCATAGAGAATTTGTTATTTGAGTGGCATCGTTGCATCATGTTAATATTAGACACCGATGCTGTACCCCCAAAGGGGTATATACCGTAGGTCAACACCGGTTTAATAACTGCGTTATATAGCAATAATTTCGGCTTTACAAGCAACTCGGAATGTCTACTCAGAAGCCGGTACATCTTTCTCAATTTCATGTTTATTTCTTTAACCTTCATCTCAATGTACTCCTTCCACGTCATACGACGATCAAGCCACATGCCCAAGTACTGAGCTTTACTTTCCTGCGGAATGAGACCATTAAGATAAACGGGTGGGCATGTATCGCGTCTACTTGTGAATGTGACTTGTACTAACTTCGACGAGCTGGCCCATTTTTCTAGGTGATTTAAACCGGCCTCTAATTTTTCTGACGACGCTATCGGATCGTTGTCGCTTGCGAACAATGCTGTGTCGTCAGCGAATGCTGCAACCTCAATGTTGGGTTTAACTGGAAGATCATGTGTGTACAAGAGAAATAGAATTCGACCCAAAACAGAACCCTGTCGAACGCCGGCCTCGGCAGAATAAAATTCAGGTACATCGTTGTCGAGTATAATCTGGAAGAATCTCTACCTGTTAAATATGAGGCCAATAGCATGTAATATGAATGTGACAAAGAGCGTTTTCCTTCGTGCCATACACGATCGAAGAAGGCCTGACTAACATCTGGGAACACTGCAGAAAAATGCGATTTCCTGTCGAAACAAAATTATTAACGTATTTCTGCACTCTATGGATTTGCTCTACCGTAGAATGCCCCGAACGAAACGCAAACTGGTAGTCTGGAATCGTACCTCGCAACGGTTCCATTAATCGAGACAGCAGTAACTTCTCAAAACACTTATGAGAGAGTGATATGTGACCTAGCCGGAGCCGGCCGAGTGCTATATAGTTGTAACGGGATAAATTGGCAAGTAGATTTCCAGAAGCGCAAGTAATACAGTTTAGACGATAATATAAATTTTTTAAAAATTTTGATCTCTACTCATTGCTTTTTTTTAAGATGCCGTGTACCACAACTTCGATTAAAGAAACCGAGGCTAATTATTCAAATGAGCGGATATAAGTTAATTGCTTTCAGAAATTGAATGGTGTTTTTAAGATCCTCCGTCTTGTCGGAAAGTGTCGTGTGTACCGAGATACAGCGATACAGAATTTTTTTCTGAAGTGGTACGCACGATATTAGAACGTGTTCGATCGTCCGCGGTGGCTAGTATGTTGATGGTGTTTTCTTTCCTGATAAGTGCTTCCGTGTTAGTGCGGTATGAAGCCGGGTGAACATAACCTCATGTCGTCATGGCCGTTTTCCACGAAGCTCTCTATATTTCGGAGTTTGTTAGTGGTGGGGATACGCTTCCAGTTTAAGTCTCATGCATCGTGAAAACTAGTTTTATAATGTTGCGAATTTGATCTTGTATCAGTATTTGAATTTGTGACATTAGGAACATCTTTGTCGCTCCTCTTTAGCGACGGTGTCAGCTTCATAATTTTCCTTTATTTCGGAATGCGATGCGATTCAACATATGATGATTTCTTGCGTTATTTATCGTAATAAGCATTCCGCCGCTACATTTAAAAAAATTTCTAACGATCTTGTAACAGCGGTCTAGAATACGATTGATATGCGACCAAAAATTTTGCCCATTATCAATGTATGCGCCAAAATTACGCGCAGTCGATTACGCCGAAATTACTATTCTATTCGTAATACGTATAATCGAAGAAATGAATATTACGGACACGATAAAATCTCACGTAAACTCAATCGCCGTAATTAAACGACAAATCAATTCTAGCCGCTTAATTAATTAAGGTTATAAAATAACACAATACGCGACTAGTAATCATCATTAAGTGTCGTCTCCGTATCGGTGGTAGACGACTACTTACCTATATACATATATTTTTTGTTATACAGTGTAGATAGCGTACAGGTGCAATCATAATACGGCGTTAGCGCAGATCTGATTATAATCACTTTGTTGTCCGGACACAATGCACAGCCGCGCGTGTTTTTTTTTTATGTTATTACTAACTAGCGCGCATACGGTGTTGCGTGGTGGTTTGCCATCGTCTTCCATGCGATAATAATATTAGGATTATTTATTACTTTATTTTCTGACGATAATTTTTACGTCCCCGATCGTATTCGAAAGTGCCTTCCGTATAGAAGTCCGTGCTGTAGCCACTAGGCTATCCCGATAACCGACGAGTAATAGATGTGTAAATTTGCGGATAGTCGAAGAAATGTCGAGCTAAGACTAGTGAAAGAAAAAAAAGAGAGAACCGAAATTTGAACCTCGTGGAACGTCGTTAGAGAGCGAGTAATTTCAATAAAGATAGCCCCCCCCCATTAAATATTACATAACAACTAGCAGAGTGTAGTAGACATGATTTCAATAATAACGAAATAGTGTTCAGATCGATAAATCTGTAACTTATACAATAAGAAAGAAAGATTGCCCTTATATCTGCTAAAATCTATATAAATACCATCAATCTGCAATCCCTGCTCCAAAACGCTGTTAATTGACGAACGTTCGATACCAAATTAGTTATAGTCGATTTTTACACTTCGTTAACCATCTTGCTCATAATTCGGCCAGTCTTCTGATTTATGTACAGGGATTATATAACAGCCGTCATCAGGGCTATTATTCCTGAGTTACTAATTATTAAATTAAATAGAAAAAAACAAAAAATTAGTTTAAATATAAACAGGGCAATATTATCACGACTAACGCTGTATTTAGGTTTCAATTTTTTTTTCTTCTTTTTCTTATTGATCCGCGATAATCTTCAACGGTGATTTCATCATTATAATCAGCCAGATTAGCGGAATGCGCTGAGATACAGTAAACAGAACGTTAGAAATATCTATATTTATATGGTAATCATTGTTCACGTTCTTAATAAGTGTAAGGCGCTAAGCGTTCACGTCTTCGACGTTTAATATCAACTATTTTAATAGAACGGCTAATAAATCCATTTGTTCTTGTTTAATAGAAAATCATTCCTTAATACAATCGATAAACTTATTATTTATAGAACACTAATAATACGGTCCGGTATTACGCTTGTCCCGTGTATGGTGTACGCTTAGTTATATTAAAAAAGCTCATTCGTGACTTAAGATGCGTACTGAATACTCCTCGAACAGAAGATTATACGCGTGATATTTCGAAATTACCTCGTCGTGTTAATACATTCTTAACGTATCGAGCGAATTTTTCCCGTATATAATGAGTTTATCATCTCGTTAATAGGTATAATTACGATTTCAGAGGTAGCTAATGTTTATGTGTACCAAATATGATTATATTAAACATAATTTACTGCAATCGGCTATTTACTTATTAACGACGCTCTAATTTTCGTGCGACGTTATATTATTTTCGTGTAATTTCAACGTTATCTAATGTTACGCTTGCTTTGTTTGTTTGTGATTTTTTTTTCTTTTTTTCTCTTGCGTTGTAAATAGTTGTACATTTTTTGTTTAGTAACTAAAACCTTAATTAATTAATCTTAAGCTATCGTGGTAGAGTTCCGGTACACGAGATATATATATAAATCATGTTTATCGACTGTATTTTAATTATTTAATAAACGATTTATTTAAATTACATAAAACATTAAATTTACTCACACGGACAATATAATATCTTTACAGGATTTACAAATATATACGTGAGCAGAAACAAGAATATTTAATCAATTGCTTAAATTAATTAATAAATTAAAAAAAACGGATTAGTTAAGTTGGTTATATCCATTACTAATATATATATATATATATAATATTTATCTGGCTGTTAAAGAATTAAAAATTAATAAACCAGCATAGATGGTATCAATAGAGACGTTATCAAAGCACAGGAGGAAGAAAGCCAATAGCAGATATTTTTCATCATATTTAAAAAATGCGATGAAAATTGTACCATCCGCGAGTACTTTGAGAAAAGCTGAATCATTATGATAGCGAAGAAACTTGGAACTTCTATCCGTGAGGAGCATAGAACACTTGGATTATTAACGCACGCATTAAAAAAATTATAACTAAAATTATAAGTAAAAGAATGCTGAATAAAATTGAACCAGAACTGGCTGAAACACAGTTTGGTTTCGGGAAAACGGCAGGATGCAGAGAAGTAATTTTGTGCTTAAGAATAATAATGGAAAAACGCGTGGAAATCGGTAAACGAACATACATGGCTTCCGTGGATATGGAAAAAGCTTTTGATAAAGTATAATGGGGGAAAACGTTCGATGCACGAAAAGAAATCGAAGTAGATTACCGAGACAGGAGAACAATTCGTAACATGTATAAAAACCAAAAAAGGCAATTATCAAACTGAACACTGTACAGAAATAAATCTGTACAGAACTAAATGTATAGCACATCTCTTAAGACACGGCGATTTGATAACATTGTTATTAGAAGGAAAAATAGAAGGGACTCGTGCAAGGGGAAAACCAAGCAAGAAATTTATACAGCAAGTTATAGATGATATGGGAACAAGTAATTACCAGGAGATGAGTAGAAAAAGAGCAGAATGAAAAACAATCACGCGGATTTGAAATCTAATTGTTTCAGTTCTATTGGAAAACCAATCGAAAAATTAATACTACTACTAATATTAATAATAATAATATTATATATATATATATTATTGTATATTTCCGAGAAATAATAAAACCAAATAGAGAATTTCGATAAATAACTCTTGAGAAATATATATAAATTCGTCCTCTTATTTAGGGAAAATAACAGAAATAGCAATAATACAACTACTAATACTACTACTACCAATAATAATAATAATAACATGAGAGAAGATAATGAGAAGCAGAAGGGGAGAAAAAAGAAAGAAACAGAACTTTACATTGTAATCCTTCGCATTGTTTTGTAGTTCTCCAGACAAAAACTCGAACTGTTACCGTCGATAGTATAAAAAGAAAAGAACAGAAATATAGATAGATGGTGTGTGAGTTGTGAGATAGAAAATTACCTTTCAAGTACTATATAAATGAACCAGACAAGAAATAGGTGGAACTCAACAACGTCAGATTACTGAAATTTACCTTTTCCGTTGTTAGCAGTTATATAGAAGTTATTTTATTACCTCTACTTATATATATATTATATATATATATATATATATATATATATATATAATAAAACGAGATTATTAAGATGCACTGTCCTAGGATGTAAAGTAAATACAGGGCAGACCTTTTACGTAACGAAGTTAAACAAGCTTAAGCTTACAACTACTGCGTGTATAGTGAGTAAGAAAATTATTTGCCTTTTAAAATAAACAATTTTCCACGCCTAATATAAACGATAAGTAGGACGTCTCGCTTGTAAAACCGCATTTCACGAATTCTCGTGCCCTGCCTCTCACGACGATTAAAAGTGATCATAAATACGTATAGTCAAAGGTAAATTGAGAGATATTCCATACTTATTTTTGTTTAACTTTTTTTTAGTACACACACACACACACAGAAAAATATAAAATCTAGCTACTACTATTCGCTTTTTCAGGTAAGACACATTTTATTGCATACAATCTGTCCTCGAACAGGACAATAAGTAGCATCGATTTTTTACAGTGTTTCGATAGAATTAGCGGCGGCTAATTTATTTACGATGTTGCAAATCTACTTGACAGTATCTTTTCAGACGTTTGAATTCTATGTAATTACTCTTGAGATCGACCATTGTCAAGTGCCCCTTTAGTATCAAAAGAAATGACAACAGCCGAGCAACCATCGGAAATGTATTACTTGACTGTTGAAACTAACGTATAAATTGCGTGCGCAGCTGATAGATCTGAACGAAAACCAAGCTGGTGGTGGTTCAAGGTATATCTGGCAGCAAAGGTGGGACACTTGCGAAACAGAAAGAAAAACATAATTTTTTCCCTAATATTGAAGCTAGAGGAAGAATGAAAAAACTAAATATTAAGTTCTTCACATCTCAGGTTCTTTCTATGGAAAATTTGGAGAATATCTCCATAGATTCCGAATCTCTAGTGCAACACAATGTACAATTATGTGATCGTGATGAGGTCGACAATATCGATCATATATACAAGCGTCCTGTCTTTAATAATTTAAGACATACTTATCAAATTAAACCCAACCAACCTCTAATCCTAAATAAAAATAATATGGAAACCCTCTTAACATTTGTAGAAAAAGCGATGCAAAGAAAATTCGCACTAGACGTTTAAGAACAATAGAAAGTCAAATAAAAACAAATTCAAACGTCATTCCATTAATTCTGAACCATGTCATAAAACTGTATCTTGTATGCTTTACCTCTGCCTAATATACGTCTAAAAATTTTTATGCAATAATCATTAGTACCGTAAGTTATTATAAGCGTGCATTTGTAACAAACTTGTATATTATTTTTCTCTAAGCTTGTATATATATATAAATTTAAAAGGAACACTTAATTACTTGCACAAACACGTGGCCGGAGAAACTATGTTTATCCCTTCCACTCTATTTTTTAAAGTACACTCGGCAAGGAACAATTACACACAACTGATGTAATGCACACTAGTTCCTTGCTCTTTTATAAACATATTTCATAAATATTTTCCCTATCCGCTTGCTGGAATTGGGGAACCAATAAAAAAAAAAAACACAACGTGGCCCTGGCTGTTATGTCCAGCAGTAATATTTCATCGATGGCTTTTTCATAGACCTTTCTCATACAATTAAACAAGGACATAGATATTTATCTTCTAATTGTGTTTGTACTTAATTTCTGGTATAAGTTTTTACATTTAGATCGGTTGTACTTTTAGTTTTTTGTTTTATATTTTATTTTTTAATCCTTATTTATAATGCTTATTTACTTGAGTTTCATAATAAACTCTACGAAGTTTTATTAGGTGGAACGAGGGACTATGCTCATACCATCTTCCATCGCAATAAATTAATTTAAATGTGGAATTCTATGCCTTCGTGCTGGGATCTCCGTCACTGTATTAATAATCCCATTTGGTTCGTAGAGAGGGGCTTTAAGTAGGAAAAAATTCCATCCGCTGATTTTGGCTCTCCAATAAAAAGAAAAAATATTTTATATCATCAATGTCTTTTAAAGATTTCCCCCCTTCCGCTTTAAAAAAAAACAAAAAAAAAACAAGGACTTTAATACTGGGGGTTCGGAGACGAATAAAATAAAAACGATTTAATCGAAATCTGACTATTTTTCAAGAATATACGATGTCGTTTTATACGCATTACATTGCATACATGGGTCTTTATGCAGGCGCTACGAAGGATAGTACGTATGTAAAATTGCCTATCTAACGGACTATGCAAGTGCGAAGTATCTAAATAATAATAATAATAATAATAAAGATGGCTAAGAAATATTATAGCGATTTTCAAATACTTTCTAACCGAAGAATAATCTTTATTATATATCATAATATAAAACCAACATCGTTAAAATGACGTCATATTACATAGTAAATAATAAAAACATACACTGTCGCTGTCCGCGCAGTAACAGAAATCGCGTGACGATAATCGTGTACAATGATTAAATACAAGGTAATATCTCAGGAGCTGCTGTTGGGCTGACACAGCTACCAACCTTGATCGTATATGCTGTGAAGCTAGTGCTTTATTGGAATTAGCATTTCCGGAATAGGCGATATTAGACACGCTCCTTTAGCGACTGCGTCTGTACTGTCGTTAGATCGCATATCGTTATATACCGGAATCTAGAGGAGAATAATTTTAAACTCTGATGCGTTGACTAAAATGGATTTCGCCATGTTGGTGGTGTGATCGGTTTTGAAGAATTCTAACGGAGCTCGGATAATCGGTGCAAGATAATAGCGTTATTTTTTACAATAAACAAATCGACAGCAATTGAAATTACGTACAGCTCCGTAGATAGGACGCTGAAATTTTGAGGAACCGGGAAACGAATAATATTATTCGAATGTACAACGGCACGATCGCAATAGTTGTCTAGTTTGTTATCGTTATATATGTATTTCTTTATTAATTCTTCGAAAGAGGAATGTAAACGATTTTGAAAAGTAGGACAACATAGTTCCCCAGAAAAGAGATGTCGAAAGGTATAGGCGGTATTGGGAAAAGCTATTGCTGTAGAAGGTAGGTAATGAAGTAGATATTTTACTACGTAGGATGAATTCGACTTTATAACGGAGTTTGGATTTTGAATATGGTCGAGTAAGATCAGAAGATAAAGAAGTCGAGGACATTGGCAGGTAAGAGTTAGTACAAATATAGAATTTTATGAGTAAGTACGATCGGCGTGTATCTTTTAATAAATAAATCTTTTCGGTCCCCTAGTTATCGATCGACACTTTAGTGTAGGAATATTAATTAATTCGCTAAAAGAATATTCAATCTAGTTATTAACAACAGTACGAGCCTGTATATATATATAATAAAAAACACTACATCACGCGTCTAATATAAATGCTTAGTATATTATTTAAAATTGAATATATCGTTTACATAAAATAAGAATAAACGCTTGGTAGAAAAACATATGTGTTTATCCCGTCCGATCATCTTAAACTTAGTAATATTAATATTTATAATGCTCAAGTGCTCTCTTGTCATGGGCAACTTCGATTTCTCTTCATCTTGCTTCTGGTCCAGAGTGTACCTTTTGCAATTCTATCGTTGACTCGTCTGATCCTTGTGATGATACTGAGCATTTATTGTTTGACTGTCCTTTGTTTGAGGATTTACGTAGTTAGTTCAAAATACGCCGTAGTCAATCTCTCATTTTCACAGAATCAAATTTCGACAGTCTCTTTTCTGTGCTAAGGAAATTCAAAAGTGGCTTTTAATTTCTTTTTTATTAATTTAATTTACTTTATATTATTAAGTAGAGGTTTATTTTATTTTATTTATTATTATTATTTATTATGTTCCTTAAGTATAAATTCAGCTGTGAAACCTTATCTTTTGGCCATGGTCAGTGTCTGCTTTTTATTCGCCGTGGCTATTTATATATAGATTTTTAATTTAATATATGTTTCAATTCAATTTTGTATATTTTTGTTTAATTTTTCTTTTCTTTTTTTTGTGTGTGTGTGTATATTACTTTATACTAAGTTAATAGTGGTTTCTATCTCTTTATGTCGCTATTAAGTTATTTAAAGAAATGATGCAACAACAAACTCAGATGTTAAACAACGTACTTTCTCGTTTTGTGAAAGTAACATGAACCGATTTTTGATTGCTGATTTCAATTTTCCACTTAAGAGCCCACAGCTGAATGCTATTAAGATGGTGCTGTATAAATCTGGATGCTTCTCGAGGATCTTCGTGGCTTGCTAAAATTAAGATGTCATCTGCAAAAGTAGCCTGCATAGTAACCAGAGTGGTTGGAATGTCTGCAGTATAAATATTATAAAGTAATGGACCCAATACGCTTCCCTGAGGAACAGACGCTTTTACAATCCGTATGCTTGACGTAGAGCTGCCTACTTTTACTTGAAAACTTTTACTTGAAATCGTCTGTTACTTAGATATGATTTAAGAAGGTGGTATAATTCTAGAGATAATATTTCATAGAGCTTATATAGTAATCCTTTATGCCAGACTCGGTCAAACGCTTTGGCCACATCTAAGAAAACTGCGGAACAGTATAAACCACGTTGCAGGACAGATTCAATGACTACTCGATGACACTGCTGAATCGCTGAGTGGCTATGTCGGAAACCAAACTGATGATTTGGGACCAAATGATATTCATTCTGGATTATATAAATAATCGGTTGTAATAGGCCTTTCGAATATTTTTCTAAATGTGTCAAGTAGGCTAATCGGTCTGTATGATGCGGGGTCAGTAAGAGATTTCCCGTGTTTGCGGATCATTTTAATTATAGATATTTTCCATCTTTCCGGGAAATAAGAGAGTCTCAACGTGGAATAATATATGTACAAAAGTAGAAGAAGCCCCTTCTGAGAATATTGTGTGTTATCCCATCTCCTCCCGGTGCTTTGTTACTTTTTAGTGTTTTAATACACGACTGAAGCTTGCTCGGGGTGATGTGAAATTTTTGTAAATGGGGCAATATTGTACTACATTGGAGTTATGCTTCATAATTTTCAAACTATGCTCCAGATTACCAATGCTGCGAAGTTGAAATACATTTTCAAGGTATTCTGCCGTAGTATCCGCCTTTTGGTTTTTTGTCTTTGACCAACTTCCGTCAGTTTTTTTTGATGTGATAGGGTGTAAGAGATTTTTTCATTAAATAATTTGCTGCTTTCCACACCGAACAGTCGGTACTGCTTAAAGTCGACAATTTTAAAATCACTAATGACAACTCTTCGTTATCTTCGAAACATTCAATTGTTATATTAACGATTAGTGACCCGGTTTGGATAAAGGAAACAAAACCTACACCGATTGGAACAAGTTTAAACAGCTATTAGATGACTCAGTCGATCTAACTATTTCACTAAAAACAAAATCTAGTATCGTTGATGCCACAAATTTATTTACCAACCACATTATAAACGCTGCTTATTCAAGTACTCCGCCGCTAGACATCAAAAATCAGTCAACCTATAATTTATCCTGACTTTGTTCGTAAACAAGTAGCTATTAAAAGGTAACTGCGCAATTGATGGATGATTACTAGATGCCTAAAAGACAAAACTCAACTAAATAATCAAAAACGAAAAAGCTCAAGATGCTATTACAAAAAAATTTAAAAACGATTCATTTACCTATTATGTAAGTTATCTAGTTCTAAGGATTACAACTACAACTTATGGAAAACAACTAAATGTATGAATCGCCTAAAATCTAGAAACGAACCGATCAAAACGCATAACGAAAATTGGGAAATAGACGAAATCAAAACAGAAATATTCGCTACTTATCTGGCAGACACTTTCCAGTCACAAACATCATGTCACATCTTGAAACTAAAGTTCATGATTATCTCTAACATTCCTCAGCAACCATGCATAGACAGATAAAACCATTTACTCCGATGGAAATAGGAGCCATAATAAAAAAACTGAATAATACAAAAGCACCCGGGGAATGATCTAATTACTACAAACATTCTTAAGCAACTTCCAAGAAAATCTCTAGTAATTATGACATACGTGTATAATACAATGCTAATACTTCAGAATGTTCCGATACTATGGAAATTTGCTAATATTAAAATGATATTAAAACCAGGTAAACCTCCAGAAAATATTACATCTTATCGACTCATCTCTCTTCTTCCAGTGTTTTCTAAAGACTTTGAAAAATTAATACACTCCAGAAGATTATTGATCAAGAGAGGGCAATACCGAATCATCAATTCGAATTCCGCATTGGAAACTCAACTGTACAGCAGCTTCATCGAGTTGTAAGCTAGAACAGTGTCTTGAAGAAAAAAAAAGGTTTGCTCCGACGTATTTCTCGATGTGAAACAAGCCTTCGGATAGAGTTTGGCATCCGGGCCTTCTGTAAATGCAAACAAATCTCACTACCGGAATGTTATAATATTTCGAAATCATACTTGGAGGATCGATATTTTCGAGTAATAATTAATAATTGTTAATCATCTCCTCATAAAATTCAGGCTGGAATACCTCAGGGCAGTATCCTGGAGCCAATCCTATATTCAGTATTTACGAGAGATATTCCAGAAAATATATTTATAGCAACCTTTGCTGATGATACGGTAATACTAACTTCAGACGAGTGTATTAGTGCGTCCACTCGGCATCATCTTTGCGCTAGACCAGACCTCTGAATGGTTCAGCATTTGGAAAATAGCAATTAACGAACTAAATGTAAACATTTATTATTTACTAAAATAAAAATTGAACGCAAAAAATATCAAGTTTCAATAAGTGGAACAACAATACCTCAAGACTCTTCTGTTAGATACCTAGGAATTCATCTTGATCTCGTCACATATAACGGCAAAAAGGACTGAATTAAATATCAAGACAGCAAAATGAAAGTGGTTATTAGAACCCAGATCGCAACTAGATTTAAAAAATGAACTTTTGTTATTCAATGCAATACTTAAACCAATCCGGCTATATAGCTGTGAGCTGTGGGGATGTTCCTCTAAGAGCAACATTCAAAAAATACAGCCTTACCAGAATATGATACTACGAAGAATAGCTGGTGCTCCGTGGTATGTCACTAACTACGCATTGCATAAAGATCATCGGATAAAATATGTGGAACAGGTAATCCAACGAGCTGCTTGCAATTACCTGTGTCGAGATTGGGAACACGCGAAAATCCGCTGGCAATAAGTTTGCAAGTTCAATCGGCGATTAGAAGGCTGAAGATAATGCCTTCGGGCTCCCATCGTTCATAATTTGGGAGTTTTGTCGCTGGACCGACTGCTTCTAAAAAATTTTTGTTTCACATTCATTACATCTGGTAGATGGCGGGTTAGACACGTCAATTCTAAATTAGAAGGAGATAGGAAAAAAAATTAAATGCATATTAATTTTTTCTTTTTACCATTGTCTAATTTTTTCTTTTTAATGCGGTAATTGTTTTCTCTCTCTGGTAGTACATTTATATTTTTATTCTCTTTCTTTTTTTTTATGTATATATCTATTAGAAACTCATAATAATTAAATTTTTTTGTTTTGTGATTTGAGGGACTATGTTTTTACATCCCTTTTCCATCTTAATTTTATTGATATCTAGCGGAGACACCTGCTGTGCAGAACCATCCGCCGTTATTTGAACATAAGTTTTTTTTTCTATTAGAATGATGGGGTTTTTTTAGTTGTAAAGAATCCCACGCACTTATTTTGGAACTCAGCAGCACGTGCCAAGCGTAGGTGCTTTTCTCAAAAAATGTATACATATATATTGTTTTTTTGGAAAAATACCAAAGTCTTTTGAAAAGTTTGCCCTTCCTGCTTTAAAACAAAAAAAAAAAAATAAACGCGTTTCAGAATACCTCCGCGGTACGGCTAACAAATAAAGTTTTCCGACAAGATTGTTTATTTTCAATTTGTACGCGGGAAATCCCTAGTTAATAAATAATTTGACGTTTCTCGAAAATCTTACGATTGTTTAATTCTTTCTACATTAATAAAATGAATAATCAATATATATATATATATATATATATATATATATATATATATATATATATATATATATATATATATATATATATCGTTTAAATATGTGATTTGAATAGTAAATGAGAAAACTTTTAGGAATATGCCGCCGTTTTGTTTTCTGCTTTTCCGAAGGATTAAAGCTTATTTTTCGACCGACCGTTGTTTTTTCAAATTTATTGCACAGTGCGGACTGTAAGCAACAATGTAAACCAAGCCGTTAAGCAAAGTTTCGAGGAACATGTTACACATACATGTTATTAAAGTGTACATTTGAATATTTTAAGGCGCGTCGAATGATTTTTCTCGATGTAACCACGGGAGATGTTTGTTTTCGACAGCTTTTCACTGCCAAACAATTATCCAAGTAGATTTTCGTTCGTGAAAAATTTACTCGTTGAATTACTATCGTACGGTCTCCTCGCGAACATTTACTAATACTCGATTGTACTCGGATTGGGGTGGTTTCGCCGGAAAACTTGACTACTTAATCTATCCGGGACTTGGATAAACAAAATAACAGAAAAAAAATGATTGTAAAAAAAAAATGCCTCGAAAATGTCGGCAACATATTTTCGACGTAGAAAGTTTCATCGGCTACCAGCGACGCGTGAATTAAGAAATTAATTTTCATATTTAAACCATTAATAAAAATACAGCGTTATGCACTTTTGCTGATGACACGTGCATTCTTTCATCTGATTCTGATCCGGTCATATAAACTTCAGAAACATTTAGCTCTGATTCACCCTTTGCTAATTAGATGGAGAATCAAGATCAATCAAACTAAAAGCAGCCACATTACTTTTACTCCGCGTAAAGGGCTGACGCCATCGGTGTTCATCTAGATGGGACATCCATCCCTCAAATTAACCATGTTAAATACCTTGGTATGCGACTTGATAAAAAAAAAGTCTACGCACTGCTCGATTGCCTTTTTTGGAAAACAGTCGAAGCTATCGGTTGAGAACAAACTATTATTGTACAACTCAGTCATAAAACCGATTTGGACGTATGACATTGAATTATATGGCACTGCTATGCCAACTAACATCCGGCGCTTACAGTCGATGGAATCGAAAATCTTACGTAAAATTATAGACGCACTCGCTGCATCACGTCGATTGAACAGAAACTGGCCAAGAGACAATCTTAAAACAGCTTCTTCCTCCTCCTCCTCATCCTCTCATTCCTCCTAAATAAGTCCTAAGTTGTGGTCACCATCAGCAGTATCTGATCCCTTCCTGTTCTTTCATCACATTTACTTATTGCACTATAGATTGTAAATAAACGAAGAAAAGAAAAAATATATATTTAAACCACACTGAGAGATGATTTTTTTATATTTCGAAAATTTCGTTTTGACAGTAGATGTGTCGCTTTGGAATATTTCCACCGTTTAAATCGCCCCAACCGGTTATATCGATACTTAAAATTCCGTCCTTTTATGGATACGATATGCAAAATCTTGAGAGAAGGAATTTTTAAAATTTCGACTTTAGATCTTTGATATTTTTATTTAAAAATAAACTTATATCGTTGGAAAGTACGTCAGGTTCATTATTTAATTGAAATTCTTGAAGAGAAACTAAATCTGCTGGAAGCATTGAAAATATCTTCGGTTGTTCGGGTGACTTTATTTCTGAAGTAAATTTGGTTTTCTTCCTCTTCGTTATAGATTTATCCCCATTTTTCGTTGACCGCAAAAATCGTAAAATATTTTAGAACAATACGAATGTTTACGGATATTGTAAAAAACTAAAATTTTCAAATTAAACAATTTTATATTATACAACAAAAAACACGTAGCGAGAGTTAGATAATTTAACAGGAATACAGCGAAATTACATATGACGGAACGTGACAAGAAGCAAAAAACGAACTGAGTCAGTCAACCGATCGATTACCTAGGTAATAACATTTGAAAGAGGCCATCTTTCTTTTAGCACATGACTAAACAAAATACCGGTCCGATCTAAAATAAAACAGCCAGGCGTGTTTTTGCTAGCAACGTACAGACGAACTCGATTACGTATAATATAAAACATTTAAATAAAAATTATTTTTTTCAATATATTATAAAGCTATTTGTTTACTTCGAAAACAACGAAATTTAAATAAAATAAATGAAAATAATAAAAAAAACAAACAAAATACGTTTAACAAACGCAAAGCCGCATTTAACAACGAGTCTATATTTTGCTGCTTATTATCAGAATAAATGATAATTTTTTGGGGAAAATTTCGGTTGATTCCAAGAGGTGGTTCAACTCCCAACCACCCCCGGGTACGACACTGTGTGGTTTAAATATGAAAATTAATTTATTAATTTCGTATAAATAGATGTAGCGAGAAAATGACCGAATTTGAAATAGACGAAAACTTTTCGATTACGTTCTTTAACACTTTCAGTCACAATGTCCACTACATGGGACGTGAAATTTTAATGTAAACAACAATTTTTATACGTGAAATGTCACAATTTTAAAAATAAAATACATTGAAAATTATTTATGATTTACCCGCTTATAAAGTTTATAATTTAATGTTAAGATTTTATAACGTATGACTGAAAGGCCTACTAAACCTATTCGTCATTCCCGGCAATCGCTACTAGTCAGAATAAGGTTATACACACACACACACACACACATAGAAGTGCAATAGAGAATCAATCGCATGATATGTCAGCGTTACGTAAATATCTTAGAATTGTTACGTACACGTCGAAAATACCGCTATACTAGTGACACGACGAAACTATAATTGAATACTTGTATCGCAATACGGAAAAGTATTTTTTGTCGGATGACGATGATCCATTTCATGGAAGCTATATGTGTTGAAACAGGCCGGTTGCACGTAAGAACATACTGTTGAATCGGCTGTATTTGTCTGCAAAAATTGTTGTAATGCCGATAGAAGGTCATATCGGATACGTTCAGCTTTGTACTGTTGGCAGTGCAACAGAAGGTGTTCTATTGTTAACACTGCTGCAGATTCTATTTTGATCAAGTGACTGTGAGAGTCGCATGTCCTAATAGTATACGACGAATGATTCATTTTTTGATGGCGTGTCAACGCTGGAGGAGATCGCTATAAATTACTATCAGGTTTAAAAATGAGCGTAAGTTGTTTTGTAATTTTTGTAATTGGTATGAATAACCGCAACATATTCCATTTCGCGCGCATTTGTTCGTTTATTATGCTGCGGATATCTTTTGGATCTGTTGGAAGATCAGGATCAGGCCTGGTATAAGCCGTCTATTTAGCTGCTGTGTCGGTTAGCTCACTCGCAGCAATGCGAGAGTGGCTTGAAACCCATATTAATAATAGTTGAGGTGCATGATCGGTAGATGGGATACGGATTATCTCCTTACCGGATGCTGATTTTTATTTTTTTATTTTTTTATTTTTTTTTAATAATGTACAATACATTATTTTTTTAACGAATAACGGTTAAAGTGTATATTCACGATACTGTACCACTGTGTGTTCTTTTTACATCGATAGTCGATACACTTATATCACGATGTGAAAATTGTTTAAAATCATCACGCACGAAGTAAATTATTATATATACTTATAGCGATAAAGTATGCACGAGTTACTAAGAAAATTCGTGCACTAATTTCAGAAATACAGGGGAATAGATGGATTAATAGTTCACGGTAAAACAATTTTCAAGTTAGTCGTATACAAATTAAATTTTAATCAATGATGCGATAAAAGAATTAGTTCTAAAAAGTATAGTATAAAAATCAATTTTTATATTAGATAGAAGTGTTCTCAGTTAGCCCTGCGGAGCACAGGTTGTTGTAACGAAAGTCACCTTCTCTAGTAAGTGGTCACTCGACCGAAATATGATGCCAGAAACAACAACCATATGAGTTCCGTACCGCCATGTCGTGGAGGGTGGTAATTTCCTATTCGGCGGACTTGGCGCTGATTAGGAAAGCTAAATCGGAACTCAAAATACACCGCTGATAGAAAATGGAAGCTTCACTTTCCGAAGGTATTGCTTTCATTAAATGCCGTTAAGCTTTTATCGCATTAATAACTGACAGACTATCAGCAACTCGCTCGCGATATATGTGCCTTAGTCGGATTGGTGAATACCAATCTAGAGCGAGTAGACGAGTATTCGGCGTCTTAAAACCGGATCCCTTCGACTAAGGGAGTAAACCCCGACAGAAAATCCAGCGGAAGGCAAGAGAAAAACCACTGCTGTACTATTCTCTAGAATATCATCATGGCGAAGCAAATATCAACAATGGCCCCGAGGCCCGGGCGCTTCTTTAATGAGGCAGGGGTACGAAGAATCTCCCGGTTATCTCTCGCCAAGAAGGATATTAATATGTAGATACGTGGAATGTAAGAACCTTGTTAGAAGCAGGAAAATTGAAGAACTTCACCACGGAGCCAACTCATTTTAAAATAGACATACTCGGCATCAATGAAACAAGATGGCCAGCAACGGGTGTAATCAATTACGACAACTACGTCTTCCATTATTCCGGAGTTCCTGATACCTGCACAAAATGGCAAAGCGGTGTCGCATTTTTAATACACAAAAATGTAACAAAAACAGTTATACACGTAGCTCCGATTTGCGATAGATTTATCTTATTACAAATAAACGGCAGTTCAGCAAATGTAAATTTGATACAAAAATATATGCGCCTACAACCGATAGTGATGCATATATTACACATTAAAAAACATCCCTATTCAAATATACACTTTTAAACATCCCTATTCAAATATACACTTTTGTAATATATATATATACACTCTCACACATACACACACACATATATATGTATATATATATTTTTAAAAATTTACACACATTCCCATCAATATTTGTATAACATATCCACAAGTATATGCATATATAAATATTTTGTATACCGTTTATACTTATACACAACCATGCAATAAGAGAGAGAGAGAGAGAGACACGCATAATAATTAGTACTCAAAAAGCTATTTTAAAGCTTTATATACCGTTTATCCGTGAAGCTACCTATGTAAATATATACATCAGTGGCGAATCCTGATTTTTTAGTAATAAAATACTACTCCAGACTCAGTAAACATAAACCGCGATGTGATACAAGGTACTGTCCTATCACCAATGCTGTTCAACGTTTATGCAGAACAAATCTTTAAAGAAACTCTGCAAGACAGCACAATAGGCATCGGAATAGATGGAAAATACATCAATAATATTCGTTACGCGGACGACGTAGTTTTAATAGCTAGTAGTGCTAAAGACTTAAAACTGATCATAGAACAATTGGTTTAGATTAGTTAAAAATATGGACTATCATTAAATGCAAAGAAAACGAAGATAATGGTCATTGGAAATAATATCATCCCTAGAATATATATATTAATGGGATATGCTTGGAGAAAGTTGAATCGTTTAAATACATAGGTGCGATGTTGGACATTACGGGCGAATCTGAAACAGAGCAGGCGAGTAATGCATTCAACAAGATGAAGAAGAAGAAAATCTTAACAGAACACGATCTTAATTTGGAATTGAGGATTCGAATTCTTAATTGTTATATCTGGTCAATTTTATTACTTTGAGACGTGGACTTTGAAGAAAACCACCACGAGTCGATTGCAAGCTTTTGAATTATGGTATTACCGACGAATTTTTAAAATACCCTGGACTGCTAAAAAGACCAAAGAAGAGATATTCACTACTATGAAGAAAGATCATGAATCGATTAGGTTGATAAAAATTCGAAAACTAAAATATTTCGGACACTTGACTCGTGGAAGGAAATATTCCTTGTTAAAAAAAACTGTTCTAATGGGAAGAAGAGAAGGTAAAAGGAATACCCGGTTTTGTGATATTAAAACATGATGGACAAGGCAAAACACAGAGACATTATCATCATTATATGGTTTAGGCGTCGCTGGATGGTCACCCATAACCGAAATCGGTTAGGACTATGAAGAAGAAGAAGTTCTCATTTATATTTCATGTGCTTTTGGTATGTTTATCTATAAATATTGAGTTGCTGATTGTAGAGTGTGTTTTTTAACAGATTCACCATCAGATCATTTTATAAATTCTGGGTTTTCATTTCGTTAATTTTTATAAATTGTACATTCAAACTTAGTACTTTTACAGATATAATTTTTTATATGTCGTATATATTTATATGTTTTTTATACTTTATTTTATATTCACTTGGTAATAATAGCCGAAAAGCTTTGTGATTTTTATAAACATTTATTATTAGCATTTAGTGATTTTAACGCATTTATATTGTTCATTGTACTACCGTTATATAAAAATAACTTAACATGTTCGGGCAGGATACAGTTTGAAAAAGACTGTTCCGCAATGGGCTAATATACCCCCGATTGAACTATTATTGTGTAACAATAATTTCGATATGATCGGGATATGATGTTGCGAAAAGAACACTTCATTTACTTCGGATATGTATAAAAAGGGAAAATTACACCGTATCTAAAACGCAACGTTGTTTTACACCAGTGTTGCCACCACCAAAGAGTAGTCTTGCAGTTAAACAAAAATTGTCGTTTTTTTCATTTTTTTTATTATTTATATATATATATATATATATATATATATATATATATATATATATATATATATATATATATCCGCATACCTTTTCGATTTAACCATCTGTTTATCTACTTAACTATTTATCTACTTGTGTTTTTAAATCTCTCACGCGAGCACCCTACGGATGAAGTGCATATAAGTAGAATGATTGCCCGTTAATGTCGAAGGTAATAAATGGAACCCGAATTAGCGAGAGTACAAAGTAACCTTTTTTTCTCAATTTCCATTTGTTCTAATTTTTTCCCATTGATTGATATGTTCATTTCCACTGCCTTTTTGCTGATACACTTACTATATATATATATATATATATATATATATATATATATATATATATATATATACGGACATTTCTGGGATATTCCCTTTTCTTTGAAAACGTTATTTCGTCCGAACGTGTTTTTTCAAACGCGCCGTTTAATTAATTTTATGTCTATATTCTTCCCACGCGCACACGAGTGTGAATCGTATAGCCTGCTCTGCAGGTGTAAGGCAAAACCGTTCGAGTTGTTTTAACGGGCGCTAAACGTCCTGTTAAAATAATCAAAGTAAAAAAATTTCTGTCAAACGCAGAAAAAAAATCATTATCCCCTTTATGTCCTTTTAAATATTCGCAGTGATTTGAAATTTCTTTTATGAATATGTATGCATATATTACACGTTAAAAAACATCCCTATTCAAATATACACTTTTGTATTTATATATATATATATACTCTCACACATTCACACACATATATGTATATATATTTTTAAAAATTTACACACATTCTCATCAATATTTGTATAACATATCCAAGTATATGCATATATAAATATTTTGTATACCGTTTATACTTATACATAACCATGCAATAAGAGAGAGAGATAGAGAGAGACACGCATAATAATTAGTACTCAAAAAGCTATTTTAAAGCTTTATATACCGTTTATCCGTGAAGCTACCTATGTAAATATATACATCAGTGGCGAATCCTGATTTTTTAGTAATACCGGTCGAGTAGTGTGGGAAATCACTCCACATTATTAAAAGTATACTGAAGTATGTGTGTATACATCAAAAGAACTTTCCACCTCTTTAAATATCACTCTAAAACAATGTGAAAATATCTGCCATCGCATTTTTTCAAAATGTAAAATAAAACGCAAATATATATATATATATATATATTATTGAAAAAAAAACTGTACAGAAAAAAACAAAAAATTAAGATAGTAATAATAAAACAAAAGAAAAAACACGTTAGACATTAAAAAATAAATAAAGAAGGAATATTAATTTCTAAAATAATCGCCATATAACGTTACAACAGGTTATGTTTGAGCCTCCTATCTTTATATTTACTATACATAAATTGGAGTTAATCGTAATTACCAATGGTAAAAATTAAACTATTATCGTGGACTACGGCAGAACTTACGCGTTAAATTTAGGATATGGTCCTTAATATAAGGCATGTTTAAGGTAGCATGCATGTCAACGATTTTGTGGTATCTAGGGACATTTAGCACACATCTGAGACACCTATTTTGAAATACTTGTAACTTATTAAAATTTGTATTTGAAATAAAACTCCAAGCTGAACAACAGTACGTCATTATGGGACGTATAAGTGTTTTATACAGAATTAATTTATTATTTACATTAAGAAATGATTTTCCGTTGATTAATGGATATATGGTAGATATACTCCTGCTAGCTTTCAAGGTAGTATGACTGACATGTTCAGAAAAATTTAGTCTGTTATGCAAGACTACCCCGAGGGTATCGAACATGTTTTGACCAACTTACAGTGGTAGAGTTGACCTTAACTTCAGCAGGTAATGTGGGACGCCTGCGGGTGAAAAATATAGCCTCCGTTTTATCACAATTAATATCAATTTGCCATTTTTTATAATAACGAAAGACACAATTTATTCCTGAATGTAATTTATTAGTAATTGCTTTTGGTATATAAGAAGTAGAGAAAAGAGCTGTATCGCCTGCATAAAGAGCAGTCTGAATATCAGGTAGGTTTGGAAAATCAGATAAAAACAAAGTAAACAGAAAGGGACCCAGAATACTACCTTGGGGGACCCCCGCTGAGCACGTTTTCATAGTAGACCTTGAATCATTGATGGTAACGTAAAATAGTCTGTTCGCTAAATAGCTGCTAATAACGTTGATTACATAACGAGGAAACTGATATTTTATCATTTTGTAAATAATACCTTTATGCCAAGTAGTATCGAAAGCCTTCGCAACATCCAGGAGAACCATACCAGTATGTTTATTACGATTAAAATTATGTGTGATAAACTCCGTGATTCGTGCTACTTGCTGGATGGTGGAATAACCTGGACGAAAGCCAAACTGTGTATTAGAAATGAATTTTTTGATTATCTGCATGAAGTCTTAAACGGGATAGTATAATTTTTTCCGCTATTTTGCTTAGATTGCTCAATAAACTAATAGGACGTATGTTACTTGCACATGAGGCATCCTTTCCAGGTTTAGGAAGAGCAATAATTTTGGCTATCTTCCAACTGTTTGGATAATAACCGAATCTAAAGATAGCATTAATTAAATTTGTAAGTTCAATAATAGCTTTTAGCGGCAATTTCTTAATAATGGGAGTAGAAATATTGTCATCCCCTGACGAACCTTTTACTTTTATAGCTTTAATATTGTTAAGGACTTCACTCGGGGTGACAAGAGGGAAAATATTGGGCAGTAGATTGGCATTGAGGAATTTTTTAACAGCTGAATGAATTTTTCTCACTTGATAGCCAGATGCAAAGTTAGAATTACGATTATGAACTTTGGAATACTCCGATGCTAAAAACTCAGCTTTCGCTTCATTTTTGTAAACATAGTTATTTAAGTGTGAATCGTAGAGTGGTGGAAGAGCTGTATGCTGTCTCGTGTATTGTCTGCAAACATTCCATAGCCGACTATCATTAGGTTCAAGCTTAGAGAAAGTTGAATTGAAATTGTAATTTTTAAATTTACGCAAAAGAAAACTAACCAATTTATTAAGAAAATTAAACATGTTTTTCTAATTTTGAGAACGATTAGAGAAACGATGCTTAATGTACAATCTTCTAATATAATTTTTAAATTTGATGAGAACCACGATACAAGTTGATGTGCGGATAATTATTAAGTGGTTTATTCGGAATAAAAAGTTCCGACGAAGAATTAATGAACTTCGTAAGAGTTGATAAATGATGGTCAATATCAGCAGGACTATGTAGATTAAGAAGCAAATTAATTTTTTTTTTCAATTATTTTTTGCTGTTATTATAAGTATAAGTATAATTACTTCTTTTATTTATTACGGGTCTTTGTATTATTATTTCTGATGTACGGCGAGCCATCCTGGGCGTTACGTAATTATTATTTAAAATTTTTGGTTTGTGTATACTCAATGTAAATTATGCTGAAATATACGTTGTTGTTGTTATATATATATATATATATATATATATATATATATATATATATATATATATATATATATAATTGTATATCTTAAAGTTATTTAAACATAAAATCTGCTCTTCTACACGTATTTACAAAATTTGTATTTGTAAATAATAAAATTCAGACTAAAGTTAATATAATAACTAAAAATACCTGCATAATGATTGGTTAACTTTTATAATTGTCATTTTTACTTGGTACCACTCCGCATGAATAGCGATACTTGAGGATTCGCCTCTTATACACAGATACATTTATATATATATATATATATATATATATATATATATATATATATATATATATATGTGTGTGTATGTATATATATATAATAAAAATTTTTTTGTGTTTGAAAATGATGTAACTGTCGAAAGGCTTCGCAATAAAAAACTTTTAGTTATTAAATGGTGTTATGATTTTGATCGGTTTATAATTTATAAAATCACTACTCTCCAATATATTCAATATATGTATATACATATATATATAAGTGGTGGGCATAGGAACTAACGACTAATCCGTTTTTTTTTAAATAACTGGCTAATTCGGTTTTCCCAAAATAACCGAAGCAATCAGTCGATTTATGAAAATGTATTTTTTTTATTTTGTTTATTATCGTGTTTATAATAAATGTTCACTTCAAATTTAATGATAAAATTTTAACAGTAAGAAGTATAATGTGATTTAGGTAATTTAAGGATATGGAACGCAGAAAATGTCGACATTAATAGGTTAGGTTAGAAACGATTGTAAAATAGTCGAATTTTGAAAACGGTGATTCTTAGTTATATTTTAACTAGAATAAAGTATTGATTTTGTATACATACATTCATGTTGCATTAAAATATATTTTATTCATTAATAGAGTTCTAAAATTTCTATAATGATTCACTTCACAGAATTGCAAACAATTCTAGATTATCTTATATTAATAGATTTTGTTAAACCGACTGGAAAGTCGAGAAGTTAGTAGATTTCGCTAGAACCGATTGCAATTTAGCCGGATTTCGAATACGGTGATTTTTAGTTATATTTTTAGTAGAATAAATTATTGATTTTGTAAAACGCCGACTACATATACTCGTGTTGTATTAGAATGTATTCAAATTATTGATGGAGTTCTAAAATCTGTACGATTATGTAATTTACTTCACATAGTTCATACAATTCTAGATTATCTGTTAGTTACTGTTCAACTGAAATAGATATTTTTTAACTTTATTTTAAATACATTTCGTCTATTTTATATCCGCTATTCGTTATATAACTTATTATCGTTGAAGGATATTTTCATTCGTGTTTACATTTTACTAATAAATAATTAAAATAATTTTGACTACATAAAACAACCGTATAATTTAATAGGTTTTTTTTTGTAGAAACGTCGTTACTAATTAGTCGGTTATGTGAAGTAGTTGGTTATGGCCGTCACTAATATATATGATATACTATATAATGCGGATGGCTTATAAATGTGAATATTTGAAAAAGTAATTTTCCAAATGTTGTATGCCATGTATGCAATAATATATTACTAACACACACATACACACTCACACGCATGCAGTGGCGCACCCACAAGGAGGCTAGCGGGCTTAAGCCCCCACCCCAACAGTGCTTAGAAAAGTATAAAATACATTTTAAGAAGGCGTGTAACTTGTAAGCTCCAAACAATTTCGCAGCTAAAATTATGGTTGAAACACAAGAGAATATTTGAAACTGCTGGCGTTATCACTAATAAAACCTCATCTTGAAAAACGTGCAAAACAGCCTGGATTGCAAAAAGTAATGTTGGAAAATATTCCTTGCATTCTGTCTGCTAATGACATTGAAAATCCTTCTGACTGACACAAAGAAAAAATGGCTGTTGGTTGGACCGTTCGGCATTAGAATCTGACCCAATGACCAGTGTTTTTTTTTTCGTTATCAATTGTTTCCTTCTTGTTTGTGATCGTTTGTAGTTTGTTTTGCCTGTCGAATTTTGTTATTGGCTGTGTATATTTTATTCATTTTTAATTTTTTGGTGCGTTGCGGTTTAGCCCACCCCTAGATACACATTCTGGGTGCGCCGCTCCACGCACGCACGTACATATATGATGACTGACGTTTCATAGTAATTAGTATACCGTCAACGTTTCATAAAGTTGTACCAATACCAAATTTACTATTTGAATTTTTTTCGATTTAATGACCAGATTCACTTTTTTATTTATAACCGAAATCATTATTTACGCACTATAACGTATGTTCATTCACATATAGAACACAATGATCGTCGGTTATCAAAGGATATTGACGTGAGTAACGGAAAAGGTGTAATAAAAAAAATGCTCAACATATCAGTAGCACCTGTCTCATGGTTACTTTCCAACACCATTCCAAATTGTAATAACAAACCGAAATTGTTTCCAGCTACATTCGTCGCTTGCACTGTGTGGATTGGTATCGTGTCGTACATAGCTTCGTGGATGGTTACAACGATCGGTAAGTGAACCTTTTAAAAATTGCTACGTTGATATTCCACTTTATTTTTCGCTAAAATTATTCTATACTGCTTATATTCGTACATAAATACATATATAACGCTGTTTTTTTTTTGGGCAGCAACGGAGTACCGTAGATTTCATATTTACGCGCTGCGTCAATTAATAGAAAAATCTGGGGAACAAATGAAAATTTACACATTGTACAAAAGGCCTTTGATACGGTAGATAGCTGGAAATTCTTACAAATTATAGAATGCCCACCGGAATTACTGTCACTTTTGCAACAGTTGCATGAAGATATGTATCATATGTGAAAACGGAATTACAGATTCGTTTAAAATATCTAGCCGAGTTAAGCAAGGATGCACGCTTGCACCTGCACTATTTAACATGTATACGAGTGTGGTTTATGTTTAAACGAAGATATCTAACTTTTTGATAGAGCACTGTACAACTTATTTATATTTAAAACTAAAATCAGAATAGACAAGTTCACCTGGCGAAACTTTCAGTACACGAATGATCGCGTCGTCATAAGTAAAAGTTCTACAGAACTGCGACGCGCAATTAATTTACTACATGCCGCTCATAAAGATTTCGGACTGATAATAAACTGTAGCAAGACGGAAGTTGTGAAAAATCCAATGACAAATGATCGCTATTACATTGATGGAAATTAAATTAAAGTAAAAGATTATGACTACTTGAGAAATATGATTAATAGTAATCTAGATGAAGGGGATTATCTATAGAATAAGAAATGTCATATAGCAGACTCTCTAGACGAGTTTTCAAGAACAAAAACTTAACAACGGCCACTAAAAAGACCGTATATAAAAGAAATGGAAAGACCCAACCCATAAAAATGAAACAACTCAAAGAATTATCGGACATGTAATAATTATAATAATTAGTTGATACGTTAATATCGATTATAGTATACTGAAATGATTTTTTTTTTCCATACAATCTATCCTAGGTGGATAATAAGTAGCACTGTTATCAGATGAATTAAATATGAATCTGCTGTCTAACAGCCATTCTGTATTTGATGAACATTAGTTAAAATCGCATACATAGCTCCACTTGCGTAAGTCTTTTCAGATGCTGAAAATGAGCGCTTTTATCCTTCAGATCGGCTGCCAGTGGATTTACATGGTGCTGTAATCGCTGGATATATCTCTCACTGTGAATTTTGAGAGTTTTCATTACAGTCGGCATGTGAAGGTCCTTAATGAAGATCGTCACTACGAACATACCACGGCGGAGCACCCACAATGCTGCGCAAGACCTTTGCCTGAAAACGCTGAAGTATTTTTATTCGCGAAGCGCTGGCTGTTCCCCAGATTTCTATTCCGTAGGTCCATATTGGTTTTAAAATGACTTTATACAGTAGAAGTTTATTTTCTACAGACAGTGATGAGTATTTATTCAAAAAACAGCTCATACTTCTCAGTTTCAGATCCAGTTGTTTCCGTTTGGCCAGAATATGATCTTTCAAAGTCAAAAGTTGATCTAAATGCAGTCCTAAATATTTTACTTTATTTACTGTTGGAATCGTTCTTCCATTTAACTGAATCGTCACATTTGCAAATTTTTTATTTAATGTAAAAAGGAGGTGATTAGATTTAGACTCATTAACTGTAATCTTCCACAGTTTAAACCACTTCTCCAACTGCAGAAGATGATTCTGGAGATGCGTGATAGCAACTGTTAGATTACAGTCAGTGGATAATATCGCCGTATCGTCCGCAAACATGTCTGTAGTAGTGTATCTATTTTCCGGAAAATCATATGTATATATCTGGTTCAACAACGGACCGAGTACACTGCCTCGAGGCACACCCGAGCCTATAGCATATATTTGTGATCGAGCGCCGTTTATATTAACTTGAAAGTATCTATCCGTTAAGTATGATTGTAATAGTGTATAGTACTGGTGTGGCAAGTTAAGTTTTAGCTTGTATAATAGACCGGTATGCAAAACTCTGTAAAAAGCTTTCTCAATGTCGAGGAATACCGCAGAAAAAAATTTTTTGTTTTCGAAACTACTGTTGATTAAGTTAACTATTCGATGAGTCTGCTCTACAGTGATGTGTTTGTTTCTGAAACCAAATTGCCAATCAGGTATTATGTTTTTACCATCGAGGATTGATTTTATTCATTTCAAAATTAATTTTTCAAGCAATTTTGACATAGTCGGTAGTAGGCTGATGGGTCTGTATGATACCAGTTCTTGCGGTTTGCCTAGCTTCTGCAGCATAATTATAGATGCGAATTTCCACTGGATAGGGTAGTGACCAGTACGGAGAATCGCGTTAAAAATGTATGTTAGAAGGACTATTGCTTTCCGTGGCAAGTTTTTAAGCATTACTGAGGTTATCAAATCATAACCGGGTGATTTTTTTGGTTGAAGCTGTTATACATGCTTTCACTTCCATTGGTGATACAGAAGTAATAGGTGGGCACATCTGAAATGGTGTTTCCAAATAGTTGTAGATATTTTCCTCTTCGGAGGTTAATGTGCTGTAATTATCGTGATGAAAAATTTTGCAGAGGTATTTACCGAATGCCTCCGCTTTTTCTTGATCTGCCCTTGCCATTGGCGGTTTTCCACTATAATTGGTGGACACTGAGATACATGATTCCTCTTTATATTCTTAATAGCCTTCCATAAAGAATAATCTGTATCTGCCATCGTTGGTGTAAGATTTGTTACATATTCATGGAAAACTTCATTTTTCATGCCCGAGAGTGTTTTCTTCTGGTTTTTTTTTTGTCATTTTGTTCAGTGCATTTTTGTTTACTGGGGTCCTATCATATTGCCGAACTCTTCTTAGTCGCCGTCTTTCTGCAATCATGTCTTTTATCATTTTATAAGAAGCTATTTATAATATTACCGCGTTTGGCCACTAAGGTGCAAACCATAGTCTATCTATCTTATTAACGATTGTCGAGCGAGCTGTAATAAGAAAATCCCAAAAATATGCGATCTGAATCTGCTCTATTTTGTTGCCATTAAAAGGATAAGAGCATAGAGGAGAATTTGCCAGATTATATCGGCATATGGACGATGGAAGACGATTTTTCCCAAAATCTGCATAAAGTACTAATGATAGATCGAACTATGTTATTTGGAACTTTTACGTCACTGAACCACAATTTTATGATGAGTATTAGAGGCTGAACCGACCGGAAATATTAAGCTAGATAAGAATTGGACCGAATATTACTCCGATATTTTCTTTACGAACAAATTTAATAAGACATAAAATATCTATTAAAGGTGTATAGAGAATGAGCACACCACTGTTCGAATATATTGCATTATTCAATTCTATAGTTAATTCTATTTAATTTTTATTCTACGATGCTTCTTTCAAATTCAATATGCTGGACATTATTGACTCAACTAACTTAACGGTAGTCAATGATGGCCGTCATACCACTATTCCTTATATTCATAGACCATCTAATGTTCTCGATTTATCGTTAATGTCTAGCAACCTAGTGCTTTTTGCAGATTGGGATGTTAAGTCTATTCCGTTGGGTAGTGATCACCTTCCTATTGTCCTCACTATTCAATTCCTTTCTTGTTCTTCTGTTCGAAACTTTACGGTATATTCTAATCCATGGTTGCTTCCTGAGCATAATATAGGTAATTTCTCTTCATTTCTAGATTCACTGTGCACTCCTTTACTTTTAGCCTCAACTTTTGACATCCCTTTGTACAATAAATTTATGCATAATTTTAATATAGCTTTGCAACTTTACGCCTTTCAAAAAAAAATTCCAATACAATATTTCACTCTCCTCCTTGGTGTGACTCTTCTTGCTACAGTCAGCAAAATATCTTAAGCGGTTACTTTAAACAATTTCGACGGAGTCGCTCTATTAGAGATTACCTCCTATTCAAAAAGCAGGAAGCCATTACCCGTCGTTTTTTACTTAGTAAGAAAAGGGAGGCCTGGAAGAACTTTGTTTCTTCTATAAATCGTACTCAACCCTCATCTTACATTTGGAATAAAGCTAAATTATTTGCTGGTAAAACTGTTTCCTCAACTTATAATCTCAACTTCAACTCTGAAGCTTTCATACACTTTGTAGATTCTGTAGCTCCTAGTTATGTCCCTAATCAAGCCGAATGTCTTTTTCCTATGCCCATACAACATACCGTCCACGACTCCAATTTTCCATGTTCTCCTATAAATTTGTCTGAAATTTTACACTCTCTTTCTTACAAAAAAAACTCTTCTCCGGGTTGTGACGGTATTACCTATAGAATACTAAACAACCTTCCCTTCTCTGCTGTTATCATCCTCTTAAATTGTTTTAACCATTTCCTCAATACTGGCTCCTATCCTGAAAGCTGGTTACACTTTCTAGTGGTTCCTGTTAAAAAATCTAACTCTCCTGTGATTAATATATCATATCGACCTATATCTCTTGCTTCCTGTATTCGAAAAACATGTGAAAGAATATTGAAGAACAGAATTGTTTGGTGGTTGGAAAATAATGATATGTTCCCTTCTGGAATGTATGGCTTCCGTAATAATATTAGCTCACTAAATTGCGTTTCTCATCTGGTAGCTGACATTTACAAATCCTTGATAGCAAGTAAATATCTAATTGCGTGCTTCCTAGATATAAGTAATGCTTTTAATTCCATTTCAATTCCTATGCTTTGTGATACACTTGCCTCACTAGGAATTCCTCCTTCTTTCATCTATGGCGTATGTTAATTATTTACAAATCGGATTCTTATTTTTAAACATTCGTCTATCGCTAAACCTTACATCAGGGTTGTACATTTGGGCCTACCTCAGGGATCTGTTTTAAGCCCGGTTTTATTCAATATCTATATGTTTAAATTATTTCAAGCCTGCCCTCGTAATAGCATTAATATCTTATCCTACGCTGATGACATTGTACTTTATAAAACCAACTCTGATCTTTCAGAAGGTATTCAATTACTAAATAGTTCTTTAGAATTGATCTGTAAGTTATTAAACAACATGGGTTTCACTCTTTCATCTCATAAATGTGACTCTATCATATTTTCTTATAGACGTGTTAACCATTCATTACCCGGTTTAATGATTGACAATTATTGTGTTCCATTTACCACATCTTGCAAGTATTTAGGCTTTGTCCTAGATTATAGACTCAATTGGCGTAATCACATTGAGGCCATTTATTCTAAAGCTTCCAAACGAATAAATCTCTTAAAAACACTTTCGCATACAACTTTTGGGGGTGATCCTCTAATTTTACTTCTTTTGTATAAATCATTTATTCGTAGTGTCATAGATTATGGTAGCTTTCTCTTTGCCAATGCACCATCTAGGTATATTTCAACTTTAGACAAACTTCAAAATACATGTCTACGTTTGGCCCTTGGAGCTTTTGTCTCTACTTCCATAGCCAGTCTAGAAGTAGAGGCAAAAGTCCCTCCTTTATCTATGCGGCGATCTTATTTGGCTGATAAATTTTTGATTAACTCTTTCTCAGTTACTTCATACTCTATATTTCTCTCATTCCTCGAAATTTTTCAGAACTGGAGATTTTCTTTTAATCGTCGTCCTATTTTATGTCTTTCTGCACATCACCTTTCTATGTACACTGAATTAATACTTCCTTCTTTACCTTCCGCTTATTTTTCATTTCCCTTTCTTAATAATGATCTTGTATTAGATATAGATTTAAATTCTTTTAAAACGTTCAAAGCTTCTACACCCCCCTTCTATCGCCAATGTTCTCTTTACATCTCATATTTGTGATAACTGGTCAGAATTTCTTGCTATATATACAGACGGTTCTAAATCAAAGAATCATGTAGGAGCAGCTTTTATAATTCCTTCCTTAGACATAGTTAAAAAATTTTCCCTTTTGCGAGTTTCTTCCATTTTTACAGCAGAGTCTGTGGCTATAATATGGTCATATAAAAAAATATATCACAACTTTTTTTAACTGCTCAACACCACTTCGTAAAACTTAACTACCTCCGGATTAGAATTGCGAATGTTGCAGTATCCCATATTTATATGAATTGTATTTATGTATGCGCCTAATAGAAAATATCCAATAATAATTTATTATTTTCTCTCCTACACTAAATTGTAGACTTAATATAATCAACATCAAACGTGGGCCTCGTGTTGTGCTGATTACGCTTGAGCATTCTGCCTAAACAAGCGGAATAGAAATCCCACTAAGAATGAGAATTTTTAACGGTAAAAAGAACTTTAGCCAACTAAAATATCAATCTAATTAGTCGGGAAATGAGTATCTGTCTGACAAAGTGCGACGAAAACAACGGCGAACTTATTACCTTGCTAAAGAATTTACCATTTGGCTATCCTGTATCAATATTCAGGTTGATAGCCATCATTAACTTTTAATTAACATTTATTTTTTTTTTCAATTCGATTTCAGGCGTTACATTTGGTATCAGCGACGTGGTAATGGGCATGACACTTTTAGCTATTGGAGGAAGCATACCGGAATTATCTTCGGCCATTGTCAATGCGAGAAACGGTTAGTATTTAAACTTCTAACATCGTACGACCATATTGCTATTTAATTTACGCTCGAATTAATTCAAAAGAAATTTAGACAATATATAAATATAAAGGTCGATTTGTTTCGTTAACGACATTTATCGAATAGTATGGTCTGATGGCCGAGATAGAGATAAGGCTAAAGTTAAAAAAAAAAAAAACACGACATAATAAAAATAATAATAAAAATAATACACGATAACAGATAGCGGCATCTAAAAGAAGTTTATCCACATATATCAATAACGAATTACCGGGGAATTACGGCTGCTGTTTAATTTTCTCGGTGTTCTCAGCTTCCAACGTTTATAGTACTTTGAAACTGCGAAGACGGCCTTTTGTAATCCACTACAAATGGTATGGGGTCCGCATGAATCACAATACAAGGCTAACTGCATAAACAGCAGTTTTAATAAAAGGAATTTTAGGTAAATAATTTATTAAAAGTAGGAAAAGGTAAAGACCGAACGCACTACCTTTGCGGGACTGCAGTGTGATAGGTCCCCATTGAGCAGTTGTTAGAAAGATGAGTAACGTAAAAAACTCTATTGCATAAATACGATTTTTTTTATTACTTTAATCAAATATGAGGTATAATGATATTTGGGCATTTATATAAAACAACATCGTGCCGAGCCGGGTCGCGTTATATATGTATATATATATCATCATCATCAGTATATAAGAGCATGCTCTTGTCGTTGTAGCTAGCCAATCATTTTCTTCCATTCCTTCCTGTTGTCTGCTATGTTCTTCATCTCTTTATACGTTATTTTCTTTTACATGATCGATCCATGTCTATCTATTCCCCTTCTTCTTCTTCCTTCCAATTTTCCTTCGATTATGACCGTCATGAATTCGTTATGCCGCAGTATGTGCCCTAGAAGTCTTTCGCGTCTTTGCTGTATTGTTCCTATTAGTTTCCTTTTTCATTTACCATTCCCAAAACCTCGGAGTTTCTTTTCTTCTGTGTCCATGGAATCTTCATCATGCGGCGCCAACCCCACATTTCGAAGGCTTTCAACCGTTTTTTTAAATTTTGTGTTAACACCCACGTTTCTGAACCATATAATAATATATTCCATATATATGTTTTCAAAAGTTTTTTCCGTAATTCTATTTTCCTGTTTTTATTAAATAAATCTCTCTTTTTCCAGAACGCTTGTTTGGCTATAGCAATTTTTGTTTTTATTTCTTTATCACTTCTTCCTGTGCACGTTATTATACTACCCAAATATTTAAACTGTTCTACTTGTTCTAAGATCTTGTTTTCTAACATTATGCGTATCTTTTTTCATATTTTGATGCTACTAGAACTTTTGTTTTATTTTTGTTTATGTTTAAATTTATTTGCTTTAAGTATTTCTGCAATACTGTTATTTGTTGTTGCATTTGTTGTTCATCGTCGGCCAACAATGCAATATCGTCTGCAAATCTTATACAATGTATCTGTTGTCCATTTATTTTTACGCCCATGGTGCCATCTTTCATTTTTTTTTTTTGTATCGGTTCTTCTATTACTAAGTTAAAAAGTATCGGTGATAATGGGCATCCTTGTCTTATTTCCTTTTGTATTTTCACTTTTTCTTTTGAATTACCGATTTTTATTTCCGCCGATTGCTCTTTATATAACTCTCATATTATTTTTCTATCTTTGTAATCTAAGCCTATTTCTTCCGGTTTTGCAAATAATACATTCCATGTTACACAATCAAACGCCTTTTCTATATCTACGAATGCTACACATAACCCTTCACCAAATTCTATTTTTTTCTCATCTTAATGCCAATATAGCTTCTCGAGTACTTCTTTCTTTTCTAAATCCGAACTGATCATGGCTTAGTTTTTCTTCTATTCTTCGTTTTATTCTATTCATTACAATTTTTATAATTATTTTTGATACATGTGGTATCAAACTTATTGTCCTATAATCGGAGCATTCCTTTGTGTTCATTTTTTTTTGGTATTGCTACTATTGCCGTGTTTTTAAAATCTGTAGGCAATTTACCCTGTTCATAGCAACTTTTCGTTAATTTAAACAGCTCCCTTATGATTTCTTCATCATCAGTCTGTAATAGTTCAGCTGGTATGGTATCCAAACCGGGTGCTTTTTTTTCTTTGGTAACTGTTTCAGTGCCAATTCAAATTCTTCCTTCATTATTTGGGGACCTTTGTCATCATCTTCTTTATTTTCATTTATAGTTATTTCTTCTATGTTCCCATCTGTCTTATATAGCGTTTACAGATGTTCCTTCCATCTTCCGCATATTGCTTTCTCTTCTATTAGCATTTTGCCTTGTTTATCATTTATGATGTTACCAATTATTATTTTACGTTTTGGATTCAACTTATTTATTTCTCTATATGCTTCACCAAGTTTATTTTCTTCCATTTTATTTTCTATACTTTTACATTGTTCATCTATCCATTTCTGTTTTTCTTCCCGACATTTCCTGGTGATTCTATTCCGCAGTTCTTTATATTTCTTTCGTACTTCTTCTGTCAATACTTTCAATTTCCTTCTTTCGTCTATGTCTTGTATTATATCTGTTGTTATCCAGGGCTTCCTTATTTTTCTTTTGTTTTTACCTATTGTTTTTTCTACCGCCGTTACGATTGCATCTTTCATTTGTTTCCATTTCTCCTCAATGTTATTTATTTGTTTAATTTTTTTATTTCATAATAACTCTTTTAATTCCAGATTCTATTTGTTCTCTTTTCGTTTTAGTTCATCCAGGTTCCATTTTCCCGCACTTCCAACGGTTCTTTTTTTCCTTAGCGTCAATCTGCAGTTTGCAATGACTGGTATGCGGTCACCATCTATATCCGCTCCAGGGTAACTTTTACACATTTTAACTTGATTCCTATATCTTTGTTTAATTAATATGTAATCAATTTGATATCTGCTCGTATCTCCAGGTGCTATCCATGTATACTTCTCCTTTTGTGATTTTTGAATATTGTATTACTTACTATTAAGCTGTGTTGTTGACAGAATTCGATTAATCGTTCCCCTCTTTCGTTTGTGTGACCTAATCCATATTTTTCTACTATTTTCCCATACTGTGCTTCTCCTACCACTGCGTTGAAGTCCACCATAATTATTACGTTTTCTATATTATTGATTGTTTGTAATATGCCGTCTAATATATCATAGATTTCGTTTATTTCTTCGTCCTTTGCACTGCCCGTCGGCATATATACCTAAATCAGAGTTGTTGGAACCGGTTCTGTTTGTAACGTTATCATCATTATCCTATCGCTTATGGCTGCTATTGTTTTAACACTTTGCCCCCATTGTTTGTCTAATATGAATGTCCTCTCCACTGAATATTATTCTGTAGTTATCGCTCCAAAAGTCTCCATTTCCTTCCCATCTCAACTCGCATAATCCCATTATGTTCGTTTTTAGCCTCGTCATTTCTATCTTTAATTCCTACAACTTTCCTGTTTTTAAAAGCGTTCTTATGTTCCACGTTCCTAGTCTAATTTGTTTCTTTGACCTTTTCTTTATTTGGCTTTCCGCTACTTTTCCTGGGAGATCTTCTTTTTGATCAACCTCAACAAGTATGCCCCCTCCTGCAGAGTTCCGCTCCCGTAAGAGAACGGGGGAGCTCGAGTCAATTAACGTTGCCGTCACTGACCGTCCAATGCCTGATATACCGTTTCCGGTACACCCCTTGGATGCAGCAGTTATGTTTTTTCTTGTACTTGTCATATTGAAAGGAAGATATAGTATGCTGGGGGTTTTCCGTTGCGTTCCAGCGGATTTTCTGTTATTAGCCTTTGGGTAAAAACCCTAACCACAAGGCAGTGGCTTTGTTTTCTGTTAGGGTTGTCTCCCTTAGCCTTTGGATCAATAAGGCAGCGGGTTGTTACTGAGGTGGTAACAATTTTGTTAGGTTTTTACGGCGACTTAAACCCGCCGAGGGAGAGACAGTCATAGGATTCATGCAGACTTTTAGTAGACAGGTCCTCAAGCTGTCCATCTGCATCCTGGTGTCTCCTTGCCCTGTCGCTACTGGAATCGTCTGCCAGAGACTTCCGCCAGTAGCCGCTCTTGGTCCGCGACTGCTTATTTGACTAATGTCTTATTCGCAGTTAACGTACATATCTGTAGGCCATTCCACTATCCGCCACCTGTGGACGCGCCCCGTACCAGTTAGAGCTCTGGTTCCCGGAAGGTACAAAGTACCCCCCGGGGGGGATATATATATATCAATTAATAATAATACGGTGCGTTAATTCAAGTTATAATTGTATTTGTTATAAAGTCAGCTATCCTTGCAACCTGATACAGTGTAGAATTTTTTTTTTATATATATATATATATAAATTGCAATCTGGCTGATGTAGCGAATAAGCAACTGGTATCTGAGTTATGACAGGATAGGAAATGTCATTCAACAATGACACTCCGAACTACCTATCCAATCATTTAAACCGGGGGGAAGATCTAGAGGTGTACGATAGTTCAATCTGCGAGGCCCACTGGCATGGTTTAATAAATCTACCGCCAGCTGGTTAGAGTGACCCTCTAACCTGTGCAAGTAATCTCTACTGCAATCCCGAACTACTTCGTGCACATTTGGTATTTTTAGGTCTTTATGCAAATTTTCATTCCGTATGTACCAAGGTGCACCGGCTATTAACCTTTGTATTTTTGATTGAGATCGCTGCACCATTTTGATATTCGATATTGATGCTGTCCCGCAATAATTTCGATTTTAGAGGTAATTCGGAAGTTTTGCCCAGGAGTCAGTACATGTTCCGCAGTTTAAGTTTTAACTCTTTAACTTTGATCCTGATGTGTTCCTTCCAAGTTAAGCGGCGATCAAGCCACATACCCAGGTATCGGACTATATTTTCCTGTGGGATCGTACCATTAAGATCAACAGGTGGGCATGTGTTCCGTCTAGTTGTAAATGCAACATGTACTGACGTGGATAGGTTAATTTTCACCCTCCATTGTCGTGCCCAGATGTACAAGTCGTTTAAACCGCGCTGTAATTTTTCTGACGCCGCGCTACCGGATCATCATTTCCCGCGAATAATGCTGTATTATCGACAAATGCCGCTATCTCCACATTCGTATTTACGGGAGGGTCGAACATATATGAGAAAAAGGATTGGCCCCAAATCAGAACCCCCTGCGGAACTCCAGCCTTGACAGGTTAAAATTTTGATACATCACTGCTGAATTTAACTTGAAAAAAATCTATGTGACAGATATTAGGACAGTAGTTTGTAGTAGGGATGTGGCAGGTTGCGCTTTATTTTTGAAAATAACCCTTCATCCCATACACGATCGAAGGCCTGACTGACATCTAGAAAGGCTGCGGAACGATACTGCTGCTTTTCAAAACAATTACCGATGTATTTTTACACCCTATGAACTTGCTCTATTGTAGAATGGCCAGGATGAAAACCAAACTGGTAGTTTGGAATCGTACCCTGTAGCTGTTTTGTTAGTTCAGGCAGCAATGATTTTTCGAATACTTTTGATACTATCGGTAGAAGACTAATAGGTCGATATGACGAAGGATCACTAGTAGGTTTACCTGATTTTGGTATCATGGTTACTTGAGCGATTTTCCATTGTAATGGATTATTGTGGTTAATAGTTCTATGCCATTTCGCGGTAGGAATTTAAGCATTTTTCCAGTGATTAGATCATACGCTGGAGCTTTGTGCATTAATAAATTACCCACAATGACTGTCTTAATCTGAGACGGAGAAAACGATTTTATTGGAAAAGACATTTGGAAGGTGGCAGCTAAGTCGAACTCAATTTGATTATAGAAAAACATCGATCCGTTATCCGGTGGATGTGGTTTAAACACATCCTTTAGGTGTAATCCAAAAACTTACGACTTTTCAAGATCGCTATGTGCCCATTCGCGATTATGTTTCCGCAGGGGTGGAGTCATTTTCTGTGGCCTCTTAAGAGCTTTAGTGGCCTTCCACAATGAATGATCGTCATTTTTAGTGCCCATGTTGTAAGGAATTGATCTTAAAGTGTCATTTTTATGTATTTTCAGTAATGCGTTTAATTCTTTGGTTATTTTATTAAGATCACTTTTGTGAGCCGGGTGCCTTGATATCTGCCACAGTTTTCTAATTTTTGCTTTTGGCATTAATTTTTTCTCTAATAATGCGTGGGTAGTTAATTTCGTGAGTTGCAGTTTCATTTGGAGTACTTAACCATGCCGTTTTTTGCAATGTATAATTAAAATATTCAATCGCTTCATCAACATCGTCGCCTGTTTTTAATGTTATTGAGATCAAAATTCTCTTCAATCCAGCGTGTGTAGGAGTACCAGTCAGTTTTATTGTTGCGAAATTTAAAGTTTGTTTTCTTAATTATTACTAACTGACTTATTTCTAGTATTATAGGAAAGTGTTCCGATGAAGAGTCAAATGATGTTTCAACATTAGAGTATAAAGTACTAATACCCTTACAAATGAAGAAAACAAGTAAATCTGATATTCTATTTCTATCTGAGGACCAGTATGTAGGATAACCACTAGAGAGCACTGTAAATTTTTTGACTTTGATACACACTGAAATAATTCCCGTCCTTTTGGCGTTGTTAGTCTAGAGCCAAAGAATGTGTGCTTAGCATTATGATCTCAACCTACGATGAATTTATCGCCTAATGAGTTGAAAAAATAATGAAATTGGGCCTGTACAATTTTATATCTGGGTCGACAATATATGGATGAGATTGTTAATTTTTTACCTGTCTTATCAATTAATTTTATAGTTATTGCTTGAAGGTGAGGTAATTGAATACGGCTGAATTCATAGTGTTTTATATTACTACGTACTAGAATTTCTGTACCTCCACGAGGTTTACCACTTGGGTGATCAGCCCGATAAAAATTGTAATTCCTCAAGGCTAATTTTTTGACGTAAAGTGTGTCTCTGAAATCAGCACTACATCTAATTTTTGACTAAGAGTAAACATTTCAAGCTCGGATTGACGTTTTTTCAACCCGTTTACATTCCATGTAGCTCTATTCGTATTGAGCTCATTTTGAAATCAATTTCGGCATGAGAGCTGTGAGTACATCCATCAACCGGTTGAACATAATCTCCATGCGATTATAGGATGTAGTAAACATATTTTCTAAGCGCATGAATGACTGCTATAACGCTGATAGGAGGTCACATCCAGGACTGAATTTAATGTTACTTTCATCATTTGCGGACCATACTGCTTTAGCGTAAGACGTGCTCGAAGCGTTTAATTCGAACGTTTGTTGATGTGGCTACTGGTATCTCAGTGTGACCACTCATGGTACCTCTCATTTTGCTTGTAAGTGCAATAAAATCAACAGGTATATTTTGCTGCATAATGCCAAGATTTTTATTACTATGAACTGTTTTAGGTTATTTAATTGTTGATGTTTTCTTTTACGTATTTCCAAGTATACAACTCAACCTTTATAATTTGCAGGGTGACTGTCACTGCATAAAGCGCAGGTGTGAACAGTTTTCCTGTCTTTAGTACAGTTGGCTGTTAAATGTTGTTTCCCACACTTTATACACCTTGGCATTTTTTTTACATAAGTCACGAGAGTGGCCATACTGTTGACAACGTACACATTGTAACCTCGTTTATGCGGTGTTTCCACTGTCATTTTTATATTTAACAATGACCGCAATTGGAATATAGTCTTATTATTTTCGTTTGGCTCTAGGTCTACAAAGAAAAGAGGTAATGGCTCTTTCGTTTTTCTATCTTGAATATTAGATAAGTCCCTAACGACACGACCTTCATCAGCCAGCGCTAATTTGATATCATCCTTGTCAACCGATGGATGAATGTTTTTTTTAACACAACTCGATATGTGTAGAATGATTAATTCTAAAACCGAATTGTTCATTTACGAGAATTAATTTCTGCTGAAAATTTTTGCAACCGACTAAGTATAACTTTTTCCTGTTCATTTACTCGGAAAGTAAGAAATTATGAGAATACACTATTTATTAGCTCGGTTAAATAAACGATTGATCGCGGGTTAATATTTTAACCATTACGTTGCAGAAATGAAGCTTCTCATTGTTAGCGCACGAATATTTTTATTTGACGAACGGAATGTATCTCTCAATACATGTTATTATTTAATATTGTAAAAGTTTATAATCTGTTTAACTATGCATACATGTATATTTTTTGTTTAACTGATGTGTGTAGGCATATACATATTAAACCATTTTTTTTTTTTTTAAGTATTGGGCGCGTTATATATGAGAGTTAAACCACAAAACGAACAAGCGAGCGTGTATAACGAACGGATATATATGTATAATACATATATCATTAATACAAACACACACACATATATATATATTTATACCAACACCAGCCTATTAAACCTCGTTTTGTTGCGTTAGGTTTGTCAAAATAAATATGTATATATATATATATGTTATGCTTCTATACTATTATATAAAACTGTAGTGTCTGTCTGTAATTTTCGAATATTTTCATGATAATCACTGCATTCGGCTTTTTTTACCGCACATACTCAGAAAATCTATTTTTTTTAATGTTTGTCTGTCTGTTCCGATTTAACTCAAAAACTATTAAAGCAACAATGATGAAGTTTGCACAACTTGTACCCTATATTATCGAATTCATTTTAAGCGTTATTTCACATTGATGTCATAAATAGCCCAAAAATTACAATAATTTAAAGTTTTAAATACATCATATATACTAATATAGTTGTGTTAGTGGCGTGGCCTACGTATATTATACTAATATAGCTGCGTTGAGAACGTGGCCGAAATAAAGGACAGATATATATTCGCTCGAAAGAGCCTGGTATAACTACATTCGAAAGTAATTTTAGAAATAAATTTTAGCTGTAACAGATATTTATAAGTTGTTAATTTAGTTCTGCTAAATAAAGGTTATTATATATATATATATATATGTATATATATATATATATATATATATATATATATATGTATGCATACGTAATATATACGTATACCGTAGTAATATATAAACCTCTTAAAAAAAGAAACCGCGGTATTATATTCAAAAAAATAATTACACAAACGAAGGCATGGGTAACTTCTAGTATATACATATATATACGGATATGTGTTATCCCGTTCGCATGTACCTGCACTACCAACACCCGTCTTTCAAACCGCTTTGTAGCGTTAGGCTAGTCGACTTTATACACATTGGTAGGTTTATTCTTATGCATATATATATATGTGTTGGTGTTTATATATATATATATATATATATACGTGTAAAAATTAAAAAAAAAAAACTCAGTAGGGAATTTAGTTAAACCGCCTATAAGTTTCACTTCTTCACTGCGCTCCGAGGCACAGATGGTTTTTCTTTATTTGAAATTTGTCCTGCAATTTTAAAACAAAATAACATAATTTCTTTACTACCGAGTACTATAAAATTATTGTTAGGTATCTGCTTAATTTATTGTATAAAATACTTCACGAAGTTTAGAAGGGCAAGACAGGTTTGCAATAAGACGATAGTTTTCAACTGCCAGTTTATTACCAGATTTGTATATAGGTGTTATTCTAGCTGTTTTAATAACGGTCGGTCATGCGGATGTTTTAATAATTCAATGAAATAAAAAAATTAAAGGGGTCGTTCACGATCGATTAAGCACGATTTAAAGGAAAATGGTGATAAACCATCGCGTTCTATATAATATTTTGACTTTAATCGACGCACAACTGTGAGAGAATTAAGTTTCAATTATCTATCATTATTATTGTAATAATTGTCCGTCACTGCACTATGGAAATTTTCGCGTACTGAAGCGAAGTATTCAGCAAAGCTGTCAGATATCATCTTACCACATTTTAACATGTTACCTCGAAATGTTATATTACCACCGGTGGGACGTTAGTATCTATTTTATTCTTAATATAAGACCAAAATTGATTACTATTCGCTTGTATATTATATTCAACGCGAGTTACGTAATAATAATGAGCCTTCCTAATCAAAACGTTCAGTTAATACCTTTAAATTGATTAAATTTTTACCGGTTCGTTTATATATGAATCTTTTTTCATATTTAAGTTTCTCTATAATTTCCCGCGAAAGCCGAGAAGGATATTTAAACTTAGATATCCTCTTTGTGGGGAACAATTCTACGAAGTGCCGAATAAATTTTTCTGCCGTTGTAGTCAGACGCTAGAACAGAATCTGTCATTAAGAATAACTCTGACCGATCAATTTTAGATATTTCATTAATAATCTTGAAGATTTATTATTATTTTTTAACCATCTGGCTTATAATGATAAATAAAATAATTTCCTATCGAAGGATTCTATTAAAAATATTATTAGAAAAATTCGTAATGATCTAAACATTAATGGTTTCCTCCGATACGCTTCATGCGAAAATCTTGAACGCCATTTTCGTCCGGTTTAATCTGTATATATAGGATAAACCGAGTCTACTAAGTACATAACATATATCGAATTCAATCTTCCTTTAATCCGTTTCATAGTCGAATATGTGTGTGAGCGTGAATTTGTTGACGTTCTTGAGGAGATATAAATCTTAACGGGGGTTATTTTACGTACGGATTTGTTCAGCGAGTGTAACGTGTTGATAGTAACAAAATGCTAACGGGATTTTATATGAAGACAAGCGGGGGATTATATTATTACAAAGAAGGTGATTATATATATATATATATATATATATATAATATCTATATATTGGCCAGTGAAATTCTATTAAGAGGATAATACCAACGAGAATAGCGTAGTTCAATTTTCGACTGGCAGAAAGCGTAGGATTATTTGGACACCGTATGCGCCGTTCCCGATATGAAGGGAAATTTTAATATATACGTCATTTGCACGGTACTATATAGCTCCTAGATGAATATTCAGTTAGCAAGGTTTTTCATACTAAAATGGTGCGGTTATTTTAGATTATATATATATATATATATATATATATATATATACAAATATATAACATATAAAATATATGTATATATGAAGAGAACAGAGTTTCAACAACCACAGACGGACAGTCAGAGACGAGAACTGTTTGCTGATATCCATTAATTGAATAATAGTCCGAAGTCGCCAACGTTAACCGGATTGTCTAGCGACTAACTAGAATTAAGTTGTAGCGGCTGAGTGTGTATTATACAATAATTTTCAACGCCAGGAAATAATATAAATGGCCGTTGTATTTAACTGTGTTGCGAAAATGTTAAATTTCTGGCCGAATGAATAACGTTACATTATAACAAACGACGATCTTAAGACGTATATATACCGTTTTCGGTGATACACAGAAGAGAAGCGGTAAATTTGAAGGTTTAGTTGGTGAAGGATCGCAATTTTAAATGGTTGACGGTACGGAGGAGAATTTTCTACATGCGTGTGTATATATATATATATATATATACATATATATATATATATATATATATATATATATATATATAAATAGATAGATATATACATAAACACACACATAAAAACCTTTATCCCTATATGTATATACACGTGTTATGTGATAAACAATGGTTATTTTCTTACCGCTTTTCACGACCGTATTCAAATTTTGGTCTGCTTTTTCTAGTAATCCACATTTTCGGTCGATTCTGTATTTAAAGAGACCTATGCAACCTTTCAGGTGTTACGTTTCAAAATAATTACAACAGCGTAGGTCGCTTTTCTTCTACCGTTATTCGGAGGATTTTGAACGTTAATATCTTCAAGACAATAATCCACCTGTTTTCTAATTCCGTTACTATATGACTCGTTACACAGCGAATCGATCAGTATTTGTACTTTTCAGTTTTTTTTTGTTTTTTTTTTTTAAATAATTACGTTATCAAATTTAAATTTAATATGGATTGGAGCCGTGAAGATTGTTTAAGACTAATCGATTTATAACAATGACCATTACTTATACAAACAGAATTCCTGGTTAACGACAACGATTTTGGATGCTCAGTCGATGATGTTAAAAATTCGTATCTATATGTACACACGCACATATATATATATATATATATATATATATATATATATATATATATATACACTTTAAATACGCAGGCGTATAAATAAATATAGATAAATGGACAAATAGATGAAATAGTTTGGTGTTTTTTTTTTAAATTTTTTTTTGGCCCAGCTTCCATCCTTTGGACAGTTTAAGTTGTTCGGACTATAAACTTATATTTTATTAGCCTTTGTAAAATAATATAATTTACACTCATTCAAGAAGGTAGGATTCACAGTAACCTCTTCAGATTCTATTTCTAGCGTACTACTTGTTAATAGAAGTTCAGACAGAAAGCTATCTTTATTTTTGTTTTCGGGGCAGGACCAAATATGATGTTCGATATTATCTTTAATATTGCATACCTCGCAAACTCCATTTCTGATGATCTCCAACCTAGCGAGATTACTAGGTGTATTGACCACATCTTAATCTAACAAACACAGGGGCGAAATCTTTTATGGAGCAGATCTCCATGTTTAAACCAGGGCTCTTTTGGAATTGCCATTTGGATGGTGGCGTATCTTTTATCTTTTAACATTGGAATTCGAAATATGATTTAAAAGAATCGTAAAACATTTCCTTAAGCTTTGGTATAAACTATCTCCATTGTAGTTTAACGTGCTTCTCAATGGTCCGAGCTAGATCCGATCGAGTAATCGCATCCGCTATCTCATTTCCACGAACGCCACAGTGAGCAGAGTATGCTACTTGTTTTTACTTTTATCTGTACTTTTGAAGATTTTTCTGGTTTGCCTTTTAAAAACTTCGACAACCATTGCCCTGCTGAGGATTGTTTGCAACCCTTGTCTATTTTTATATTCATATTTTTCAAGGTCTAAAAATAAGACGCCGTTTTTTATAATTGCATGTTTACCTTCCTTCCTAAAATTCTTCATCAAAGGTATTAAAAGTTTCTCTTTTTTTCATTTCTTCTTTTGACCGATCGTTAACGATAAAAATTTTTAAACCTTTAAGTCACTTTTTCAGTTTTCATAACTTCTATTTTTACAAGCTGCTAACAAAAGGATACAACCACCGCGGTCTCCTTTTCGATTGTTGTTTTCCTATCTCTCTTATATAATCTATATCCTGTAAGGTAAAATTTACATTGCACTTATGTATAACATCAAGAACGGCATCTTGTGTTGATTCAAAAGTCTCATCATCCTTCAGTCCATATACAACAATATTCTTCTTTTTTCATTTTTCTCAAGAATATTTATTCTCGCTCTTAAATTTAAAATTTCTAAATCCTTCGATTGATTTCTTAAATTTAATACGTTTTAATTCATATTTAATTGATTTTATTCCGTCCATTAAATCTTTTTCTGGAATTATTAATCCTCAATAGATATTCTTCATTATCTATGGTCAGATAAGAAACCGAGTTAATAAACGATCGAAATTAACACGATAACTGAAACCCGAACAACAGACCTCTCCATAAAGAATCAATATACATATATATATATATATATATATATATATATATATATATATATATATATATATATATATATACGATTACAGTTAGCCTATATCGGTCCACGCTGGATTTAGTAGTAAATTATTATGCAGATTTATACATACATATACACACACACACATATATATATATATAAATTATACATTTTCCATATATATATATATATATAAATACATGTACATAAATATATGCACACACACACACACGCACACACACATATATATATAAAATGCTACGTATATATACCGCATGCTCGTGGGTATGTCTCTGAACCAGATGATATTTTAATAACTTCCAATGGGATTTAGCCTTCGCACACAGTCCTTACTTGTGTGTAAGTGTGTGTGTGTGTGTGTGTATATATATATTTATACATATGCCATCATCATCAATGATTATATATATATATATATATATATATATATATATATATATATATGATGACGATGATGAAATTTTAACGACTTCCACTGAGATTCGGACCTTACATACTCCCTTTCCATAAATAAATAACTATATATATATATATATATATATATATGCAGAAAGTCGGCTGTTCACCAAAATTTATTCAAATACTTCCCTCACTACATGAAAATAACGCAGGTAAAAATCAGAATTGCTTAAAATCGGTACTGGTGTCAAACGAGATTGTGCGTTAGATCCGATACTAGTACCGATATATATATATAAGATTCGTACATACACTCTGCGTTATATGAACATTATAATGTTTGTTTCTTCAACTTGCAACGGTTCAATACAACCTCCAAGCGTTCACAAAAAATGGAAATTAAAGAAATTTGGAATAACTATAAACTAGAAGAAAACCAACTTCCTGGTAAATCGCGCCTGCAAATAGAAAAGAAATTGAGGATAGGGCGTTTAAAAAAATCACGCTGCAATAGAACAAATAAGAAACTTTAAATATCTCGAAAATATCATACATAATAAGATAAGCTTAAATAATGATATAAACGGCAGAATATAAGTACAGGCTGTAATACGGAATAAACAGGTTCTCCTTCTAACCAAGTTGCTAATTTATAAATCTGTGATATTACCAAAGCTACATTAACGGCTCAGAAATCTGAGCTCCATGCAAAAAATTCGTACGCTCGCTTAAAGCATTTCACCAACGTGTACCGCGTAGATTACTACGTGTCCGTTAGCGTGATCACAGACAAACTGGGTCATTTTATAGTAGGCAAACAGCCAATCTATACAGTTGCTGCTTTACAAGAATTGTCTAAGATAGTTCGGTGAAAATTAGAACGAGTGAAGATAGGATTTTCAAAAAGTTTTTTTTTTAACCAGCTGCAAGATGAAATGCGTATTTTTCTTTGGTCAAATATTAAAAGATTGTGAACTCAAGAAGCGGTCGAAATTATCCATAGATCAAAAATCACGGTAAGATGCAGTTACAAATAACCAACAATGCACGGACCAACAACCTTGAGCCACGGTAGAAGGTTATACGAGAGCAGCTCGACTACAATTCCAACGAATGAAATAGTATCCGATCCGACGTATTCGAACTGAAAAGGGAGTAAGACAAGTCCGTATACTCTCTCCTTTATTATTTTATATATATATATACGGAATTTGAGAAAAATATTTAACAACTGAGAAGACGGAATTTCCATAGGAAGAATAGTAATTAAAAGTCAAAGGTATGCGGACGATACCCCGATATTATAAGCAGTTCGAAGCAAAAACTGCAGAATATCAAGTAAAGAGTGAAGAACGCATGGAATACGGAATAAGTATTAATAGGGGTGAAACAAAAGCCATGATTATCGATAGGAACGGGAACCAAGTGTATAAAATAATTGATGGTTTTGGGGTAGTGGGCAGTTTCATCTACCTCGGGTCACAGTGATCACTAACAATGGAAGCTGCTCGCAAGATATTAAACGCAGGTTAGCTATGGCACGTAATGCAGTTATTAGATGAACAAGAATCGGGAAGGATGAAATCCCTTTCAGTGAATACGAAATTAAAAATCTGCTGAAAAGCTTATGCTTCTCAATTGCGACCTACGCAGAGGTGAAACTTGGACACTTACAAACAGAATAAATTCATTTGAAATGCGAGCTTATAGAAAAATGCTGAGGATTTCATGGAGAAACCGGGTTATAAACGATTACATAGGAAATTAGGCGTACAGTTACGATGAGACGGAGATTGCTCATGTTTAAAAACAGGATGTTATATTGATGGATTAAATAACTGGATTGAATCTTCTTCAGGCGATATTGGCTGGCCAGGATAGAATAAACTGGAGAACTATAGTTAGGACGTCGTTTTCATAATATCACCACACCATTTATAGGACAACATGAAGAGAATGATGATGATTGTATATATTTGTATGTGCGCATGTATTCGAACATTTTTATTGAGGAAGAAAATAAAAAATTTAAATAAATAATTAAATCTGTAGCTTATTATTTAAATTTCCTCAGTCCATAAAGAGCAAATATTCCATTTAACCGTTTCGACGCTCTTTTATTCGAAATCTTTGTTATTAAAGAAATTGTTTAAATCATCCTTCCACCTATCTCTTTCGTGCCGATTGACGTGAAGCTTTTAAACTACTTAATTCCCACATTCATCTTCTAATCTAACTCATTGCATCAGTATCATTTTTTGAAAAAACACTCAAATGCTTTTGATTTGAATCGATCCCTTTTTTTAACGACACATATTGATCTTTCAATAACGTTCGTCGTTACCTTTGGTTTATTAATAGTTGTTTTATTTAATACTAAAGTTTGACACTTTATTTAATACCAAAGTTTGACAAGCTAAAGTTTGTACCGGTATAATACACACATTAAAGACCTGGCGTTTTTGGTAATAATACATGTCTACGTTTGGCCCTTGGTGCTTTTGTCTCTACTTCCATATCCAGTTTAGAGGTGAAGGCAAAAGTCCCTCCTTTATCTATGCGTCGGTCTTGTTTGGCTGATACATTTTTGATTAATTCCTTCTCAGTTACTTCATACTCGTTATTTCTCTCATTCCTTGAAATTTTTCAGAACTGGAGACATCCAATCCTATGTCATTGTGCACATTACCTTTCCACGTACAATGAATTAATACTTCCTTCTTCACCTTCACGTTATTTCTTTTCCCCTTTCTTAATAATGATCTAGTGTTAGATATAGATTTAAATTCTTTTAAAACTTTTAAAGTTGCTGCACCGCCTTCAATCGTCAATATTCTCTTTACATCCCACATTTGTGAATTTCTCGATATATATATATATATATATATACGAAGAGGAGCAGCTTTTGTAATTCCTTCTGTCGACATAATTAAAAAATTTACCCTTTTGCGAGTTTCTTCCATTTTTACAGCAGAGTCTATGGCTATTTTTCAAGCGCTGCGTTTCATACTGTCAAATCAGATAACAACCCGAAAGGTCATAATTTTTTCAGATTCTAAAAGTTGTCTCTCGGGTTTAAAATTCTCATATTATAATGCTCATTCCTCTCCCGTAATACTTAAAATTCGTAACCATATTGCACTTTTACAGGATGCCGGTATGCCTGTTAAGTTTGCATGGATTCCTGGTCACGCTAGTATTAAACGGAATTTACTTGTCGATCATTATGCTAAATGTGCAATGCCTTGGTTCATTTATTGCTTACACATTCTGCATTGATCTCCTGTCGATCATTAAGACAGCACATAAAGAATACTGGAAAGCTACTTGGAATAATAGTTTTAATGTTACACAATATAAACTGCTCCAGCCTGAGCTTTCTTGCCTACCCTGGTTCTATAATGTCGAAATACAAGTGAATCTGCCCCGTGGTTTCATTGTCGCTTTGTGTAGACTACGCTTTGGAAAAAATCGCCTTACACTTTTTCAAATGCATCCCGTTTCTTCTCCATTCTGTTCACATCCTTCAGATATCCACTGTATCGCAGACGCAAGTCACATTTTCTTGAAATGTTCTCACTACCGTTCCTCTCGTGACACCTTCTACAATCACCTCATATCTCTAAACGTTCCTTTTCCTATCAATATTCCTTTCTCACTCTCTACACGTAACATTCATGTATACATCTGTTTATATAGGTTTATTATTAATTGTAACATACTCATATAGTTAAAATACGAATAGTTTTATTTTGTTAAAACTATTATGAAGTTTAATGAATAAATCGCTGTGAAAGACCAATTAAAAATAAAAAAATTTACATACCGGCACTTATTCAGAGTTCTTCTGGTTCTTATATTTACTTCCTTTCCCATCGAATTCTGGAATATTAATAACACCATTAAGCGCATTACTTTACTTATTAGGTTCAACTGGTTATTATTTTTATTCAGATTTTTATTTTTTACAATTTTTTTCAATGTTCACAGACAGACATCATTCACACATCTAACGTTCAGTTCTGACAGCGCCTTTGTTAACTTCTCCAAAGATCTCAATAGAAGGATTAAGCCGTCGGCGCATCTTAAGTTTGATACGTTTATCCTTTTATTCTCATAATTCATTTCTCTAAGAATTTCCTCCGTTGCACAATTAAAACAGAGAAAGCGAGTCACTTTGCCTAGTCCCTCCTATTTATTATGAAATATTGACCTTTAACATCCGTAACTATTCGATCTTTAAATCCATTATACATTTATTAAATTATCGATGCGTAAAATTCGAAGACCCCTGCTTTCCTAATACTCCCAAAATGTAATATATATATATATATATATATATATATATATATATATATATATATATATATATGTATGAAACCTTTGAAATAGATCTGGCGTGCCCTAAAGTCATGTCGACATGCCTGCATATGTTTTGTGATAAAAGGTGCACGTCAAAAAGAAACGAGAAAAACCACGATTAAATATGTTGGATAGTATAAAATTAAGAACAGGGTTGTAAACGTCAATAGACCTGAAAACATTAGCCGGGAAGGGTGAAAAATTGAATATAATGAAAGCGGCAGAAAAAGTAGTCCAAAAACTGACACACACACATATATATATATATATAGTGTGTGTGTGTGTGTTTATAAGTAATCATATTTGGCCGAACACGTTTATTTCTAAGTTTTATTATAACTTTTCTTTTTAATATCTTCTCTTCTAACTCACCAATGCAACAGAATGTAATCTCAGACACGCACACCATGTTAAATAGTTCAAAGCTGCCTTTTTTTATACATTCCGTTTATTTTAAATGAATATTCTAATCTTTGCTATAAAATTCTGTATGTCCCTCCAAGGTCATTTCGGCGTAAAAGCGAGGACGTCTCTTCTGAAATAATTGTTTTTATAATCGGTATCATTATTATTACGTACTATTACTATTCAGTTAGTAATGCCGGACGAGGTAGATGATTTTGCTTTAGTTCTCTGACGAATTATTTGATGTTAAAATATTATATTTTTCACATTCTTTTCCACGCATTATGCGGTTTGTTTTTTTTTGTTATCTTTTAAATTGTATAATTTTTAAGCGTATCACGTGGTTGTGTATCTCCTTCCTATATTTTATATTTTTCGCTATTCTTACTGTTAAAATTTTTTTAATTTTAACAATTAAGGACACTCCAGTGTTATTAGAACAAAAAACAACGCAAGTTAGTAACATTAAGGGAAGAATCGGCTTCCATAGCGATCTGGTTTTCACTGGATTGATTTACTTCGTCAGCAGTGTGATGAATTTATTGTTCTCTTATAGCTCCATGCACTGGTAATTGTTCTCGATGTAGTATGCAGTTTTATAACAGAACGACATGCGATTGTTACAAAAAGATGATGTTACTCCTTTAAATAATATCGCCGATAATCTAAGCTATTCTGTTCTCTATTCCCTTGAGATTAACGAAACGGATAATAGTGAACAGAAATTATATTATATATCTAGATTTTACACTCCTCCAATTCGGGCATGTAGTAAAACTATACAATTAACAATTTAACTAATATTATAAATGTCGAAATATCAGTAAAGCCGCTAGATTCATTAACTGATTAATCGGATTAATATCACAAAAGACGTTGAAAATTTGTTAAATACAATTGTCGAAAAAAGTTATTAATTTAGTATACTTACTGAAGAAACCCTCTCCCATCTAATCTCAGATGTCTGCTCAGCTCACGGAAGAATAGCGTATACATGATCATATACATTTATCATCCGTTTATCAGAGCCATGGGTGGAATCACTAATGCCCATTTAAATTTAAAAAAACAAAATGAATGAAATCTAGGGTGTGATAACAAAAACCAGATAACCCAAATAATATCAATACATTCGAAATAAAAAAAAAAACATTTTCTAGTTGACGGATAATTCAGGTTCTTCATATATATATATATATATATACATATGAATAGCGTATACATGATCATATACATTTATCATCCGTTTATCAGAGCCATGGGTGGAATCACTAATGCCCATTTAAATTTAAAAAAACAAAATGAATGAAATCTAGGGTGTGATAACAAAAACCAGATAACACAAATAATATCAATACATTCGAAATAAAAAAAAAAAAAAATTATTGTTGACGGATAATTCAGGTTCTTCATATATATATATATATATATATATATATATATATATATATATATATATATATATATATATATATATATATATATATACATATATATATATATATATTTGTTCGAAATTCCCATCATAACTATAACTTTAAATTTGTTAGTCAGCCTATGACTCCGTCGTTAAGTTTGTTAACATCTTCTATGTTAAACCTACAGATGCAAATTCACTGCAGCCTTGTAATATATGTTGCATTGTTTTGTCTTGGATTTCAGCACTGGTACGCAACAGATGTCGTTATACTCCATTTCCTGTCCTGTCCTAATTCCATCGAGTCTCTTCCATTATTTTCCAGGCAGTATCCTTTAAATTCATTCCTCGGATCAACCACTAAGTTGAAATTTGTTGTTTTTTCTACACTCATTTCCCACGTTGTTTTTCATTTATTAAAATCTTTCACATATTCGACTAATAATTCATCCATTGTTAAAGGTGATTTTCAGAATTTAAGTTTTTTACACTCGATAACGCAATCCAATTTTATATTGAGTCTACTTTTTTTAAATTATAATTAGTTCGAACTGTCTATTTTCATACTTATAATCGTGAAGGTGGAATTCGACGAGCCAACTCGGTTTTAGGATTGATAAATAAAAATTTGACGCGAACATTTTACGATTAATGTTGATATTTTTATTACCACGGATATATATGTATTTTTTTTGTAATACGATTTACAGATATCGGATCGATGAGCATCAGCAATACGTTAGGAGCGAACACGTTGGATATTTTACTCAGTTTAGGAATGCCGTGGTTTGTAAAAACCGTTATAGTGTCCAGTTTGACGAACGGTAAACTAGGAGTCGTGCGTACTTCGTCAATCGGTTTGGAATTTAATTGCGTCTGCTTAGCCGGTAGCGTGGTATATTTAAATCTAGTAGCCCTACTAAATTCCTATCGTATGAACCGATTATTTGGATTATTTTGTTTAACCGGTTACATCTGCGTTATCACCGCATTCGTATTAGCCGATTACAAGATTTTACCTACCGAATTCAGATCCGTCACTGCAATTTAAGACAATTTGACAATTTGACGAGAAATCACGTGCGAACATCGTCCCATAAATACAATCTAATTTTTTTAAGTATATGCGCCTCTACAATATATTTTATATATATATACTTGATTACAAAAAACAGCTGAAATCAAGTAAAGATTCTTTATAATTCATTTATTATTTAAAAATTGTAAACTTAGATTTAAATTAATATTTTATGTTTTTATATATTTAATTTTATTTATATATAGCTTGATAATGGCGTAGTTGCCGAAAAGCTTTGCTTAATAAAATAAAGTTTAGTGATTTCAACTGTTTTTTGTAATCAAGTATAAAAAATCACTACATTCCACAATCAAAACTTTATATATATATATATATATATATATATATATATATATATATACGCATTTTATTTTTTATTTTTTAATTGGTTCCCCAATAGGAACTTATTCGGTGTGCAAACATATTGATGAAATTGTGTATAATGGTACAAGGAACTGGTATACTTAACGTATAAATGTGTAGAAGCGCTTTCCTAGTTAAAATAAAAGAAACCATATATATATATATATATATATATATATATATATATAAATGCAGAAAGAATTATATGTGTTCGGATAGCTCTCTCTGCAAGTATAGCTTACCAACTTGAGGGGAGAAAGTGGATGATACAATGTAGTCCCCTTAAACACCGATACTTATCGGAGTTTGTACATTAAAGAAAATTATAAATAATAAATAATAGTCTATTGAAAATACGTAATATTAAAAATACACCAAACGAAAATAAAAGTAAAATAAATAACAATCAAAATTACAGCCGGTACAATCTATACACGTAATCTATACAAGTAAAATACAAACTCGCCGTGTCCAGTAATCGCTCCGGCATTTTAGAAATTCATTTTAAGATCCTTCATCTTTAATCGCGTTAGAATACTTGGGAAAAAGTTTGCGCAAGTCGTACGACCAGTGGCGAATGTATCATCCTCAGCCACTCATCAATTAATTTAGCGGAAACGTGTCTATTAAATAATGAATGAAGTTTAAGTGGGCTCTCGCCCGCTGTGGCGTCCGTGGAAATGAGATAGCGGATGCGGCTACTCGATCGGATCTAATTCCGTCTATCGAGAAGCACGTTAAACCACAATGAAGACAATTAATACCGAAGCTTAAATGTTGTACCGTTCTTTTCAATCATATTTCGAATTTCAAAGCTGCTTGTTAAACGGTAAAAAATATGCCACTACTCAAAAGACAATTCCGAAAGAGCCTTGGTTTAAACATAGGGATATCCTGCATAAAATATTTTGGTCTCCGTGTTAGACTAAGGAGTGGTCATAACTGTTCACCTAGTCTACTTGCCAAATTGAGGATCATCAGAATGGGAGTTTGTGAGATATGTAATATCGAACATCAGATCTGGCTCTGCCCATAATACAAAACTATACGATGCATAAATTTTAATATACAGTAATATGTATATATATAAAATGCTGAGTATAATACCTGATGATATATTAAACGAAAAAATACAGCGATTTTAAAAGAAAAACTCAAAGAATGGTTACGATGTAATTATAAATATTAAAAAAAAAAGAGATGTAGAATGGAAAATGACGAGAAAGAGGGATAGACAACTCGGATATCAGGGGGCTACTGCAGGAAATAGGTAAAAATGACGGTGTAAATGTCTGAAAAATGAGTTAGGCGTATAAATGACTTTTAGAATGAGTGGAATACTGTATTCAATAAGTAAACTGTTAAAATTATGTATATCGTTGTATGTATATATGTATAGAGATATATATATGTGTGTATATGTGTACGTACATGAACATTGGTGTATAAATATTTATTAGTTATTATGATACCTGTCGACAATCGAAAGCTTAACGGGATGAGGTAAAATATAATTATACACGTGTAATTTTTAATCTGAATATGTGTAGATGATTTTATAGTGTGTGTGTGTCGGTTTATATATGTTGTGTGTGTGTGTGGAAATAGTGTTGCATACATTTTATTTATTTGCATGTATGTGCACTAATATGACTATGTAATTGTAAAAAAAAAAATATATATATATATATGTAAATAGATAGATAGATAGATAGATAGATAGATATACATTCTCGTAGTTTCGATTATTTATATAACGTGCTAAAAATAATTTAGTCATCCAAAAAACCAATATTACGCATTTTCTAGAGTTATTTTCTAAAATTATTTCGTACATCAAAATATATACTATTTTGCATTGATAACACGTGACCGAGAAATGGTTAATTAAAATATAAACATTCGTATCTTATTCATTCGCACTTTTTACTAGTTTAGCTCTCGAAACCAATTGATTCGCACACACACACAATAACGAGATTGATCCGCATTAAGATTACGTAAAACGGAGTAGAATTTACGATTAGTATTAAATAATATACGTTCTACTTTATACAATAGAAACATTTACCTCTGAAATCGTTTACTGAACGTATGAGTAATAAAAGCGTTGTGCCTCTAACCTCTACGTACACGCATCTAAAAAATAATAATAATAATAATTAAAAGTAAAATCGAGTAGAGAAATCTTAATTATATTTTTTATTTTTCTCGTGTACCGACCAATATCTGAATTAAAATTACTCTTCTTTCGGAACAACTTGATGGAGCAGGTTGTTTTGCTGACTTTGTGTCAGCTTAGGCCAGGTACTATTTTTAATCTTAACTTCAAGGGCATTTTCTTTTCAGTCGTCTTGAAGGCTTATCTGGCAATTGAATGTCGACATCCGTGTTATAAGCGGTATTTTAAACTGTGACCAAATTTTTCACGCATTTTCTTATACTGATGTTTGTATATAGTCGCAACCGTAGGTATATCCAGATCATTCTGTACGATGCTGTTGCGAACATAATAGAGCGTATTTACGATTGCCCTCAGCAACTTGGACTGAAATTGTATCTTGCGGAGATGTGATTTAGCATTGGATCCGTATACAATTCAAGTCTATACTTCCAAACAGGAGCAATAAGAGTGTTATATAATAGTACTTTATTTTAGCTTAGAGGTTCGACCTACAAGTTGCTACATTTGTCGCATCGACGATGCAAATTTTTTCCCCTTCCATTAATAACGTGACGGTTAAACTCCGGTCTAAAATGAGCCCTAAATATTTTACTTGGCATACTTGCGATATAGTGTGATCATTATAAAAGATTGGTGAGAAATTTTGACGTCGTTTTGTGAAAGTGACATTAAACGATTTTCGATTGCTCATTTCAATTTTCCACTTAACCTCCGACAGCTGAATGCTATTAAAATGGTGCTGTATACATCTAGATGCTTCGTAATAAAATTTATATTACGCAACTAAATTTGAAAGTGAACATGCATTACAGAATTACATCTAACGGCAAAACTGTAATTTAATTAACACTTACAATCAGAATGTCCACTACGATACGTGAAATTTTATTTAATAATACGAATTTTTCCGGTTGACGCGAAACATGTCAATTTTTAAAAATATTCCTATAACCCGGGCGTTGATCGCGTTAAAAAATACGACACAGTCGGTCGCGTATGAGAATTTCGTAGGATGAAAAATCTTACACGAGACAAATTCTCATAATGCGATCAATAGACGTTTCATTTTTTTTTTTCTTTTGTGTAAATAATTTTTTTTTCCTCTTAATATGTTTATATGTATTTAAACACATAAACATAATGTCGTACAAAAATGCATATATTTAGGTAGAGATCGATACATATGTAATCCGTCCGGGGGAGGGAGGGCAACAGTAACGTACTTTACTAGCAGAAGCGGATGATAATTTACATTTTTCTTCGTGTTTTATAATGATAAAATATTTCGTTATATCTCGTTTTATTGTGAATGGTGTTTAATCTTAAAATCAGTTGTTCTTTTCATAAAGTTTATCCAATACCTTTTAGTAAGTTGTTTTTTGGCCAGTCTCATGGCGTATCACATCAACGGTAAAAGAAAAAAATCGCAATAGCCATCTGGACGTAATTCTAGCTATGCTACTTAAAAACTGACCATTTCGACCGTCGTGTCCACACCCGTTTTGCACTATAATTTCGCAGAAATATTTCGTCGATATATCTTTTATTAATATATTTTTTTTTTAATTATTATTTTTTTCGGGGGGCACATATTACACCAAAGTAGTTACCAAAACCGAACATGGAAAAGTTCATTGTCATTACTTTTAAGAAAGATAACGTATAATTATATTTTAGTAGTTCCGTTATCGATGATGTACTAGGTGAACCAATTATCGAACGTTACATTTCGACCACTATTTGCTATCGGTATAATTAGACGCTTCACAACCGCTGCAACGAAATTATCAATAGGCCCTGTGATCCGGTATAAACCTTCATACTTCGCGTATAAAACGATTTTGCGTCGCACAATACATTTTTACGTCCGTATCTTGCTGGTTTCCAAGTAATGTAGACTCTAAAGGAACACTCCGAAAACGTGGCAAAATTTCACACGACGTTTTGGCCGAAATGTTTTCAAATACTTCTCCGATATACGTAAATTTGTCCTGACCTAGTATTTAGATCATCAAAGCGAAAAGCTCGCGAGAGTAAATAAAATCGTTTTTCTGACAGTACTATCCTGAATATTGGCGGAACTAGCGGAGTGTCTTTAAATGAATCTGCCAAATATGTACGATTCATTTTTACGGCATCATATATAGTAATCTGAACGAAGCTTTAAGTTCATTCATTTTTTTTTTTGCAACAGCCTTTTTTAACGTACTTTACACGGGGCTTCCACGTCAGTTTTCAGTTTATAATCAATCCAAGATAACTGTCGACTCGTAGTAGAGATACACATTTTACGTTGACATCCGCGTTAGTACTCGTCTTTGCCCTTTAGACCGACTCGCTCTATTTCTGCGGCATAAGGTGTTTGGCTTCACACTGTAGGTATGGTCACACGTCACGATCAAGTTTGATTCTTGTTTACACAGGTTCTAGCCAGTCGCCCCCCGACGAGATTGTACACTCTGTAACTCTAGCGCTGTTGACAATATTGAGCATTTTACGTTCTATATTGCTCAGAACTTTCCGATCTCAGTTCACTGCATAAGATCGACAACTGTAAATCGCTAATGTGTAATAAAGAAAATTCTATTAACTTTTTGCCGTATATAGAATAGAAAATTCAGGAGTTTGAAAACTGCCTTAATTTTTAAGTCCTAATTCAATCGTCATCCTCGTGTGTGTATCCATGTGCTACCGTTTATATTGTCAATTGCTACTTTGTATATGAAAAGAATATTTTACTATTTCTGGATTCGTTTTTGTTGTATATAAATAATATTATATTACTTTTTTTTTATTTATTGTTCGTTATTTTGCATCTGTTTACAATTGCACCACTTATTTTATAACACGCACAAACTCTCATTGATGGACTAACGGACTATGTTATTCATCCCTTTTTCCTTTCTATTTTTTAAGTGTTACATATTGCAGGGAACTACTACACACACACACACATATTTTTCTTTTATATTGTAAATATATGTTTCTTCTCTGTTATTTAGACAACACTTACACGCGTTAATAATTATTAAGCACACTAGTTCCCTGCACCTTTATAATTATACATTGACTAAATACATTTGCCCCACCGACTGTGTCCGAAATGGTGTGAACCATTAAAAAAAAAAAAAAATCCGAAAGTAATTAATTTCCGATATTTTTAATTAATTATTATTAATAATATAATAAATGTAATATTAATAAGTATTTAATTTAGTTGTACTTTAAAACGTTTTAAATGTGACCCATGAGAAATTAACAATGCAAATTTAAATAATTTTTAATTTCTAACGATTAATTAATATAATAATAATAATAATAATAATAATATTAATATTATAGGTAAACGTTTTATTAAATTTAATTTATTCGTCGCCGTACGAAAACTGTCCAGCATCGTTTTAACATGATCCAAGTCTATCGCGTGAAATTCATAAAAATGTTCGAAATTTTCCATTAACTCTAAATACGAGCAAATAAAAGTAATTTTTATTAAAAGCGAAATCAAATTTCATTATCGACGGTTCAAGACTGATTTCCGTTTGATGAACGATCATTATTTAATGAATGTCGCCGTCTTTATAATAGTCCTTTAAAAAAAAGGGGGGGAAATAACTTTCCTAATTTATTCTGCCGGAAACGGCCAACCCTACAGATAGTATTTCTGGCGCTTAATTATCCTAATTGACCGGGTTTTCTTATTTACGTTTTAAAAAAATTGACTTCGAACGAAAATATTCTAAATAATTTCGTCGGACGAAACTAAATCGCGAAAAAAAAAAAGGAATATTCTTAGAAAAAACATGTAAAATGAGAAAGTTAATTTTTCTAAAAGAACCCGTTCGTCGAATATTCGGAAGAACATGAAACTGTCACCAATCGTAGGGGGGAATCGAAAGAAGATATTCGAAAGAAAACGAAACGGAAAAGACGAAGCTACAGCAGCACATCAAAAGGAATCTGTTTAAAATGGAACTCAACTTCATATTTAATTTTAAAAAAGGAATTCTTTGAATACTTTTCTATTCGAGGGGGCGGGGAAATATATATATATATATATAAATATACATAGATATCTCCGAGGTAGCTGCGTGGCGTGATATACTAATACTTATAACCTCCTGGACTAGCCGCGTATTGGTTGCAACACGATCCAACGTTTGGATGCTTCGATGTTCTTTCGAATCACGTCAGTGTCGAGTATGAAAAATAAAAAAAAATAAAAAACTTATTTGAGCTACTGGTTATTTTTTAAAACCGACTGCAATATTTCACAGTTGTTTCGTTGCACCGGTATCTCGCTAACTAATCAGCTGTTTCTACTCTTGCCATGCCATATCGATATTGCGTGTAGTAGTTGATACTTGTACGGGCAGCGGGAATGGCGAGTCGGCGCTGCTCTTTATCGTTGTTTAGTTAACGTATACACGGTTTTATGTATGTGTTTCGTGTTGTATAGGTATTCGAGTAAATAAATGAAATATATTATACATATATATATATATATTATGTATGTATGTATGTATAAATAAAAAAAAGAAAAGTTTGACCACCCTTTTTCGTCGTAAGGTAAACGAGAAGACACATTTTCAAAATTAAATTCCTATTTTAACGAAATCTGAAAATACATTTCTTACAGATTGAATAAAAAATATTTTGGGAAAGTAAAAAATCTTTAAACGATGTAGAAATAATTTTCTACATCGGATTCCTTAAGAACGTATACGACCCAAAAAAAACTCGTTCGATATTTTTTTATTTATTCGAAATTCAAAAGAAAACTTCGAATCGGACGGAACGATTCTGGCGACTGCATTTTCGAAAATTAAATCACGGGAGGGTGTCGGCAATTTCGTAAGTGTTTTTTCTCTTTCTTTAGGTAATCCGCTGAAGTTAGCATTAAACATCATGTACGACAGAGTATCTCTATTAAGGTGTTCTACAATGAGACTCAACCTCAATTGTTACATTATGTGTAATGGAATTTTCCTTTTCAATTTACGCGTCTGTTGAAGGTTATTAATTAACGAAGCCGGTTACTAGCGGATTCAGGTGCGATCTTAGACGCTGTGCATATGTATATTCTTATTACATCTTTCACAGTTTCTATTTTTAGATATATATATATATATATATATATATATATATATATATATATATATATATATATATATATATATATATATATATGTCATTATTTCTAGTATACCAAGGTGCATTGATACGTATTTGATTGGAAACTTTCAATTTTAGAAATATTCGAATTAGATGCAGTACCCCCAAAATTGAATACCATACGACCAGACTGTCTTAAAGATTGTACAATAGTAATTTATTTTGCATGGATAATGATGATTTTCTTCTAATGAGCCAGTGGTATCTACCGAAATTGAATGATCAATTGCTTTCAGTTTATATTAATATATCTTTGCCGAGTTAGCGCTTTATCCTAGGTGTATTCCTACGTATTTTACACATATTTCCTCATTACCGTCAGCCGGTATCCGATTAAGCGTTATTTCCTTAATTTCCACTTTCCGCTATAACATTGTTAACTATGGTCCAATATTGTTTTTGTTTTTTTGGTGTTTATGTAGGAAATTTGTATAATAATCAGTTTTTGCTTTCCTAGCTGGTTTGTATACTGCTTTGGAGGCGTGTTTATAATTTTTGCGAAAATGCACACTGAAGGAGTCTTTTTTGTACAATCTATAGGCTCCATTTTAAACCAATTTGACAACTTCATTCGTTATCCAACTGGATCTTTATACGATTGTTTTCATATCCTACATTGATTTAAAATTTCAGTTAATTTTGAAATGAACCGTTCAAATTTTTCATTTTGTATTGCGTGTATAAGTGAGAATACATATTATACTGTTTATCGAAATAATAGTTAAGATCGTTTAATAGACTACGAATAATATCGCTAAATGAAAATTCGGCCGATACCGCATTACGATCTTGTATAATCTACTTCCATATAACTTCGTACGTAACCTGAAATTTCGCTTCGCATCTTTCTCGTCCACGAACAAACAAATGGTCTAAGTATGAATGAATTATATTGATCACATCGTCGGTAGTAGAATGCGGTAATGGCTGGGACTATGTTTTGTCATCCTGGCTGTTGCCCTTAAATACAAGTACACTCGCAAAGGATTTACTACAACCACGTTTGAAATATGAATTTATAACCGATATATGTTGATTAAGTATATAATTTACCTTAAGTATTAAAACATTTTTCTGTTTTTTTTTTTTTTTATTATTATTATTAATAGTCCCCTTTGCCCCTTAATTCTTGTAAATAAATAAATATTAAAATGAAAATCAAAATGGATACATGAAATCTATATAATTACTTCCTTGTTTCCCATTTAGAATGTCGATATTCAATAACTACTAAGTGATTATGTGAGTGCTTGATTAACTTTTCCACATCATCTAAAAGTTCGGAATTAGCGTGACTACGAAAGATATAAATCCCTAAAAGTATTTATATAAATATATCGAAATTTATCTATAGTTCACCTAAAAAGGTATTATTTTATAATAAATAACTGTATAACATTTATCAATTTGAGCCATAATTTTATAATACACTAAAAGTTACCACGGCTTCGCCTGTAAAATTATTTTTTTTTAATACAATATCGCTGTCTGTTTCTTTTAACCGTTTTATATATTAGTATATTGTATATGTATATATATCATCATCATCATTATCGCATTTAATAGCTTTTGAGTTAAATCAGGACAGACAGACGGACAGACAAAAATTTGAAAAAAATAGATTTTGCTCTTTATGCAATAGTCGAATGCAGTGATTATAATGAAAATATTTTCAAATTACAGACACTATAGTTTTACATGTTAACATAGACGACTGAACGGGTTACAGAAAAATAACCCTAACAAAACGAAAATATGAAGATAATTTCTACTTTTTTTACATATCACTGATCAATTATATCGGGGTTTTTTTTTACGCTTTTATATAATTATTTTATTTTCGTTTATTGTACGCTAAGTCATAAACTCCTCATTCTTAATGTATGAATGTACTTTTTATTTTATTTAATCGTATATCTAGGGTATCTGCATTTTAAATTTTTAAGTTATCTATACTTAATTATATTTATAATTATATTTATATTTATATTATAACATCAAGCTTTTGCAGCCAATCCACTGCTTGTACAGTCAGCTTACTGATTTCTTCTCAATCGTCTTTCAGAGCTCGCTTCTGCATTCCACCAGGATGTGTGTTTGCTCTGGTTCCCCGCAGTCACGGGCTGATTCGTCCCTGAGTCTATATGTCTTCAGTTTATTTCCACACCTTCCATGTTCTGTTCAGAAGCGATTCAATTTTGTTCAGATATTTCTCGGCAGCTCGAATCTAAGCGGTCTGTTATCTGGGTTACGAATGATTCCTCTCTTATCCGGACTGACCCCATTTCTTTCTCCATTCTTTAATTCGATTAAAATCTTCGTCTATTAACTCTGTTGTAGTCTTATATACTGGTTTTCTCGTCTTTAAACCCTTCTGCGTACAATCGAATCCGCTTATAAGAGACGCCATATAAGAAAGACAACCGTTTATAATAGACAAATAGGAAAAAACAAAAGAAACATATGAAATGAAGATTATTTTAGTTCGTTTTTATGTTAGTTATAAGAAAACGAAGATTAACAAACTTTGCAAGCAATTATAAATAGTGAAACGAGCAATAGCCGGTCAAGTTACAAAACAATTTTGTATTTCAGACGGGCTGTCATCAGTTTTAGCCGACCTGTTGACTCCTTCGTTAACTGAAAAAATTCTTAAACATCCGTTAAATTAGTTCTGTGAGAATTACAGTTGTGTGCGTCATGTAGTGAGTGCGAGTTTTTTTCCTTTGGTAAAATTTCCTTTTCATTTTTTTTTTTTTTTTTTTTTTTTTTTTTTTTTTTTTTAGTTTACATGTGCCTAATGTATTTTCCAATACCAGGTATTTCCGTGTAAATCAATATTACACATTAATAACGTTATCGTTATGTTAATTATTTATTAAATTTGTATATTTTAAACACCCACTCACTTCAATGAGAGATTTCAAAAAATTCGCTTATAAGAGACATCCGGGTTATAATAACGGACAATTGACTTTTGCTCGATGTGTCTGTTATCTGTTATAAGCAGCTTCGAGTGTATATATATATATATATATATATATATATATATATATATATATATATGTATGTATGTATGTATGTGTATACTTTTGAAATCGAAACATTGAGCGCCAACTAAATGTCCCTTTTTTTAAAATATACAATTAAAAGTTCACGTACCGTATAGGGAAATTCGTACACTGAAAGAATTAATACGGAATCCTATCTCTATTATCCCTCTTTTTCACATTCCTTACGACAAAATGAATATAGTCATCCCTTATAAGCAAACCAGACAAATATACTATACACAATTCATCCTAACGTAATAACGAAAGTTCTTCGTCTTTATGCGCCCTACCTTTAAAGGACGTTAATGCTCCTGTCTGCTCTACCCGATATTTATCAACGACCCTTATCCACGTTGTTCTCGAACGGCAGCGACCGAGATCAATTTCACCCGGTATAAGTATTTCGTATTTGTTATTTCTCATCCTAGGGTCTATATTATATATATATATATATATATATATATATGATGCTTCTTTTATTAATAATTTCCGCGTCTCCTTTGTTCAAACGATGCAATTACGTCAGAATTAGTTTACTTTAGCTGTACTCGAGAAATTCTCAACGTTTCCAACTAAGCCTACATAAAAATAATAATAATAATAATATAAAAACATTATCTAAATGATTTATTTGGTCGTATACTAAAAACCAGCGGACCTCGTAATTCGTAAATAAACCATCAACATAAGCATTGATAAACTAAAAAATAAACAACGGTTCGGGTTTTTTTTATTATAGTTAAGGAAAAATGAATAGTATCTTTGATAGTGTATGCTATAATAGAAAAAAAAAAAATTTGCCATAAAAATAATAGTAGCCTTATGTATTCGTTACTCCCGTTACTCGTAACCAAACTTTCGTTACTTTTTCACTTTCGTTACTGGCAAATGGAAACATTTTATTAACCGTTAACCACTAACGAAGCAGCAGCCGCAGAGATAAAATATCCTGCGACGCATTTTCTGTTGCCGCGCACATAGTGGCAGCCTTACATTTTATTATTATTTACATATCGATGAATCCCACTTTCGGCATTAATTTCGTCGGGCGGGTATATTTTTGTAGTCACCTGTTCGCGATCGAATGTGTACTTCCACTACCAACTGTTTGCACATATGCGCGTTGTATGTGCAGCAGTAGCTGCAGAGGTAGGAGCTATTATCGTTGCGAATTCTTATAGGAACGCGGCATATCTCGAAGTTTCATTTAAAAAAAAAAAAAACCTTCTAGCCAGAAAAAAACATATATGACGTCACTTCCTGCGTCCGTAATTAAATTAGTGTCGGTAAATTTACATATACAGGCGCAGTCCTAATGAATAACTGCATACTACTAATGAAAATAAAATACTGGAAAATTTTGCACCTTGTTTGATTTATCTATAATTTTTTTTTTCTTTTTATTTTCGTTTACTTTTACACCTATTCCGCCCAAAAAGAAAACTTATGTACCACGTTATATATATAAACTCTAAACCGGAGATATGAAAAGAATGAGTCCTTCAGGCCAAAATATATTTCTATCTAAATGTGATTTTTGCCGATTCTGAACACGATCGGGTTGTGATGATCCTATTCTGCTTTTCTATTTTTTTTTTTTTTTTTTTTATTAATCATACTTCTAATTAACCTAATCTAACTAAATCAATAAGCGAGACCTAGTTCAGAGACTCATTTTCCGTATTAGCCAACAAAAGTTATTTGAGTAAGTAATCACCTATATAGAATTTACTATTGAAATGTTCCGAACTATAAGCTGCAAAAAATTGTTCAGTTTCATCCTTCATATTTCCCTGTACTTATGGAAAATTTAAACGGCCGTGTAAAGATTTTACCGAAGTAAATCGCGATCTAATCAATATTATTGAAGGCACTTATTTCGCGCACACTTTGCAATTGATTTATATTACATTGTACATTTTTTATATACACCTATATCGGGGAAGGCAGTTAGCAGACTACACTATATTGACTTTCACAGCACCGGTCGTTTTCCAGGTACTCTTATCAATCTTCAATTTTATAGGGGTTAACAGGCGACGATTTCAACGTTCAAATTGATGGGACTTTAATAATTTGTATATATATATATACATATGTATATATAGTGTTGGTGCAATATATGTATTCAACATATATATATATATATATATATATATATATATATATATATATATATATATATATATATATATATAAATTATCACAAACAAGCCACCTAGTTAATAAAGGTGTAACTTGTATAGTCCAACAAAGCATGATAGTAGAAATAATAAGTTTAGACGTGAGCCGTAAAGTATATATAGTAGCTTATTTGTGATAATTTAACTTGAAATATCCAATATTTTTTTTTAGAATTTATTTTAATACATTCGTATATTTTGAAAATACTCTAAAATTATTTAATAAAACGTAAACGTCAAAATTCGTTCGAAATTTATTTTTTCATGTATATATATATATATATAGTGTTGGTGTATATATGTATTTTATATATATATATATATAAAATTGGATATTTCAAATTAAATTATCACAAATAAGCCACCTAGTTAATAAAGATGTAACTTGTATAGTCCAACAAAGCATAACAGTAGGAATAACAATTTCGATGGGAGCCTTAAAGTATATATATATATATATATATATATATATATATATATATATACTTTAAGACTCCCATCGAAATTGTTATTCCTACTGTTATGCTTTGTTCGTCTATGCAAATTACACCCTTTTTAACCAGGTGGCTTATTTGTGATAATTTAACTTGAAATATCGATTTTTTTTTTCAAGAATTTATTTTAATACATTTGTATATTTTGAAAATAATCTAAAAAAATTATTTAATAAAACGTAAAGGTCAAAATTCGATCGAAATAATTCGTTCGAAATTTATTTTTATATTCCGGGTGAATTTACTAACATTGAGCACCGCTTCTTTTCGCTACCAATTTTTTTAGTAAGCCGACGATATGTCCGGCTAAATCCGATAATTGCTTTTCGTACGAATTATCCTTCGGCGGACACTGCTTCCACTATCTTTCCACTCTATCGGGCAATATACTTTCTTGCTGTCTTTATGGACCATCAGATCGTAATCTTCTAGTTTAATACATTCGTTATTAGGGTAATAGCCGCGACACGGCGGTAACAATGCTCGCAAACGCTACACGGTGGCGGACCGTTATTCGAAAGAGAAACGCACAGCTCGCGAGTAAATAATTTCTTAGTTAATTCCCCATGCACAGCCATATATTGCGTCATCGGTGTGCAACAATCCTTGCGATGTTTAGCCGGTCTTATACCGGCACCTATATCGTCGTAAACGGTTTCTCTGTTACACCATTGTATTTGAGTTGTCTTAACAAGCATTCCGTAGACGTCGTCTTCTGACCGGAAGGACACGAGACGGCGAAACTGCTTTTCGAACTACTTACGTTTGATCGACCGCATTCAGAGGATATTTTATTCAGTATAGTTTTGTAATGCTGAGAACAATATTCCCCGTTGTCCACTTGATAATATTGAGCCGAAATATCAGTTGAACAAAATTACTTCCGCATAAAACTTTGCCCTTTCTAAATATCTACTTACTAGTTAACTTTAAATTTCGCTTACTTAGCTCGTTTAAAATGTTCCCGTTGAAGAGCTTTTTTTTTTTTAAATGGGGTTGCCTTTACAGCTTACCCAACGTGATACTGTGGGTACTATCTACATCATAATCAAACATGCTGACTTCTCTAGAAACGTCGCTATATAGGGGAATAATTGTAGATTATCTAAATGCAGAAGGTAAGATACATTATACGGATGTGTAATATTCGAAGAGCGTAGCAAGATAAGGTAATGCTCCGAACGCAACGGCACTACAACAGAGCATTCAAAAAAGACATAATCGGGGTTGCAGACTGCCTGTTCAGAATGAAGGGGGCAGAAGGGACTTTCTCTAAGCTGCATAACGGAAAAGACGGCCAGGTAACAAATGATGTCCAAATCGCAATCTGCTGATGAGTGCAATTCCCTTACGACTAATCTTAATTTAAACATATTCTGTTATTAGGCAATTTTAAATGTAACGTGACATCTGATAGGATGACGTGTGAAGAGAATCAACTGAGTAGTGTCACCCATTACTTTATAAACAGTTAAAAGATCAATTAGTTTAACACGAACCAGTATATATATATTTTATACATATATATAATAATGATTTAAGAGTAATGGAGTATTAAATAAAATACAGTGTAATGATAATAGCAGGTTAAAATCGCTGGCTGGCAGAGCAAAGTCCATTCTGTCGAATAAACTTATACGATATTTGCTCGTGTACTTAAAATAGAACGAAATTTCCCGCGATGAGATTAAATATACGAATATGATTAAATATATATATATAACTATAAAAGGTATTAAATAGAAAAATAAGCCGTAGAATAGTATCGATAACATACACTACGCGGGGAATTCAGAAGATGGAGAACACATTATTAAGTGTGCAGCGACCAACCGATTAGTTTTATGTTGTGATTTCGTCTTGGATCGTACGAGCACGAATATAGATAAAGTTCTAATATAACGTAAGCGTGGAGTTGCTCGACGATTACTTAATGTTTTTTGATAACAATTCATAAAAATCAAATAAAGTTAAACAAATAGGTTATCGCAAAACTTGCAAATAAAATAATTACATAAATGAACTATAAATAAGAAATTATTACCAGTAAAATGAATAAACCTTATCTAGTCTTTTAAAAGTCGGTATTTGGATTATTAATAATTAATAAGAAGCACAGATTAGAAAATGAGCTGGATCCACACATCGCACAGCAAGGATCATCAGTTCAACGGATCCGTTGTCGGCATTTCTTCAAATAAATTTATAATTAATATGTATATTTTGTTGTTCAAATCGTATTTTGAATTTCTATATTTTTTTTTATGTTCGTGATTCCTACGTCATAAAACATTTTACTATATGTTATTCAGTTTATGGTTTATATGTACGTAGATATATTTTTCTATAAGTAAAGAAAAACCGAATCTATAAATAATGATTAAATAATCAAACTATTTGTAAGTTGGTAGCTGCGGGCTTACGTGTTAAAAGTTCGTCTGAATATTTAAACTGAAATATAGGAGCTAATCTAATAAAAAAAAATTTAAAAAAAAAAAGTATTAATAAATTTTTAAAAAAGAAAAAAAAAAGAAAGAAAAAATCAAATATTAAAATTTATGTTTTATTAATAAATAATAGCTATATAATTGCTTAGCGACCAAGATATAACTCAATTTAAAACATAAATCTCATCATATCTTTATAATATTTAGTACCGACGTTGGGTTAAACTTAATAAATTGATTACCGACTTCGGCTAAATACGATAATATATATATATATATATATATATATATATATATATATATATATATATATATATATATATATATATATATATATATAGGGTGGCCCAAAAGTCACTAAACCCGCGCCTCACATTGCAGATAGCGCGCATAAAAAAATACGAAGGTGGTTTCAAAATATGCGCAAACAAAGAAAATGCGTTCTTCTTTACTATACATGTTTAGAAATCACACGAGCACTTGTGCGCACTACTATTTCCGTGTAGACTGTAAAACACTACCGAGGCTTGTTCAGCTTGTCAGGATTGAAAGTTTAGACATCAGCATTCGTGCGCAAGTCGTTTTCGTGCATCTTCGTATTTTTTTGTGCGCGCTATCTGCAATGTAAGGCGCGGGTTTAGTGACTTTTGGGCCACCCTGTATATATATATATATATATATATATATATATATATATATATATATATAGTGCTTCTATATTTACTCGCGCCGCACACATATCAGTTTTAATGTTTTTTCAATTTCCTTCTCAAAACGTATTAAAAGTAAAAAAAACTTTTTCGAAACATCCGTCGACAAAGGGGACACCGATTCGAACACACACAAGCACAGTCCGTCTATTTGAACAATGTCCCATTTCCATTTGCTTACTTCACTATATGGTTGGTACGCTGTTCAAGAATTAAAATTCCAGAGGGAGAATTTTTGCGGACATATTTTTGTTAAAAATAATTCTAGTTTTAGTTATGTTCACTTTCAGTATTATTACTTTTCTAAGACGAAACAAGCAAAAACCGAAGTCAGAAAACTAGTAGACTTCTTCCGACGATATTAAGTGCTTTTTTATTGCATGTATTTAAAAAAAAAAAAAAAAACAATTTCACACCAGTTCACATTAAAAATCACTGAACTGCGGAACAAAATCAGATCGTGATGCTATTAAACACGATTTTAATATACATACATTCACATATATATATATATATATATATATATATATATATATATATATATATATATATATATATATATATATATATATATATATCATCATCATTTAGTCGTAACTCCACGTAGGAGTATCGTGATCAAGGTAACAGTTTCATTATTTTCTGCCTCCATCCTGGACGATCTTCGGCATCATGAACGCATTTTGAAAATGACATCCGAGCTGCAGCAGTCACTGCATCTGTCCATTTAATTGGTACTCTGCCTTTTGGCCGCACACCATTCATTCTTCCGATAACTATTGTTCTTTCGATTCCGTCATGTTTTCGTATGATATGACCAAAAAATCTCATAATACGTGCGAGAACTTCTGTTGTTAATCTGCGGGTTGGACGAATTTCTTCCAAAATAGACGTATTAGTACGCTTTTCCATCCACGAAACTCGAAGGAGCCGCCTCCAGCACCATATTTCGAAACTATTTATGCGAGTTTGTTCGGACTTTCTGATCGTCCACGTTTCTGAACCATATAGAAATATTGAAAAAAACCAGAGTGCGTACAAGTTGAATTTTTGTATTTTTCGTAACAGAGGAATCTTTCCATATCCGTGTTAGTTTAACCATCGCACTCCGTGCTAGTTGAATTCTTCTCTTGATCTCACCTTCAGATCCGCCTTTACTTTCCAACAAGGATCCCAAATAAACGAAATTTTCTACCGTTTCATAACCAGTAATGGTTTTATGTTTTTCCTTTATTGTATTCTTCCGATCAATTACCATTAACTTAGTTTTTCCATTATTTATTTGTAGACCATAGCATTTACTTATATCTTCTAATTTCTTCAGTAATCTTTGCATTTTTTCTATATTAGGTGCTATCAATGCTATATCGTCAACAAACCGTAAGTTTGTAACTTTGAATCCTCCGATAGAAACGCCTTCATCCCAATCCTCTAAAACTTTTCTCATTATATGTTCTCCGTATAAATTAAACAATATGGGTGAAAGTACACATCCTTGTTTTACACCTTTCTTTACAGTAAATTCTTCGGACTGTGTACCGAGTTCTAGCTTTATGATATTTTGGTTGTGCTCATATAGTTTTTGAATCAGATGTATAATGTGCTTTGAGGCACCCATCTCCATCAATATTTCCCAGAGTTTGCTCCAGATTACATTATCGAAAGCCTTTCGGTAATCAATGAAACACATCACTATAGGCACATTGTATTCTCTTGATTTCTCTATTAATTGTCTCATATTTAGGATCTGTTCCCCTGTGCTTCGTCCTTTAACGAATCCAGCTTGTTCTTTGGCAATTTGTTCGCTCATTTTTCCGCGGATACGATTGTTAAGAATTCGTAACATTACTTTACTAGCGTGCGGCAATAGAGAAATGGTTCGATAATTGTCACATTTAGTTCTCTTTCCTTTCTTATATAGAGGAATATACATAGATTTACACCATTCATGTGGCCATTCTGTAGTTTTCCATATGGTGTTACATATAGAATGCAGCATCTGCACGCCTACTTCTCCAGTATTTTTTAGGACTTCTGCTGGTATTCCATCAACGTCCACAGCTTTATTGTTTTTTAAATAATTAATAGCTTCTATGACTTCGCTTTTTAGTATGTCTTGTTCTATTTCTAATTCTGTCAGCGGTTGTGAGATTGCCAGTGTTCGTTCATCATCATGATAATATAAAGATCGGCAATAATTTCTCCATACTTCCGCTACTTCTTTCTTTTCTGTTCTAATAATACCTTTTTCATCTTCAATCATCCAATTCCTAGTTTGAAAATCACGTGATAATAGTTTTACTTTCTTGTACAAATCCTTTGGTTCCACATTCTCCGCGTGGGATTGGATTTCTTTACATATATTTTTGATGTACGTATTTTTATCATTTTTACAACTTTTTGAAATTTGTCGATTTATTAATTTTGTTATATCTGCGTTGTACTGTCCATTTTCCTTCATTTCTCTTCGGTTGTTAATAAGTTTCATAGTTTCTTCAGACAGCCATGGTTTTTTATTCAATGATTGCTGATTCTGTCTTTGTGTTTCCTTATATGTCTTCTTTATGATATTTTTCATTTTATCCCACTGTTGTTGTGCTGATAAGTTTACTGCGTTCGTTATTGTTCTTGTTTCAAGTGCTGTTACAAAGGCTTTGGGATCATTGATCACCAATCTCTGTGCTCGCTGCTGCTTCCTAGGAGCTTTCAGTTTTCCCTGCATTTCCATTATTATTAATCTGTGGTCAGAACCGCACTCAGCTCCAGGTCGAACAATAACATTCTTACAACATGACTTCCATCTATTTGAGATCATGAAATAATCTATTTGATTTCTATGCCGATTTCCAGGGGAGATCCATGTGTTCAATCTTCTATGGTGATGTTGGAAGATCGTATTTGCTATCATCAGTTTATTTTCAATTGCAAATTCTATGAGGCGCTCACCCCTTTCATTACGTGTTCCCACTCCAAATTTTCCGACTACATGTTTTAAATGTTTGTCTGCGCATGTTGCTCCAACCTTTGCATTTAGATCGCCCATCACAATTACCATTTCATTTCTCGGTATTCTATTGATTTCTTCTTGAACATCGGTATAGAACTCTTCTACCTTCTCATCTTTCGAAACATTTGTTGGTGCATACACCTGTATTAAATTGACTGCTATTGGTCTTGTATTTATTCTTAGTGCGATTACTCGATCGCTTTTAGTTCTATACCCCGTAACTAAACTACACAGTCGTTTATTTACTAGTATTGCTACGCCATTTCTACTTTCGTTAACATTACTCGAACAAAATACGATATTATGAGTCGTTTCAAAATGACCGGTTTGACGATAATGTGTTTCGGCAATTCCACATATATCTACTCCATATCTTCTTAATTCCATTTCCACCACAAGGAGTTTGCCTGGTTCTTGAAGACCTCTGACATTCCAAGTTCCTAAATTGAATTTTGCCTTTGTAAATCTCCCAGTCGCACATTTTCCATATGGAAGCTGGGAGTCTCTGTCCATATGGCCGGTCACATACTTTACATCCTGACCCCGGTATTCAGGACGCCGATTGCCCTTCGGATCGCATGGCGTCATATTTTTTATTGAATCGTCTGTCATCTTGATGTTCTTGGGAAAGTTACTCAGGTGGTTTCCCGTTGCCTGCCTGAGGATTTTATGTCAGGGTTTACTCCCTTAGCCTTTGGGTAAAGACCCTAACCGCAAGGCAGCGGTTTGTTACTGAGGAGGTAACATTTGTTAGGCTTTTACGGCGACCTAAACACGCCGAGGGAGAGACAGTCATAAGATTTGTGCAGACTTTTATTGGCCAGTTCCTCAAGCTGGCCATCTGCATCCTCGTGTCTCTTACCCTGTCGCTACTGGAATCACCTGCCTGAGGCTTTCCACCAGTAGCCGCTCTTGGTCCGCGACTGCTTATTTGACTAATGTCTTATTCGCAGCTAACCTACATATCTGTAGGCCGTTCCACTATCCGCCACCTGTGGACGCGCCCTATACCAGTTAGAGCTCTGGTCCCCAGAAGGTACAAAGTACCCCCTGGGGGGATATATATATATATGTATATATATATGTATATAATTCGTGTAAACACATAAATATAAAGAGAAATTACTTTTCCAGAAGAGTTTGGCTCGTTTTAGAAAATTATAAAATCAACTGCCGATCGGGATTAAAAAAAAAAGATATTCGCGTGACGAAGAATATAACATTTCGGCTAGCGTATTGAAAAACCAGATGGCCGAAATAGGCTTCTGATGAAACGTATGAAATAGTTTTTCAGAACTGAAATCTGTTTTCTTCACTGCTTCATTATTTGCTCGTCGAAGACGAGAAAACAGAAGTTGTGTGGGAGGCGTCTTTTCAGACGGAAGCTATTGCAATATTACACTATTTTCGTGACGATAGAGGTAAATGCGTTTTCCGCATCGTACCGACAACTCAAGATGAAATAGTCGCTTGCACTTCTTGAGAGAATACAAGAAGTATATACATACATATATGTATATATCTAAATTCTTTTTTCTCTTTACTTTTATGTTACATTCAACTCTAACCTCTTTATCACTCTATCTATGTCTATTTATCTTACTATTTTTCGTTTATTCTCTGCGCGTATGTGTGTGTATGTATGCGCATGTTCTGCGGGTGTTATCGTTTATTACGATCATTCATTTCTCAGCACGTTCAAAATAGGAAATCGAATCCGAATGCTCCAGCAAATATTTACTACCTTAACATATATTTCTTTGGTATATATATATATATATATATATATATATATATATATAATATACATAATGGAAATGGCTCGGCTATCATTTTCATTGAAAGACAGTTTCAATGATGTAGAAATTTTGTGTCGCACCCGTAGGAGGTGCTTTATTTTGGAAAATTAAACTTACCCGTCTGTGTGAAAAAGAAAATATAACAAACGATTAAATTTGCTCTTTATTTATAAACAACTATTAGCCGAGCCGTTACAATTGTTAATGGCCGATTAACATTTATCTGGTCTAAGCGAATTTATACCACGTACTAAGTAAGTGGTTATCCGTCCTATTCGAAGTAGCGTCTAATCGCAGTCGGCATATTCGATAGCGTTCAAGATGCAGTTTAATATAAATTTAGCATCTACGCAGACTTTTATTAATTATAATCGCTTCTGAACGTATTTTATATATAGACGCGTCGTTCTTCGGAAATATCTCTCGTACTGGAAAATCGGGATGTGGTTTAATTTAGCGATGTCTGTTCAGCCATCTTTATCGAAGTCATCGTGAAATTTTCGACAATAAGGTAAATGAGTTTTCGGTATCCTACCCAGACAACTCCAGATGAAATAGTTGCTTTGCACTTTTAAACGTTGAAAGAATACAAGAATATATATACATATATATATATATATATATATATATATATATATATATATATATATAACAAATCGGTACGTTCCCATTTATTGCCAAATTTTTTTTCTTCTTCTTCCTTTTTCCTTTTATGTCACATTCAACTATAACCTCCTTATCGCCATATGTCTATTTCTCTTGTTATATTTCCTTCGTTATGTACTTACATATATATATATATATATATATATATATGTATTTGTGCACGCGCGTGCGTATGTACGTTTCGCGTGTGTTATCGTTTATTATTATCGGTCGTTCGTTATTAATTAAAAGTTTTCTTTTGTCCCTTACGAAATATAAAACGTTAATTTTAGTTTTACTCGGTTATCCTTTAGATTTTTTTTTTCTGTACACTCTCGTGAAATCATATCATCATGAAAGATACTTCCGAGTGCGATATGAAGCAGAGGTTACATCGGTTCGTAAAATAAAATCAAGCGTGCCACAAGGGAGTGCTCTCGGTCGTGTACTACACCTCCTATTTGCAACTGACTTGCTGACCTGTAAAAGCAGAATCGCTACTACATTTACCGATGATACGGCTATACCATCTATAAGTAAGAATCTGATACGGAAATGTAAAACAGGCCGTCATTAATTAAAGGGAAAAAATAAAACCCGATTAAGATACAGACTTGAACCAACAATTGAAAACGTGGTAAAATTTTAAAAAGCCGGATCACTAGCCAGGCTAAAAATACGCGAAGCGAAAAGCAATCACTGGCAAGACTTTGTTAAAACGATAAACGCGTCTACACCCTCTAAGAAATTATGAAAAACGAATAATCCGACAAGAATAAAGTATACGGTTATTGTCTGTCACGCTCTTCTGTTCTAACGTTCGAGTGCTATGATAATACGGCTTTTAAATTTCGATCGTTCTTTGCGTCGTTATAATAATCGCTTATCAGCTCAATATAAATCAACGGAGCGAATAAGGCTACAACAAAAGAAATGGCCCCCGCGGCCAATCCGTCCGTAGCAAAAACCGGACACACCTACAAACTCAACCAACACGCTCTCAGCAGCTAGGATCACATCAGGAAACGTAGTACCAGGTATAAGCTTATAAATAACGCAGCCAAACCGGTAAGTAGGAGAGATGATTTGCTCACACATCCGCAACAAACATGAACACCAGTACATAATTATACTTTCAAAAACCAAGTTAAACCCTAAAGTAAGTTGCGACGAGGAAGCCGCAATCAACATTCCGCATACCACTTAAATAGCGCGTTAAGTATTTAATACAATAGACGGAATCAAACAACTTACAAACGTTGAAATGCTGTTCGAAATTATTGGCAAATTCTAGTTCGAAAATACTTCGGTAAAGTTCTTTCCAACCAAAGATTATCCTAATTTACAAACAAGCAAGTTCCCACATTTATTTCAAAACAATCCAAACCTATATCAGAGCGTGCAAGAGTACAAAATCTTCGATGTACGTTTTCCAAATATTAAAATAAATAACCCTTCAAAACTTCTAAATCGGACAAACTTCCCGAAAACAATAAATACCGAATTAAATAATTATGCTAAAAACACTAACTACGCCCATTTTTTAACCCTTCACCGAGCGCGCACTAAATTATTATATTACTGGGCGTGTTGCGGATTTTGTCCACAAGCTATAAAATAACGCAATAACTCTTCAAAATAAATAACTATTTTTGTTTTTTCAAGATAATTTTTTTTTTTATAAAACACTATTTTTCGTTATAAGTTACGAGTATTATAATAAAACAATCATAGTAAATACGTAATAGTATAATAATGAATAATAGTAATAAAATGAAACATCTTTAGAATGAAATGAAAAATGTATATACTAACTTTGGACATAATACGTAAGTAAATACTACGTGTACATAAAAATATAATCGCTTAATAATTTTTTCTATCTTACTCGTATACATCTTGAGGATTTTCACAATCGGCACACATATGACTTCTTTTCTCGAATGTGTTGCGCGCGGACAAATGATTTACATTTTGTACAACGAATAGTTGTGTTTTTTCAACGTACATTTAGAACACCTTACCTGTTTATCCTGCTGTTGCGTTTCGTCCTCTACCTGATATCGTTTTAGAAAAGAGCGACTGATGGTAAACAGCGTAATTTCGCTCTTTCCTGTAAATGGATTTCCATAAGTTGCAAAGCCAACGTCTTCGGAAAAATTCTTCTCGGATATACTCGATTATTTTCATTTATAACACCCATGCATTTATTCCGCCAATATTTAGAAGAGCATAAAACAACGCCATTGTCCATCATGTATTTCGAGTGACTGAATATTCAGCGCAAGGCTGATCTACTACATCAACACCGCATTTAGTTCTATTAAAATCCAGTATATAATATCTGATTTTTGTGTTTCCTCATCCACTACACCATTATCATCCTTTTGAAATCAATAAAACTGCTTTATTTTTTTTTTTATGTGTGAAAGAAACTAGGGTTATATCCTTTTGATATCCGAACATAGATGAATTTACAGGTTTAGTTTGTGATGGCAGAAATTATTTCGGTAAAAACGTTTTATTAATAAAAATATATAAACAATTACTAAACGGTACGGGAAAAATACTATAATAAAACTATATTATTAGAACAGTAGACAAACATACGACAATAATGTGAAAAACTGAAAACAAAAATCACATTTACAAGGCGCGTTGTGTGGTTTTTATCCACAACGTAGCGCAGTCGCAACAAACACAAATAAGAACGTTGTACTGCCCAGTTGTTGAAATAAGCGTGGAGGTTGTAAGAAAATACTTCGAGGTACACATATATAAACACATTGGCTCCAAGTATCTACCAACTAATTTAAAAAAAATAGTACGCACGCGGATAAAATCCACGAAGGCGCTCGATGAAGGGTTAAAATCTAAATTCTATAAAATACTCGATCAAAGATACGCGAACTCATGGTTCTATATACGGATGCATCTAAATTCCTTGTAAATAATGAAACTCACGTATACTAACGGCCTACAATAACATTCGTTCAAACAGCTGAGCTTGTTGCAATTTATAAAAGTCTGAAATACATTCTAAAACAAACGGTTCCTAACAAATATGTCATATGCACCGATTCAATCAGTGCATTGCAGTATGTCCAAAATCTAATTAAAAATACACACACACACACACCGACGCTAACAACTTAAAATATATTATATACTTTATGTAATAAAAATGCAGATAAAGGCTGCTTCTTCAGGGAAACCTGAAAATGGTTAATAACTGATTTACACACAACCATCAAACAGAAAATCACAGCGCAGTATCAGAACTACTGAGAAACACATTGCACACGTACACACCTCTATCAAATGAAACCAAAGTTTATTGGATGACAGAACTACGCCAAAAAAAAAGCAGGTGGGAGGAAGTGACTTTAACTAGATTACGCCTAGGCCATACACTGCTCACGTCTGGACATCTATTGAACGGAGATCCGCCACCTGTCTGCTCAACGTGTAACGACAAAAACTAAGCTTACACAACATATTACTAGAATGCGCAAATTACGATAAAGAAATGTTAACCTACAAAACTAACGGATTATTAGACAACTTATATATATACAGGATAATATATCGAATAGTTGTTAAAGTTTATTACAACCACCGGAGGAATAATTAACGCAATATAAACTCAACAACAGACGCAAATGATCTTATCAATCGGGCGTCTATAAATAAAAGAAGATTTAAAAACCGACAAATCGCGAATAGACGCGCAATCGAACCGATAACGGCTATAAAAGCAGCCCCCCCCCGTATTACATATGATAAAATAGAAATAACAAACGTTCTAGCTGACTACTTCATCTAATCAAAACTATCCTGACGAATTTAGAGAGCACAAAGAAATAGAAGAAAGCACTGGATGTCCCAGATTTCACATCAAAAACTAAACTCAATTATAACGCTATCATAACTAAAGACGCCGGTCCAGACGGAATACACATTTCCGTGATAAAACAACTTAATTCATCCTTTAAAGAAGCCGTTTTGCAATTATTTAATACGAAAAACTCAGTCGTTTCCAGAAGCGTGAAGAGACCTAATCTTATTCCGACAGTGAAACAAAACAAAAATGAATTAGACACGGCTAGCTACAGACCGATTTCCCTCACAAACACTCTATGCAATAAACTCGAAATAATTGTTAATAATCCAATTCTATGGCAGTTAGAAAGCCGAGAACTGTTGGATCCCTTACAGTTCGGTTTCAGGGAACAAAGAAGCGCTCAGGATCTACTAGTTAAACTTACAACTGATATACAAAATAATTTAATAGAAAATAAAATTGCAACTGTTGTTAACTTTGACTTAGAAAAGGCTTTCGATAAACTCTGGAAACGAAGAATTCTTCTCGTTTTATATCAGCGGGGATTTAGAGGAAATTTACAAATTTTTATTCGCAATATTTTACACAGACGGAAATTTTAAGTAAAGATAAATTCTATTATATCAGAGAGGAAAATTCAAGAAAATGGTACCCTTCAGGGATCCGTAATTAGTCCTACGGCTATTCATTATAGCCATGTCTCTTATTAAACAATATATATATATACCGTATCCAGAAAGCTACCGCAACTGAGCTGACAATCTATCAATATACTACTCAAATCGGGACTCGGAACTTTTATTATAAAATACGATAAATGAAATAAATAATTAGGCCAAATCTCGAGGATTTAATTTAAGCACATAACATTCAGTCAAAAACGAAATACAATTATACCAAATTTACACAGGGATACAATACAAATAGAAAATGAGATTCGCTTCAGATTCTAGGACTAAAATAAGATGTTTACAAAAAATAAATATGTTCAGGATGTTAAATAATTCATCGTTGGAATCTGATTGAAAAACATTAATACAGTTATACTAATCCTACGTGCTAAGCAGATTAGACTACGCCAGTAATAATATAACAGCCCTGTACTAAAAAAAAAAAACTCAACTCTGTTCGAAATTTAACTCTTAAAAAATGTTGAGCCTTTCACACTACCTCAAACCAAGCTTTACACGTGGAAGCAAACATATTACCACACCAATACAGAAGACAAATAATAGCGCTAAAATATTAGACACAATCAATTTCCAATCCGATATATATTAGTCCTTACTAAGGAATATATTTCACGATACATTCTTAACCAAATCAAATGCATCTAAACCCCTTATCAGAACGCGTTAACAATACACTAGCAAAACTTCAATATCAATTACCACAAATCAAAACAAACCACGTTCCAAAACTACCACCTTGGATAAAGGTTTCAATCGCAATAAACACAGAACTGGAAAAATATAAGAAACACTTAACACATACAAATATTCTCAAATCAAAATTCTACTTTGAAAAAAAGTACGGTGATTATACACACATACGATGCATCTAAGTCTATAAACCCGAACATCATCGGCCTATCTTACACCCAACCAATCCTAAGTACATGCAAATACAAATACAAATACAAATAAGTATATTTATGATAATTTGTACAGTTACAGAAAAGGCGAGTAAATAAAAATGCGCGTACCGAGCAGCGTTAACGCTCTTACTACGCGTCTTAAAGTTAGTGTACAACGAGATCGTACATTAGTTTATAAATTATGCTATATTTTTACGGGGAAAAATACAACTAAAAAAACCCCTGCATAGCCGAAAGATAAACAAGATTAATTAATCCTAAGTACATCATTTACCCGAGTCAGCATCAGTTTTTACCGCAGAACTTCTTGCAATCTATAAAGCTTTAACATATCTAAGCGTAACCGAATAAATATATAATATGCGCAGATTCGTATAGCCCTCTTCAACATATTCAACAACACGTCAAAAATACAAATACAGATACTTTCAACCTAAAGCACATAAACCACAGCCTTATCTCCGAGAACAATGAACTTGTTCTTCTTTGGACACTAGCTCGTTCAGGTATAGCCCGGAAATGAAAATATTGAACAGAATAGTTAAAACGCCTACCACAAATATAAAAACGATAAAATCAACGCGCATTACCGAATTACATACAATCCTTTCACAAACAATAAAAACGTCATATTAAAAATTCTACTCAATGTGCACATACACGCTTGTATCAAATTTAGGAAACTGGAAAACAGGAAAAAGAGAACAGAAAAAACATCAGCTATACTTCGCACGCGATACACGTTACTTACTTCACAACACCTACTCAACGGGGACTACCCATCTTCCACGAATGCATTTCGCAATTAAATATAAACCGCATATACTATTGGAATGCGCAAAATACAGAAGCCAAGTACTCGAAGGTAACCGGAACAAAGTTAAACATCTTTTACAGTATCTTACAGACAATAAATAGTTTATAAGCGAATTTAAAACGCAAATGTAATCGAGCGTCAATAAATAAAATAATTAAAAAAAAAAAAATCTCGACGTGTTATATAGGTTTTTGATTCCGGCATTAAAATAAACTTTTTAAATTTCGTTGATTCGATACAAATTTCACCTGCAACAACAATTTTTCAAAACAAAAATACGTTTGCAAATTCTAGAATAGCGGCAACGGATAAGAGGAGAAAATGTTGAGGGTAGAAAGAGGCTGTTATTCAGTACAGGAGGTGATTTTGGTTTTCATTTCGCATCGTTTACTTACGACCTAAAAATCGGGCTAAATGCCAACAACACGCGAATTCTTTTACCTCTTCATGCCTTCTATTCGGTTAGTTGTTCCAAAAGATAAAAACAATTCCAGCTTTAATGGCGCTATTATGGTTCCAACAGACACGTGTATACGTATAGACGTGCTTGTGTTGTGCGTATGGGTTCTTTTTAATGTACATACGTATAAGACTGTTTATACATGTTTATATTTTCGTTTATTTAATATACATATATAATATATATATATATATATATATATATATATATATATATGGGGACATATATATCTGTATATAAACATTATATATATATATATATATATATATATATATATATATATATATGTGGATTTTTATATAAGATTGTGCATGAACTTTCGAAACGATAGACAAAATGAAATGTTATCTTCTTAGTGTGAAAAAATCGCCTTCCTCTAAATCTTTAGGAAATCGGAAGAATGGTGCTTCAATTAAATCAACCGAATTTCTTACATAAGCACAACTGTGTTGCCAACAGCAACTCTTGTATTGTAATTTATATTTATATATATACACACACATATGTATACATATACATATATATATATATATATATATATATATATATATATATATATTATATATATATATATATATATCTGCATGTAACTGAATATATTTCTATCAGTTTTATGATTTTTGACGGATTTAATTCACCGAAATAACTAGAGCCGACCGATACTTTTCCATTATAATCGCTTAACTAATTATATTTTCAGTTTACCGACCATGTTATCAGTCCTAGCTGCTGAGATGATAGCCTTGCTTCAGTGTCTGCTACGAATTGCGGAATTACCTGCTGACCAGTATGTTATACTGACTAATTCAGCCTTGGCGTTACAGAGAATCGAAGCGAGAAATTCTACTGTGTCCATGGTAGACCAAATATGGTATAGTGCTCACAAATTAAGTGAACGTAATACCGTCATCACTTTCGTCTGAATTCTAGTCATCGAGGGATAGTAGGCCACGATGAGGTACACAACGTGTTGCACAAGGGCCTACCTAAGTTTACCAGCCGACAGTACTGGGTGAAGACAACGCAAAATATTATTGCCAGAAAATTCTAGACGCGTGGAATCGGTCCTTCCATTTTCGGCCGAGTATACTTGAAAATATAAGGAAGGATTTAACAACCTCGTCATTAAAAATAGGTAAAATTTGTTCACCGAGGTTGGAAACAGCTGTCAACAGAGTGTATATTGGTCACACATGCTGAGTACGCGCTCCTATCTACTGAGTGCCCAACCACCACCAATATGCTAATTGTGCTGTTCTCCGTTAACAGTCTACACCATATCGTGGTTATCTGCCAGAAATTTGCTCAATATCGGTGCAATCAGCTGAAGAACAATCTACCGGATGTAAACAACCTCCTCCTCCTCCTCCCTAACTTCATAATAAATTCTAAACTGTGTAATCATGTCTAATTAATTCATATTTCGAGTAATAGCCTTGTAGGCAATTACTGCAAAAAAAAATATATATATATGTTTATTACTACGTCATTAATTTGTTTCTACGTTATAAAAAATATAAATATTTCCGTGCACCGAATGTGATAACCATTCTCTCCAGAAAGCACATTGGTAAAAATATAATCGAAGTTAATCATATTTATAATGAAAGACATTATACGTAAATTGCGGGACAAATTTAAAATACCAAAAACCTGCTCTCTTAAAAATACGTTTTTCTTATCAAAATGAACTTAGTTTATTTTATTGACATTTATAGGCTGGCTTATATTAGAAAAGGACGTATATACTTTTTTTACATATCTGCTTCGTGGAGATTGGTTAATCACCTATAGAATTTACTGTATCCGAATATATCTACAAACGTTTGAAATAGTTTTCGCTTATACGTTTAATCAATTCCCGTACATAAGGGGGAATTTTAAAAGTAATGTCGCTTCGACGCGTAATAAATAACAGATTAAAAAATGTTTTCGGAGAACTATTTAAAGTATTGAAAAATACCGCGAGGATAACCGGTAGATTTTTGTTGCTGTTTTATTTTTATTTCATTAATATTTACTGCAAACTGACCAACAAGGCATTAAGAACTCTATTAAATGATGAAAATTTGCATCCAATAGCCAACGAAATAAAACTCACGTTACAAACTACATCTAAGAACATAATACTTTTGCGGATACACCGCGCAATATATATGGTAATTCAATAGCCGACGTATCAGCAAGAACAGCCGTTTCGCATCCGCTTCTAAATATACATGTACCGATAGCTGACTTCAAAGAATACTTAAAGTATCATTCCGAATCGACATGGAATATGGCAGAGAATATCTACGGTGAATAAACTACGATCCGTAAAATTATCTTCAAAACAGTGGCACTCGGCACATCGTAGTAACAGAATGGAAGAGGTTATGCACGGATAGGACACAGAAAATTAACACATATTCATCTGTTAGAAAAAAGTACGCCACCAACGTGCCAACAATGTTGTTGTCAGTTAACCGTCGAGCATCTATTGGTAGACTGTCCAATTTACGACAAATACCGAAAACAGTACGTGATCGCATCGCTCGACTTGCAAAGTTTGCTGAGGGATAACATGGATATCATTAATAGAGTTTTCGAATTTTTAAAATGTATCAAATTAACGCATTTGTTATATACCTTTGTTGTATAATATCTTCGTTATAATTAATACCTTAATTATTTAATACCTTTGTTGTAATTATTTTAGTTCCGTGCCTCTAGCTATAATTGCGGTACACGGCACGTAAATGTAAATAAAAAAAAAAAAAAAAAAAAATATTATACAATATTTAGGAGAAGAGCATCAAGCTTATGGTGTCGACTGATACACACCCGGTAACAATAGATGGGTTTATCTGATTATTTATTTGATTCGATACGGCGGGAAAGAGAAATTTGAGTATACAACATCGCCTAATCGGATTAATGAACGAATTATACGAAAATAATAATTTAAAACGACAATAAAACAATTCGAGCCGCTTTAGTATCGTGAGAAATGATCTAACTGGCTGATACGCTAGCTGAGCGGCTTATGTGCGTCCTATTCCAAATCTCCTATCAACTCCGAAAGACCATTTGCGGTGCAATAAATACGCAACATCGCGTGAAATAGAATACCTCGTAATCGCACGCTCCAATTTCAAATACATTAAGCACTCAAGCAGCTGAACACCAATTTATAACAAACTTCACATACCCTAACGCGCAACGAAGGAATTGCCATTCGTTGTATATTGCCAAGACATACAAACGTTACACGCAGTCACTTGTTGCAGGGGAGAGATCAATCTGTTCTTTAAACTTACTTCTAACTGTCACAAATACCAAGCCGGGCGTACGCGATAAACGTTTCGTACAGATTCGAGCGGATGCGTGGCAGCGTCATATATGTAGAATAGTTAATTGTGTGTTACAAAAATAACGGAAGTGTTGCACGTTGTAGCAGCTATATGTTAAAATGGCGTGTCATGCGTAGACGGGTCAGAATTACTTCATTTCGTCTTCCGAATATAGCGATCACTGATAGTTGCGGAGTTGCTTTCAAAAGGTAAAGCGCACTCGATTCAATTTGAATGTTGAACCGTCTCTACATTTTGCTTCGGAATACCGGACATCAGGAGTGCTTATATATATATGTATATATATATATATATATATATATATATATATATATCATTAATTGGTGTTCGAATTTTTTAGAATAGGTTTCATAAAGCGTTTTTGCTGTTTTGTTGGTCTGTGTACTAAGGCCTAGATTTGCATGGCGTGGAATGCTACGCAAATTTGGTTTTTCTAGTTATCGCAGTTCCCCCCCCCCATGATTAGTTTCATGAATTCGTGTTATTTTTCAAGTTCTTTAACACGTTCGACAGCGCCTAATGAGTATGTGCAGATTAGTATTGAATGTGGCTGAACGTTAAACAATTTGATTTTATGCTGTATAATTATTTTATACCGGGGGCTCTATAATTCCTGTAGACAAATCTCGAATATGAACGAACAAAAAGATTTAACAGAAGGCTGCCTAGATTAATTAAAATCTTACCTGCTTCACAGTAACGATTAATTACCGTAGTAGTTCCGAAAGCTCCAAGAGTCGAACATAAAGCGTCGTTACGAATTGGATATAGTTATTGAAAAAGTGCATTTTTTTTATGAAGAGTATGCTGGAAACCCATAATCACGTTTGGATCTCATATACATTCGATAAACCTATCAAAAAGTGCATTGCTTTTATTTTTTTGAATGGATAATTTACACAAATAAGCGAAACATCTGACTATCGAGTAGGTTTGGATCTTTATTCGGCATTAAAATAAATATAATTGCATTAGTCCGCTACGTTGCTGGAAATGGTCCAGATGACCAAATATCATTTCATAGCTGAAGAAGATCGTTGAGAGATTTTTCGCTAGAATATTTCAACATATTCATATGAAAAATATCCGGGCCAGCTGCAGTAGGTCTTGTAATATGAATAGCAGCTTATAGTTCACCGAAGATAATGTTTTTATTATATTGTTCTTCATTTATTGTACGAAGAGATTGTCGTAACAACGTTGTCAGGTGGATTTTCATTTGGTGAGGCAGCCAGTTGTTGAGCAAAGTTTCTTTAATGTTTGTACACAGTGAGTTATTAAAATGGACAACGGGATCGTGAAATAATTTGAGTCGTTCTAGAGAGTGTATTTTATTCCAAAGCACTGTCGGTGTAGTTTTAGAGGTCGTTTTTTCTGCAAAATTCACGATTACTTTTTAGCTTTTTCCACTTAGTTTTAACGGGCTGTTTCTTTACTTATCAGCAATTTCAAAGCTTTTTTTTCCTGTCACTTACGGCTGTTCAGTAATCCTTCAATCGATTATGTTATCGTGTTTTTCCAAACATAACTTGAACTCGATGGAGTGTAAATTTAGCAAAACAGTCGGTTCTCTTATAATTCAGTACGTAGTAAATTAAATAATAAATCGTATTCTCATAAATTCTTACTTTCCGATTAGATGGAAAACATTTAAAGTTATTATTCTACCTAAACCTGTGAAAGATATGTCAAATATAAATCATATTCGTCCTATTAGTTTATTAAGTACTTTAAGTTAATAGAAAAAGTTATACTTTGTCGGTTGCAAAAGTTTTCATCAGAAAACAATATTCTTGTAAATGAACAGTTTGATTTTAGAACTAATCATTCTACAGTGCATCAAGTTGCAAGGATAGCTGACTTTATAACGGATAATTTTGAATAAACACAGAGCGGATTATTATTAATAGATTTAGAAAAAGCGTTCGATACGGCTTGGCACGATGCTATTTTATATAAAATGTTCCAATACAATTATCCCGCATATATTTAATTAAAGTAATAAAATCGTATTTATATAATAGAGTTTTTTATGTTACCATCACTCCGTTAGCTTTTCAATGTGATCCTATTACGCTGGTGTCCGACAAGGTTAGGTTAGGTCCTTTCCTTTTCCCGCTCTTAATAAATGATTTACCTAAAATACACCTTATATTAAAACTGCTCTTTACGCAGACGATTTAGTATTGTGATTCATACAGACCCCCCGATACAATTTATAGCACTCTCTGTAAGTACTATAAACGTTGGAAACTGAAACTGAACACCGAGAAAACGGAAGCCTTTTCCAGAAGGCACCCATTTGCCGGAAATTGTAATTAACGGTCAAAGTATTAAATGGGTTAAAGATAGTATTTAGGCGTCACTCTGGACTCGCGTTTGTCGTTCGATAATCGTATTAATCGTAATAATGCTTATAAAGCTATTCGAATTCTTTCACCTATATATTTCATCGAAGGTCCCACCTTACTGTCACAAAAAAAAAAAACTACTACATACAAAGCTATTATTCGCCCCCCCCCCCGGTTAACACATATCCCGTTTGGTGTTCGATTTCTAACAGTACATATTGTAAATTACAATTATTACAAAACCGTTGTCACAGAATCTCAATGCCACCAGGTTTGCCAGGATTCGAGATATGCATTCTTAAACCTCGAGCTGGTATTTTTCTATATCGACGTGCTTGCTAAAAAATTTTATGAAATTTGTAAAATCCGCGAAAATGAATTAATTAGGGTTATAGGGGACTATAATACGGCCAGCTTACGTAATATGCAAACATCGCCGACTAAAACATCGATATTTAACATAATTATGTTTATTTAATGTATTTGTTTATTTTATTAAGTAAATTGTAATCAATTTTTTTTCTTTTAAATTTAATTTATGCTATTTGTATTTCTTTTACTGTCTCTTTTTTGTAGCAGGGTTTTTTCAAATTTTCCTGTATGTTATCATCGTTGCACCTTGTTATTATTATTGTATTATCTACTAATAAGGGTAATTCGGTCTACTTAGTATACAACGTGTTGTATTTCATCTTTACAATTTAAATAAATGATATTTCTTCTTCTAAAATTGACTGCGGATGTATGGTTCTTTAATTGGTTTAAAGGGGTGTGAGTCCGGATGGTAGAACATTTGAAGTCTGTTTGAAAGTTGAGGGAATATAATAACTAAGTCGAATGAAATGTTTGTGTGTGGATTTTTTATGATGCATTACGAGTTTGCGCGTGCATGTTAATTTGTCCAGTGTTTTTTTTTCTTTCTGATTTTTTGAACATAACTCTCAATAGGAATTGTGGGCATAGGAAGTCTTGAAATATAGACTGTAACTGATATAGTGAAATAAATTCATTTGGAGATATATAATTTAAACAAAAGTGTTTTGGGATGATTGTCGAAAATTTTAATCGCTATAATTTGTAAATTATTAGAGAGTTATGTACGACGATATCGTGTCTAAAGTATACGATGTATGTGCCGGGAAAGTGTACTTTTTGGTTTTCTTTTAAGTGAGTTTCTGGGAGGCGTACGAATGTAGATTGAAATCAGATAGCCGAGAATTAATATGTTAATCATATCGAAAGAGTAATATTTAATGAGAATGATCTGAGTACTATGGTTCCGTAACAACATAGTCTCGCGACTTATGTATTAATTTACTTGTGTCGAAGCTTTTTACTATCGATACTGTGTCAATAGATTGATTGTACACCTCGACGACGAAAAATGAAAAGTTTAGCGAAGGAAACGCGACTAATCATTATCAGCTGTTTATGAAGTTAGGTTGTAGCGGTCGAGCGCATAATTAAATCGCGATGCCGTTATTGTCTCGTGAATAACAGTCCTCATTTTCACCATCTCGTCTGAGACATTTTCAGTATCTTGTCGAATGTAATAAAGACACGATTATATTATCTAGAAAAACTTGATAAAGTAAATTGTCCATATATATTTTCAATATACCGTGCTAAGTGGAAAACCAAAAATTTCGTCGCTATGGTTGATAGATTTGGGAAATTAAAATTCGAAGTCAAATTTTTATTTTAGAAACTGTAAACAAAATGCCGAAAAACAAGAATTTTTTTTTAGCGTAAGGTTTTAATTTTTTTTTTTTTCCTTTTAGATAAATGTATTTCGAACGTGAATACTGCCGCGATAATTTTTGAAGGACAAATTAATAAGCGATTGTCGCTAACTCTCGAATGGGTAAAATATTTGACATTTCGCAGATTTCGAAGTCGTCTATGACATCAGAAAGAATAGGCCGCTCTTCAAGAAGATAAGAAAAAGTGTATTATTTCGTTCTTTAGTTTGTCCATGTGTACGAAATTTCAAACAGCCGATGTAACAGCATCAGCCGTGTCAACGATCAATAACGCTGGAATTGGTGTTTAAATCGATATTAATATAAAGAACGTTATCAAAAACCGAAAATCGTGATCTATATTAGTCTCGATTCGCACTATAGGTACGGTCACACGTTCCAGTCAGAATCCCGTGAAATATTCCGAAAGAGAAGTGTAAGCATTCGCACTATCGGCAACGCTCTTCGCCGCAGTCATGGTCAATCCAAAAGAAATGTTACACATAAATATAAACAATTAATTAAATATCTAATTATTCATTTTAAATGCGAACAAATTTAAATATCTTTTAATTAAAATACAAATCCAAATTTGATTATTAACGGTTCAAGACTAACTGAAGCCTGACTGTAAGTTTTGAACGTCGTGTAAACCGCCTTTAAAAACGCCTAATATATAATTGTCGGCAACTACGAGTAACTCGAAATAAATGCACTTTTAAACTTTCACGATCGAATATCGGGTTTTTTTCGGTGTAAACCAAGTCGTCAATTGTTTTTTTTTTTTTCTACGTAACGTTTCGAAAACTATTACAGTGTTCATTTTCAAACCGACGGTTGTGAATTACGTATATTTATATAATTACGCCCGGAAGATGGCAATCAAAATTTAATGTTGTACAGATTTTAAGTGTCCAGGTAATCAAAATTTAATGTTGTACAGATTTTAAATGTCCCGCTGCGTAAGTTTCACTTCAAAAAAACAAAGTAATGTGCTTCAGCAAGGCGCCGGAAAGAACGAATATATGGAAAAATAAACACGACCGACAGAACTTCTTCTGTCTTGCGATTGGTGACCAGAAACTCTGCACCGTGTCCCTTCTATTTCAATCTTTACACTCGTATCCTCTATTATGTGGATATGATGAATCTTCGTAATAGTCTTCCGCTTGACACCTATTTATTGGTCTTTCTATTATTATTGTTGTTGTCGGATGTTCGTTATTTCTTAATATATGTACTATCCAGCCGCGTCTCCTATCTCTTATTACGTTCATTAGGTATATTTTTTTAATTTATGTTTTGGTTTATATTCTGTCCGTACGTTTAATTTTTTTTTTGTTATATTTTACTATAGTACCGTATTTCGAAAGCATCCAGTGGTTTATATATTTATACATAGGAAATGAATGGTTTTGTTGTTTGAATAGCGCAGTTGGTAACACTGCTACAACGCAAACCGCGTGCTCCACGTTTAGTGTACACGCGACAGATTTAGTTTCAGTTATCACGGCATCCCATAAAGAGAAGAAATGCGCGTTTTACGAGAAACGTTATATTCGACGTGAATCGATCACGACGGTAGGGAGTTTCGAAAATAATTCAAAGTTTAATCGGTGTAAACCTCTGTACTCAATTTTAAGGTGGGTTGAAAACTTTATAAAGACAACTTCTGCAACGGATACAAAACGTAAAAAAAAAAACAAAAAAAACGTTCGTACCCCCACAAACGTCGATCGAGTTCGGGCAGCGATCATTTGGACTTCTTTAAACCTGTCAGGTGCATCTGTTCGCCGTATAGTGCTGGACTAGATTTAACCGCTCCAGATTTTGTTTAAGAGTCGCGTTTACAAAACGTGTCTACGAGATCCGGAAGACGTGAAAACTCGGATTCTGAAGAAATTTCAAAAATTCACTGACTTACGCTCGAAAAAGTGTTCGAAAATTTTGTAAAAAGACTGAACGAATGTATTGTTGCAAATGGTGGTCATCTGAACGATATTGTGTTCCACAAATGGTTTTTTTTTTTCCTTTTATAACGGGGTTCCCTTAACAGCTTACCTAACGCGATACTTAATCAAGAACGTTCACTTCTCTAGAAAGGATGGTTGTTAGCTAATTTCTCGTTTTCCTAATTTTTAAATAAAATTTCGTTAAAAAAATTTTAATCCAGTACATTTATCATAAAAATTTATAAATATGATGAATATTTAGCGTGGAATGCGTGTACTGTATTTCAGTCCATCGAGGAGCACTTAACGATATTCTGCAACACTGGTTTTGCATTACCTGAAGTTTTTTAACGGACACTGAACACCGGACAGCGTAAACTAGGTTTTATAGTGTAAATTAATTTCTTTTGGCATATGTACATATAAATTCTTCGTAATTAATAAAATTTTTTATATACTATACTATATTTCGATTCAGTCGTTTTTGAGTTCCGTCCGTCTTGGTCACCCTATACATTAGCAGCCTCATTCATTTCTCAATACGTACCTTTTGTATCTTTTTCTATTTCGTCTCGTTTATAACGATCTCTCGTTGAAGTTATTCGTTAGTGATGTTCGTTTTATCGTCTAACTTTTCTACTTATCTTCCTCCGTGATTTCATTCTTCGTCTTCTATTAATTTTTTCCATTTTTCCATCATCCAGGACCATTTCGTTTATCTAAACGTATATTTATAAAATGATCTTTAAAACCTACATTTATCATCTAGCTAGAATGAAAATTATTGATTCGAGCCTTTGTCAATTCTGCGAATAAGACGAACGATCTTCGGCACATTTGATTCGGACCTGATCAAGTTGTATACAAGGTCGTGAGCGATTTTTTTTTCCCCGGTGTGCATGGAATAACGCCGTCAAATAGTAGCGGAACCGTGTTCGTCCGCAGTGAAAAAGGCTATACAAGTTTATTCTAAAAACGTCATTTAACATTATAAATAGACGTACATGTTGTAAAAACTAAAAACCTAGAATTAGACCGGTCGTACAGTGTTATAGCCGAAAAAACGAATTTATCGTCAAAATCGTTTATTTAATATTTCTTTTTATTTCTTAATTAATTGATTATCGTTGTATCCTAATGTTTCTAATAATTTTCTTTCGATGTTCTTTAAAATGAAAATAGCGCGCCCAAAGGGAAATCTATCTGGAATTCGATCCGATAGTAATTAAATTTGAAAAAAAAAAATCACTCTTATATCCAAGCGTTTATAGTACATACATATATCTATATATAAATATATATATATATGAATATATATATACAAATACGTATGCGTGTGTCGGTATTAGAGCTTTAATACAAATTACTAACGTGGCTGTTAAAAGGGTGATTTAAGAGGGATGATGATAATCACGATATAACTTAAACCGAAACGAAAGGTCGGAAGAACGAGAACAAACATTCGAGTTAATTAAAGTCTAACTAAAGAGTAACATCTCCGCTCAATTCGATCTGTATCTTTCTTCATTATGCGTGTGGAAAAACGGTAAATACCCAAAAACTGGCTAACTCGCCCGTCCTGCGTTTTATTTCGAATTGATCGCGTTAAATTAATCTTCGGTTTTTACGTTACGTCAATTCGTCTCTCGCTATTTAAACATAAACGTGTGTGCACGCGCGAGTGTGAACACTTTTTATTTTTCTTACTAACTAACGAATGCCTATCATCGAGTAATGTAGATGTAGCATCAACATATACACGTAGGTTTTGCGTGCGTAAGTGAATAATACGACCGAAATTACACCTCTCGCCCGATCGTAATGTCAACCATTCCTTCGAACCGTCCAGTCAAGCGGCAAGATTAATTTCTCTACACTCGTGAATAGTTAGATTTGAACAATTTTCATGTTCAGACAGAAGTTACTTTTTGTCGGGTTTTCTTTCCCCCCCCCCATTTAAATATATCGATCGATTATCCCCATTAGTATGTCGTGTACCGCTGCTAGGCTGAAAGCGCAGATGATAAGAGTTCGAATCGCGTTAATTAGTATCGTGCAAGAAACGAAGAACTTGGAATTCGAGTTTAGCAGGCAATTGTTGTTAGTAATGCTAGTTGGGAACGTTCAGAGAGCTAACGGAAGATGTTTAACAGTAATTTCCCGGTGTCTACAAGAACAGCCGACGACTGGAGGTTCGCGCCTTAACAGGATGCCCGTGTGTCATTAATTTGTGGCCGAATCGGAGCACCGTCTTAAAGTTATTTCTGCTTTTCTTGATAAATTAGGAGGTGTTTTCCGGTTAGTTGTGTAAACTCGTTCGAGTTAGGTGTGGACATCCACATAGATTTCCATTTGCTTTTTAGTATAGCGGCGATGATATTGTACGCATCTTGACGAGGGATGGATAAATTGAGGTAAGGATGCATAGAAGATGCGTCTTTCGCTACTTTGTTCGCTAATTAATTTCCTGGAAATTGCGAATGACCTCGAACCCGTACTTTAAATTGCGATAATCCCTCACGACCGACCTTATACTCGTTACATTATATATATATATATATATATATATATATATATATATATATATATTTCCGATTATGCCCCACCATGGATGTTATTCACATTAAACTATGCGTAATTTTTCGAATACACTATTTTTTGTTTTCATATTCACATCAATATTTGAATATCTTTTTCATCCTACTCTAGTAGCTTGTTTCAAGCTTTTAAATTCTGTAATGTGCACCTGTTGTTCGTTGAATGTTGTTGATGATATCGAGAACTTGTTATTCGAGTGACGAATTAGCCGATAAAATCTCTATTCAAGGTACCTTTACTATATCTTCTAATTATAACGTACAACTTCTTCAGTTCGCTGTAAAGGTCCTGAGTCTTAAATTTTTAATCAGTTAAGCTACCTTCATCCTTTTATCAAATTCTAAAAAAGAACTCAATTATGAATCCAAGAATAGTTCTGAAATTCCAGCACGGATCTCTTTAAAAATATCCGGTGAATATTCACTTTTATAAGTATAGGGTGAACCAGAGAAAACGGGCGGCTTCGTCGGTTTTTGAATAAGTCAGAAACTAATGGATCGAAATTTTTGAATGAAATTTTATTTAAAGGAAAAAACCTAGGGTGACATATTGTTACATCCTTTATAAGTGTTTCGACATTCACTGGTACACTCTGGTATGCGAATGTGCTATATGCAGATTTTTTATATTGTTTGTATATGTCCCTAGTGATCCCACATGAGCAATTCTATCCGGATGGTGAACCGAGAATTTCGAAACTCTTCTCGTACGTGATGTAGGTTTCATCGTTGATTTTATTTGGTTTAAGGAAAAGTTCGAATTTATTCCTTTTTTTTCAGTAATGTCATTTATATTCCACAGTACTAACACGAATGAATGTCCTGTGAGACTATATTCATGTTGCGTGTCATTTTGGAAGTACTTTCTCAATAATTTTCGTCAGCAGCGATATTAAACGGATTGATTGTGAATTTAAATTCGCTCGAGGAACATTGTCAACATCGCTGAAATTTCGATACTATTAGAGTTGAAATTTTTATCGTTATAGTCAATGGACATTTCATCTGATTTAGTTAGCTTTCTGGTGTAAGTCACTTTCTATTCGAGCGACATTAGCGTATGATGTCCGATTTAGTCTACTAGGGTCCTCATTAAAATAAATATTTATAGTATCATTGGGAACATTGATATTTCGATTGCTGCTTGTATACTGTATATTCCTTATAGTTCGACGGACGATTACCGCCGCACAAGGTGCATTTTGCGGGTTCAGATGGTCTTCTATTACAAAGTTCAGTATCGTGCATTCCAGCACACTTGAAGCAACCTAACGGTAAATTGCAGTAATTGGCCGTATGACCGAATAATTGGAACATTTTGCATTGCGTAAGCTGTGATTTTTTTTCAGTTCTTCAACTACTACCACTGGTATTTAAGATGCGAGTGATTTCAAATATTTCAGTGGTTTTTCCGGCGGTTTCAAGTCTAAAAAAGAATTAAGTTTTTTTTCTGTAGAATAGTGTAAATTCTTAAATCACTGTCCCGAACGGTTTCGTCTTCTTGTAGAGAGTATGTATAAAAAAATATTTGGTTTCCTTTAAGGCTTTAACGATAGACAATTGCTCGGGTTCTAAGCCTAATGGTAACTCCAAATAAGGTAGTTTTAAATTTAAAATCTATATCCGATAACTGTAGGAGGAACTTTCTGAAGCAGCGTCGTTTATCATCGTTGAAAGATGTTTCTTTTAGTGCTTAGTAATAGCATTACTGGGAGCAAGTTTATCATCCATAACATTCTTTGATGAGTGTTACAGGTATGCCAATCGTTATTGTCACTGGTCGCTGTGGAGGAATGTTGACGTTTAAACACATATTCTGTTTTTGATTTCTGCAGCCATATTGAGCTAATTCCTTAGAGGTAGAAACAACGGCGGATTTATTCGCACTAGTGGCTAGAAAAGGCTTATTTGCGAAATCAAATTAAATAAGTATATATATATATATATTGTAACAACCATGTTGTTACTTGTTAATGATTAAATAAATAAATAAATAAGATGAATTTGAGAATTAAAAAATAAGTAAAACTAAACATATTATATAAGAGTGAGTAAATGTGTATATATGTATATATTATGTATATGTTGTTAGCAAAAGGGTCAATAATAAGTTAAGATGACACACAAGGTTTATTAACCTTTCAGTTGCTTTCTCGTCGTATTAATTACACAATAAGTATATGTGTATGTGTATATATATATATATATATATATATATATATATATATATATATATATATATATGTATGAATATGTGTATGCCTAATTTCCTAATGAGAAAATAAGGAGAAATTTAAAAACATTTTGATTGGTTATTGAAAATCGTCTGATCGACGTATTAATAATAGAAACACACACAAATATTATAATATATTAAATGACAAGATAATTACTACACGTGAGATGCTCCACGTGTAGCCGGTAAAATCACGTTCACGATTGGATATTAAAAATTTTGTTAAACGAATCAAAAAATACACTCACACATATGTAAATGTACAAAGATTTTTCAAGAAGTTCCGTAAATATATATACATTAATAATAAACGAATCTTTCCAGAAAAATCTAGAAAGTTCTAATTAGGCATATGTATATATGTATGTGTGGATGTATATATGCAAATTTTTAGTATAAAAGTAGATGTTCAGTCTAATTTTTAGTTAGTTAGTTTTAATCCGAGTTAGTTTTTAAATTAATTAATTTCATTCTAGTTTAAAGTTAGTATAGTTGTATCAGTTGAGTTTAATTTAGTTCCAGTTTTAAATTTGATAAACGTATTTGAAAATCGTGCGCGTTCGAAAATCCGTAATCTACTATTTTTTTTTATTATTTTAAAATTCTAATAAAAATAGAAACTGCGTTTTATTTTGTTTTGTTTTGTTCATTTTTAATTAACGGTCGTGGCCCAATCCACGTGGCATCTCATCTGGAGACTTCGTAAATGTCGGTAACATATATATATATAAAAAGTTTTAATTTCAACAATTTAATAATAATAACAATTGTATGTGACGTCACACTAATCTGGATATGTATTATTAGACGGTGTGTTAGTGGCGGTGCATCATATATATATATATATATATATATATATATATATATATATATATATATATATATATATATATATGTATATATATACACGTCCGTTATTTCGTCCACGCCCCTAACGCAATAAAACGTGGTTTGTATTGCGGGTGTTAATAGCGAAAGTACATTCTAACCGGAAAACGTGTTAAATTTTAAACGACTTGCCAGGGATATCACTGTTTAGTACTTTTTAAAACTTTAAATTATCGCAATTTCTGTCCTATTTGTGATATTAAAAACTAATAATTACACAGGCGAAGCCGTGGGTAACTTGTAGTATATAAACAAGTATATAAATATAAGTGGTCTAGTGTAGGCAGCCAATAATGGAAAGATCTTGATAAATTGTATATATTGAAGAAGTAATACTATAAACTATCTTAAACATAGAAAAATACATACGACACATATGTGAAATGAATATAATCGTGCGTAACATATACATATATTAAAAATCTGACACACGCTTGTCATAAAAAAGAATATATAGTTACTACGTAATTGTTGGGATTAAGAGAGAATATTATGTACAATTAATTCAGTCATGTAAATTTAATTACGTATTACCATACCCTGGTGGCACTACAATATATATATACATATATATATATATATGTAAATTATATGTTGATTCGTGTGTATTTTATATGTATGTATTGTATTGCACAACCGCATTTGCAGAAAGACATCGAGACCATGAATGGTTTTGAATTAGAAATAATTTCGTAGATTTCATCCGTCTGTCGGTGGAAGTTTAATTGATATGTCAGAAAATTAATGAAGTTGTCATAACTGAAATTAAGCTCCAATTAATGCCGGTTCTCCTCAACACTCCGATCTGACGACATTATTTAGTATAGTAGTTGATACCTATCCGCAGCGGGACAGATAATACTGGTTACTAAAATTATTGTATATATGTAGCACATTTGTTTATCTTGTTCGCTCGTATTAAGTATGTCTTTTTGGATTTATGATTCTACAATCGCTGCATATTATTCGGCGGACGCGTATACTTATAAGTTATAAGCTGAACGTGCCTATGTATAAAGCCTAAAACTTCTCTCGAGTGTTTTTTTTTTTTTTTTAACATTCTTATTGAATTTCCTGGAAGACATGGTCGATGCATTTCAGTTATGTTGATGTTATTATGGTTCCATGTAGTTGAAAAATCGTCTGTAACGTTGTTTGGAACGTTCTAGTACATACGATATAGGAAGATCAGAGAGTGTAGAGTACAGTTCGGCACATGGTACGGAGCATCTCCGTTATTATTCGAAGAATTTTTCATTGTATATACGCTACATGTTGAGCTGCTTGTTGTGAATCATATAATGAAATACCGTATACCTCCAAACTGGAGCGAGTATTGCGCGATGAATTAATCTTTTACGGTATAGATTTACTTTTTACGGAATTTTAATTATTTCATTCGTCCCGTAATTCGTTGTCTTACAATATGGTATAATGTTAATGATCGAGTCGCGAATACTTCGTAGAACTGGTCAGGTGGAATTGGCTCATCGCCGTACTTATTTTGCGGTCAGCTTACCATATTTAATATTAAGATTTGCCGGCTTTCCCTCTGATTAATTTTTATTTTAAATTTGACAGACCGCTTAAAGAATTTATTCGGAGATATTCTCGGATCTTTATCGAAGCGTATGAAGGATTTTCATTGCGCAGCTTTCGTCTACGAAAGGTAGTCTCATAAGTGTAGTATTTAACGTTGGAACGTTAGCCGTGTATAGCGTGAACAGTGCCGACCTAAGTACAACCTCCTTGTCGAATAAACGGAACGCACGGATACGTTGATCAGAGGATGTAGAATTTACGACGACTTGATGATAATATTCTATTTGATAAGTACGATTCCGGAATTTTATACATATCGTTATAGTGAAATTTAGTTTTGTATAAGAGATTTTACGCACGGTGAAATGCGGTGCTCAACATTTAGAAAAATAGCATGACGGCCTTTCGAATGCTGAATGAATATTTAACTTGACGAACAGCCAAACGTTTTATCCGAAAACCGAATTAATCGTTCGGAATTAATTTATCATCGGCCGTTATAATTTTCAGAATTCTTTCCGGTAGGAACATTTTTAATAAACTAATCGGTCTGTAAGACGTTATGCGGATTCTTACGCGGTTTTAGTATTAATCAAAAAAAAAAACAATTGATTTCTTCCGTATTTGATGAAAACTAGCCGGTTCTTAGTATCGTCTTAGAAATACACGTTAGAAAAACAGGACGGATTTAGTCGCGGTTTTTTTCATCGGCTATTTTTAATCTTTTACACTTTTCTCGATTTGAATTTTTGAATTTTTGAATTTTTGAATTTTTGAATTTTTGAATTTTTGAATTTTTATTTGCGCCACGAGCGCCGATTTTACTTTTTGAAACGTTTACAACTTTATTCTCACGAATATGATTACTTAACTCCGTAAGCGTTTGGAATGTATCCTTTATCCTTATCAGTGATAGACCGGTCCTCTGACGAAATATTATTTCGATAGCCGTTTTTGGCGCGACTTAGTAGTTTACCAGACAGTCTTATCTTCTAGGATTTAGTAAAGAATTTCAGATTTGTATTCACTCATTTCTACTTTCATCGGGCTAATGTTTGAAGGATCGTTTTAAGGAATTCTATTTCGCTCTCATTGACTTCTCGATAATAGAATCGAATTTTCCATAATTACGCGAATATTTGAGCCGCGAAACAGTACAAAGTTGAAAAAAAAAATTACGATTTACAATTATATCGCGCGCCCGGGTAAAAGACGTTATCGCATTCAAAGATACAAAGGAGTAAATGGATGAGAAATATTTATAACTACTTAAGTATAATAACAATTAAATATATTTTTTTCTATTTCCCTCTAATCCAGAACTAATTTAAATAATTATCTCTACTGGATTTTATGTTGGTATCAGGAGATGGTGGTTTTGCCCATTATCCAACCGCCTTAGAGTTAACGTTTTACTATCATTCTTTTCCGTTTTAGTCTCTTTTAGGTATTTCATCATTAAGTAAATTAGCTGTCAATGGATTTGGATGATGTATTCTTGATAAGTATCTATGAATTGCCGATTTAATCTCTTCAGCGACATATTTTACATGTAGGTCGGTGTGTAATGTCCTGTTGGAGACGTACCATGGAGCGGCAACTATCAACCGTAGTATTTCGTCAGCAAATCTTATTATATTATATATTCTACCATTTTTTCCTTATTTCATTATCATTTTTTTCTGAATAATATTCCATTGCCTCCTCAATGTAAGCATTGAATAATATTTATGAAAGATTACAGCCTTGACGTACTCCTCTGTCTGTCTTTGCTTTTTTGTTCGCCTATGATTACAAATTTGTTTTTATGCAGTTGAAAAAATAATCGTCGATCCCTGAAAGTCTATTGTTTGTTCAGCGATCTGAATTCCGCGTGATCGAACGTTTTTTCTATATCCACAAAAAAAAATGATAAAAACTCTGCTTTTCCTTTGTCCATATTTTTTTCAGCGATTGAACGTAGGGAGAGTATTTTCTTGCTCCTTCGTTCCTCCCGTATAAACCGAACTGATCATCTTTAAGGTTATTTTCAATTTCAAAATTCTATTCCGTAATATGTGATCCTCGTCGGAATTTTGAGAGCATGGAGTAATATATTCAACGTTCTCTTATCTTTACATTTTTGAGCATTACGCATTTTCGGTATCCATTCGCAATGTTTCCTTTTAATATCTATATATATATATATTTCATTTAATTAATTATGTTTTTAGTTTCGTCACCTAATAATTTAAGCGGTTCTCCAGGAATTTCATCAACTCCTACTGCTTAGTTCGTTTAGAGCTCTTTCGAGTTCACATTTTAATATAGGCGGACTTTTCTCATCTTCTTGTAGTTCGTCTTTCACGAAGATTTTTTTACAATTTGGTATATTTCTTAAGACAATATTCGCGGCAGAACATTTGAAATCGCTGAAAATCTGTCGAATTTTTCAAAAAATTTAATGTAACTATCATAAATTTAGTTTTCGAATTTAAATATATGAAGGTAGAAAATTTTATGTTCGATACTGTATTAGAGACGAAATTTTCGATAGTTACTCGCAGTTTACGGCTATTTTTGAATAATCGACAAAATGAAGGTATTCTGATAAAATTTCTTCTATAAAAGTTTTCAACTCTATCTATTTACTTACGACGTTGAAAAATTAGAATTCATTTAATACGACGCGGATAATATTTACGTAAAAGATTACTTCGAAATGAATGAAAAAAAAAAGACACACACGCCTCAAAATGCTTACGATTAATCGCGCGTTAAGAATTTCTTCCGATTTGCTAAATTTCGAAAGTCATTAAGCGATACAGAAATCGCAGGAATTTCTGGTAAATATTTCGATATTTCACGTAAATATATTCTATATATATATATAAATCGTTGTACGTTTTTTTTACGTTTTTAACTTAAAAAAACATTGCGCTCCTAACAATGATGGAACGTATTTCTAATTTACACTCTCCGGTATTGAATTATCTTCTTTGCGTAAAACTGAGAAAATGACGAAAATCGAATTTATTTCGAAAACACGCGAACGACGATCTGTCGATATAGAAGTGTAGAAAAGAGCGCGAATTTACTTAGTAGGAGGCGGAAAATGTTGCGTAATTTTCGTATGGTACGTTTGTTTTAACTAAATTCAAAAATTGTTTCGAACAGAGATATTCTTTAGTCTTTACCTTTATTGGAAAAGCTTGAAAAGTAAATTACTATACCGAGGTTTACCTACCTGCAAATTACTACTTCTCGTTCGACGGTTAAACATAGCAACCGAACGCATGTATCGAAGTAATTCAAAGTTTAATCAGGTAGAAGATTGAACGGCCCCGTTATTTATAACGGGCTGAGAGCTACTATAGAATTTTTCCAACGCATATATATATATATATATATATATATATATATATATATATATATATAACGTCTACATATACATATTGTATATTTATAGGCATATACACGCAAAATAAGTACAGTATAAATAAGATTCAGCTTAATCAACTTTCCAGAAAATATAATAACGGTTACTACAACTATTACGGAAAATTGTAATAATAATAATCAACATCATCATCATTATCGTGATATAATAATAGCAAGTGATAATGATGATGATAATAATGATAACGAGTGTAGTAGTAATAATAATAATAATAAATAACAAGTGACCATGATGATAATCATGATAATGATAAATTGTAATAATAATCAACATCATCATCATCATTATCGTGCTATAATAATAGCAAGTGATAATGATGATGATAATAATGATAACGATTGTAGTAGTAATAATAATAATAATAATAAATAACAAGTGACAATGACGATAATCATGATAATGATTGTCAAATCATATTTCTTTAAAACATTACACCGGTTAAATTATAAAGAAATAACGATAACAATGATAAACCTTAAATAATTATACCGGGATAACGTTCGTGTCGCGTTTAATTTCATTAGTTCGTATTTAAACTTTAAACGAGTTAAAATTTTGGAGATAAGAAACAACATACATGTGGGTTGCCACCACGGCAGGCATCATACATACACAGTCAACCCACTCCATAAAAAAGAAAAAGTTAATCGATGTGTCTTTATATTTTTCTTTAAACTTTTTATTATGAGCTTTACTGTGTAGTAAATCTGTTATGATTAAGTGGAGTTTATTTGGGTCGATTTCATATTGTTCAAGAAAATTTATGATATTATCCGGGTAATCATAGATATTGTTAATGTATTTTAATGTTTGCGTAAATGATTGATTAGTTGAATTAATAGTATCCTGAATTTTTTTTGTATTTTTTTTATTTTTTTTTACATGCACCTGGTTTTTTTTTTTAACAATAAGCACGTTGGCTGTTCGTGAAATGAGTTAATGTGGGGTAAAGAAGAGCATTTACTCCAATGAGTAACCTATTCATGATTGAAACCTTTTTTTTTTTATGAAACCGGAATCATTATAATTTGCGCGAATTTCCACTGTATTGGAAAATATTGTACGCCGAAATATTGCATTACATAAGTCAGCGATACTATAGCTTTTCGCCGAAGTTCATTCATAATTCAGCGCTTATTAAGTCGAAACTCGAACTTTTCTTCTTTTTCGTCGTTTTAAGTAAACATTTCACCTCAGAAGTTGACGCTGACTTAATCGAAGGAGATGATTCGTATGGATTATTTATATAGTCGTATATTTCCCTGTTCGTGCTAGCCGTTATGTTTGGCTGTGAAATACGATTGCCAGGTAACTCAGCGAATAAATCTGACTTCTGTTTATCATCTCTCAACCATGATCCGTTACCATGTTCTATCGGAGGAATATGTGTATTGGACTGTTTAATATTTTCGGTGCACTTCCACAAGGAATAGTCATCTATTAGGGGGTGAGAGTTTAGTTAAATAGCTATTAAGGGTTTTATTTTTAATTTTCGCTAATATTTTTTTTTAATTATTTTACTTTATTGTCGAACAATTTTTTATCGCAGGAATTCCCTGTTTTTCGTCTAAACTTTCTCTTTTCCAAGACTAGCTTTCGGACTGATAGCGGATAATTATTACTTGTTTTGTAAGTATTAACTGGAGTATTCAGCGTGGCTGCTGTTTGTATCTCTCTCTAGTTAGATACCGTACGGCATTCTCGATGTCAATTTCGATTTTTAATGAAATTTTTAGAATTAATTTAGTATCTAAGTATTCTCTAAATGATTACCAATCTGTTTTGTGGTTGCATAAATATATATTTATTCCTCTCGGCATATAACCGAATCGCCAAACGTCAAAATGATACAAAAGTCGTCCGAACAAAGATGCCGTTGTCTCGTATCGTGGCGGACAATACGCAGCCTGATAACGCGAGCTGGCCACCCATCATCCGTATGCCTAATATTAGTTCCCTATAGATACTCCTCTTTAAAGTGATTTAATTCACGATATGTCAGTTTTTATTAATATTGCTAAACCGCCATGCGATTTTCCCGAGGGGTGTGTACACGAATACGTGTTTATAATTATTTATTTCGAAATTATCCTTATCAGTAAAGTTAAGTTTCAGAAACTAAAATTACATAGGTTGAATTAATATTTAAGAACAATTCAACTTCGGCTTTATGATTTTTTAAGCCATTCGCGTTCCACCGAGCAACTCTTAATTACCTGGGCATTATTTGTTTAGTTTTTGAACTAACGCGATAGTCATTCATGCTATTTTGCTCAGCTAATTGGTGGAATATGCCTTAAATTCGTTCAGAAACTCCGCCAAGTTCACCCCGTAGGCGCATATTTTGTCACTCCACTTTTAGATTACTCGACGATCTATCGCTGTCGGAGATTTGCCCGAAAGTTCCTACATGGTTCATATTTGCTGTAGTATTATTCATTTGACCTGACGTGTTAGCATTAATAACTTGCGAATAGCTTACAGATATGGTCGTCGATAATTTTGTTTGATCGATTGACTTGTTCTAAGTTTGAGATTTGTTTTATTTCGTAATAATTTTTGATATATCTCACACAACCTTTATAATTTGCGGGATGAGATCCACCGTTCTCAGTCCGCATGTAGGGATTGTGGGTCCGTTTTGCAGTCGTAGATTTTGTATCCGTCTCCACATTTCACGTGTATTGGTGCTCTTGTAGAGTAGACTTTCGTATGTCCTCCATTGTTGACAGTTCAGACACTGCGGCATTGTTGCTTTCTTTTTAGTCTATTTTAATAATTGTATTACACAGTGATTTTAAATTATATATCTCTCGACAATTTGTTGTTGGTTCTAGGTCTACGAAAAATAATGGCAATGGGTTTTTTTCAGTCTGATACTGCCTCACATTATGAACATTGCGAACTTTAAAACTACGCGATTCTAAGTTTTCTTTTATGACCATTGGATCGATTGAAAAGTGTAAATGCCTGATCACCACTTTGTATGCTCTATATTGTTTTATTTGGTATGAAAAATAATATTTTCTTCTCTAAAGATTCAACTTGCGGTATTCGCTTTTGCATTCAGCTTTGTTTATTACTAGTTCTATTTTTTCCTGGATTTTTTTGAAATTTTGCACTGCATGTACGAAAATAGGAGGTGGTTTAGGAATAGATGGAGTAGTAGTATTTGTTGAATTTGTTTGTATAGCCGCATCGCTTTCTTCGTCGGTATCGTTTTCATCGTCAGTTGGAAGGGCCTCGTATTTATTGCGTGTCATTATTGTTTTCTTATTATCATCCGTAACGATAATTGACTGCCTCCCCCTTTTCACTTGAACTTTTTGCCAATCATTCTCGTGATTATTCTCACTCATAACGACTTCTTCGCCACTGGTACTTTGACTTTTCCCTTTCGAACTGTTTTCGGGTAGAGGAGGAAAATATTGGTTGTTGCCTTCATTTTGATTATCTACGTAATTATAACTCGGTTGTAAGTATTGTAAATTTTCGTCAGACTGCGTGATAACAAATACAAGCTGCGCAGTGGGAATACCCGTTGATGACCTTGCCATATCGTGCGGACTTATAAATGACGGAGTAAATCTATCCGGTTGCGTGATTTGGTTAGCGAAACAATTAAACGACATAACTGACAAGCCCCAAAACACAAAACAGCTTCTTCGGTCGTGCAAAGAATATTTTCATGAAAATAAACACAGATAATTTATTTTAGTAACCTACACGTTATGTAAGATATGTTAAAAGGTTCACACCAACAAACGGAAATTATAGAACAATCTACTCCTGATCTTGCGGGTGTAGGGATAACGGAAATTAAACCTCTTCTAAATCATCATTCGTCCAAAACCTAGCGTAGATAACTTAATAAAAAAATCAATCAAAAAATTAATACAATTACAAATCAGTCACCTATAAATTAATGTATTAATGAAGATAACTTAAATACCCAAAATAACATAAATTAAAGATCTTTAAATGGCTAGAATTATATCTCGGAATTTTAGCTTCTTACATGAATACCCCTAATTGCAAATCTTAATTACACTTTACAAACATGCAGCAGTTTGTTCGCAGAGAAAACAAAACTAAAACCTACAGACATAATAAACTTAAAAAAATATAAAACATACAAAACCGATTACGGGGATGGCTCCGTGGCTAGCAGAGGCATCCTTTTAGCAATATGAGATAAATTTCACTCTGAACAGGTATCCCTTAATACAAGCTTGAAAATCATAGCGGTTTCGCACTATATTTCCAGCCTCAAGATAATCTTATGTTCAATCTGTATACATAAAAATGTTGATATATCAAATCAAACTTTATCCAACTTATTTCAACAACTACCTAAGCCTTTTATGGCGACTTTAATTCACATAACACAGTATGGGGATCAAAAACACGGATGCTAGACGGAAGGTAATTGAAGATGTTACAAATCGAATGAATTTATGTCTACTCAACACAGGTAGCCATACTCAACAACAATGGCGGCTTCTCATCAATAGATCTATCTATATGCAGTCCAAACATTGTTCATTTTTCAAAATGATATTCTGACTCAAAATTATTTGGCAAAGATCATTTTCCGCAACATATAGAAATAGATATTCCAAAAAAAAAAAAAGACACCAACTAACTACATCTGTCAACCGTGAAATATCGTAAAAACCGACTGGCCTCTATATAATTCTGTAGTCAATGTAGAGAGATGAGTATGATCACGCTAAACGTCGACGAATCCTACGACTATAAATTACGACAAATAAAAGAAGCTGCTAAAAATGCTATGCCCATCTTTAAAACGCATGCAAAAAACAAACAGTGCGCCGTATGTATGGTGGTCAAAAGATTGCCGATTAGTAATTAAAAACAAAAATAAGTTAATTTCAAAGTATAAACTTCAACCAACCATCGATAATTTGATAAAATTCAAAAAAACCACATCAGCTGCAAGATATACGTGAAACAAACGATTTTAACTCAAGCACAGATCAAAATTATAATGTTGGTAGAACGAACGAAGAATTTAATCGTACCCTTAAAGAAATACGCCCAACTGCTGCCGGGGGTGATGACATTCACGTAAACATGATTAATGGAATGCTAAATTGAAAAATGCAATTGTACACTTTTTCAATACCCTCACTGCTCACTCCTTGTTTACAAATAGGCTCGACTCAGATAGAAAACACCCTAAAGATACTGGGACAAATTTTAGACAGGAAACTGAACTGGAAAGAACAAATAAACCAGCTGAAAATAACTTGTACACAAAAATTAAATATTTCGAAAATGTTTAAGGACATCTCATGGGGAGCACACAGAAAAACACTCTTTTATACAAATTTTTTATATTAAGTAGATTAAATTATACTAGTATAGTATATGATAGCGCAGCACAGAGCACTATTACAAACCTGGATATCGTTCAAAATACAGCGCTTAGAATATAGCATTAAAAATGTTTCATACAAGCCCCATCCCATCATTGCATGTGGAATCTAACATACTGCCACTGAAATACAGAAGGCAAATACTCGTTCAAAAATACTTCAGTAAAGTTCTTTCAACCCCTCTCCAACCGGGATTATCTTAATTTACGAACAAGTAAGTTCCCACATTTATTTCAAAACAAACCCCGTGCATCCGAACCTATATCAGAGCGTGTAAGAAATATAGTACAAAATCTTCAATATACGTTTTCCAAGTATTAAAATAAATAACCATCCGCAACATCCAAAGTGGACAAACTTCCCAAAAATAATAAATACCGAATTAAATAATTATGTTAAAAACACTGCCCCCGCTCATGTTTTTAAAATCTAAATTCCGTAAAATACTCAAACATACGCGAACGACATACAAATCTATATGCATCTAAATCTAAACCGAACTACGGTCGCTTTCCTTGTAAACAATGAAACTCAAACTAACTGCAATAACATCCGTTTATACGGCTGAGCTTATTGCAATTTATAAAAAATCTAATTAAAAATACACACACACCGACGCTAACAACTTAAAGTATATTATATACTTTAGGTAATGAAAATGCACATAAAGTAGCTAAAACACTCCAGGGAAACCTAAAAATAGTTAAATCCACCCACCTAACTGATTTACACACAACCATTAAACAGAAAGTCACAACACTGTATCAGAAGTACTGAGAAACATATTGCCGCACATACACACCTCTATCAAGTAAAACCGAAATTAGGATATTGAATAACAGCGAACAAAAAGAACAGGTGTCAGGAGCGGCTTTAACTAGACTACGCCTGGGCCATATGCGTTAATAGTTAATATCGTGAATTGCAGTCTCCTTTTGGGGTACTTAACCATGCCGTTTTTTGCAATGTATAATTAAAATATTCAATCGCTTCATCAACATCGTCGCCTGTTTTTAATGGTATTTTGAGATCAAAATTCTCTTCAATCCAGCGTGTGTAGGAGTACCAGTCAGTTTTATTGTTGCGAAATTTAAAGTTTGTTTTCTTAATTATTACTAACTGACTTATTTCTAGTATTATAGGAGAGTGATCCGATGAAGAGTCAAATGATGTTTCAACATTAGAGTATAAAGTACTAATACCCTTACAAATGAAGAAATCAAGTAAATCTGATATTTTATTTCTGTCTGAGGGCCAGTATGTAGGATGACCACTAGAGAGCACTGTAAATTTTGACTTTGATACACACTGAAAATAAATAACGGAATATTCAAATTCGAATACGACCTGCATACATGAAAGCAGAACAATTTGTTATTATATATAGATATATGATACCGTTAATCGACTTGAACTACTATGTTGTAAAATTACTTTTCGTGTACATAACGGTTGAGTGGACATACAACAAATAGCGCAATTGGTAAGACTGCTACAACGCAAATCACGTACTCCACGTTTAGTGTAAGCAAGTTGTCCAGTTTCAGTTATCATGGTATAACGAGAAGGAGAGCACTTTGCATGAGATGTTATTTTTTAGCCGTGAATCGATCACGACAGTGCAAAGAAAGTTTCGAAAAGAATTCACAGTTGAGCGATTTTTTTTTGTTGTGAGAATACCTTAAGAACATTTCAACATCTGTCTGTTCAATTAAATATCTGGGTATTATTTTTGTTATAGACAATAAATGAACTTTCTTCAATCATATAGCATATATAAGTTAATAAATAATATTTTTAAATCGGAGCAAAATTATGCGGTTGGTTTAAATTACAAAGCTAAGCTAATTTTATATGAAGGACACTAATACAGTCGCTATATTCATATTGCGCTAGTACATATTACCCTACTTTAAATAAACAATATATTCCTAATATTAATTCTAATTGTAGAAAAGTTCTAATACATTTAACATCATCGTATATGACTGTGTCTAATATTTTTCTCTACAGATTTTAGCACACATATTGTCAATGGACTTATATATTAAAAGATCCCTTGTCATCAAAAACAAATTAACTCAACGTGGTAAACTGAATAGCTAATTTCAAATATATAAATAATTTAATTCTTACCTAATTTAAATATAAGTAAGATACAGAAGCTAAAGTTAATTAAAAGTTTTTTCCTGACATCTTAGCTCATTTTAAAGATAAGAATTTTAATATTAACTTTTACATGTCTCAGATATTAACTGGCTCTATGGCATACTATTTAAACAAATTAAAGATTACCGATCTCGAAATTATCGTATTGTATTGTGTTTTCTGTGTTCATTTATATTGTAACGTGTATATATATATATATATATATATTCTCCGTATTTCCGTCAAGAGCAGTATTGTAAGATGCTCCGCTCGCCCCGGCAACATCGAAGTCGAGCGATAACCTATCTACCAAACCGCACAATGATCATACTGGTAGTAAGTATACACACCACACATCAGGTAAGACTCACATTGATACGCAAAATTTATTGAAATACAGACCAACATCACCATCATTAACGCTTGACGCCAACACACACACACGAAAGAGTCAGCATCAAGTCATTATATGTGGTCAAAAATTAAAACACTTGATGGCATAAGTTCCATACCCACCTCTTACGTAATTAAAAATAGGTGGAAAAACTATTTTTGGTCCAAATCATGTAGCCAATTCCCTTGCCCAACACTTTGCAAGCTAATCTTCATCTCTGAGATATTCGGCCACTTTTCTTGATACAAAATCAGCAGCTGATAAAGAGCAAATACATTTCCCACAAGATCCTGCTGCACCATACCTCAGAACTAAACTTGCAGCTCAACCAACATACACCAAATACTGCACCCGGTCCAGACTTAGTACATCCTTATATGTTAAAATACCTTCCACCAAGTGCAAAACTATTCCTTTTAAATTTATACAACCAAATATGGAGATTCAGCATCATTCCCAAAAGGTGGAATTCACCTTAGTTATTCTAATATTAAAACCCAATAAAAATCCCTTCTCTTCAGATAATTACAGATCAATATCTCTTCTGAGTGTTCTTTCAAAAACGCTGAAGAAGATGGTTAATAGACGTCTCTTATTTTTCCTTGAAAATAATAATCTCCTTTTTCCTTTGCAAGTTAGTGGGCGTAAGACGAGATCGGCTATAGATCATCTGCTCACTTTACAGAGACAGATATTAACATCATAAACGGTAAACAGCATTATATGCTCTATTCTTTGATTTAGAAAAAGCGTTTGACCGCTTGTGGCGATATGGACTATTAATAAAAATTAAGTCCGCCGGTATAACCGGTAATTTAGACAACTACTTATACAGTTTCCTAAACAACCGAACTTTTCAAGTTAAGATCGGTTTGTCAAAATCAACACCAGTTCAGATTAGTGCAACCTTGTTCATGTTATATATCGATGACGTAGCAAATTATATCTCGCAACCTGTTACTACTCGGCTTTACATTGACGATCTTAATGTATCCTTGTCATCCAATATTCCTTCTAATACACAAAAAATCCTACGTTTGCAGCAATGGTCTGATACGAAAGGTTTATATTTTTCTACATCCAAATCATCATACATTATTTTCCATAAGAGGCGTCTATCATCTCCCAGCTTTTTTCTAAGTATAAATAACTCTCCCTTAACAGCCAAAACAAGAGTAAAATTCCTTGGTTTATTGTTCGACTCCAAATTAACCTGGCGTTATCATATAACTGAAGTCAAGAGTAGGTGCTTAAAACTGCTCCCAATTCTTAAATATTTATCAACCCAAAATATAATATAAATACCCAAATCCTCTTAAATATCTATAAATCTATAATCCTATCGCGAATCAACTATGGGTGTCAGGTATACTCAACAGCCAGTAAATCTATATTAATAACATTAGATAAAATACACCATGCTGGACTTCGATTCATCCTTGCAGTACATCCCTCATAACCATCAAAGAGTTTGTGTGCATTAGCAGGATACTTTCTATACTACAGAAAATATTATACTTACACCTGTTTAAGTATTCTGCTTAGCTACAATAAAACATAAGAAAGTACATCCCCTAACCCCTATTTTCCAAATGACCCTATACCGAAGCTACTTAGCATACGATCAATATATCACATAGGCTTCATTCCAGAATCAACATTGAATTGCAATATAATGATACTTCTTTGGGACCCTGTTATCTCTCACACATCACAATAAATCTACACCCCCTACAAATATAAAAAAAAATTGTATTAAACACTCTTCAAAAATACAATGACTACACACACGCATACACAGATGTAGCAAAATCTACAACAGGCGGTGACAATTCACCAGTAGCTTGCTCTTACCAAATTGATAATATACTACACTCAATCCGACTATGCGATGGCTGCACTTCTCTGGATGCAGATTTGTATGGAATTCATAGAAAAACATTGGTTATAACAGACTCCCTCCCCTCTCTGCAACTAATATGCCGACAAGACAACAAGAATATCATAATATTAGAAATTCAAAACAAACTACATTATAAAGGATCGGAAATTCGCTTCCTGTGGATCCCAAATTACATTGGTATGCACTGCAGTGATAAAGTAGATCTTCAAGCTCGGTCTATGGTACTTTCACCAGTATCACAATATTCACCACCTCCATCAACATTAGCACAGGTATTCGTGAACAACAGTAAACAGGAATGCACCACCGATTGGACATAACACACAACCTTCCTGAAGAGCATAAAATCAACCATAGAACCTTGATGGCCTCTAGATGGCACAAGCAGAAAAGAATATGGTAGCCTAAATCGTCTATGTGTGGGTCATATAGCCGTATCACACAATTATCTGTATACCAAAAGCCCTCCACCAACAAACTGCCCCCCTATGCAGACATTTAATAGTACCAACAACAGTCACACACTTAATCTACAACTGCCAAACACTCACTTCACACAGGTTAAAGCACAAAATTCAGGTCCCGGTACACAAAATACTTTCAAACAACCCTCAATCAATAAGTAGAATTCTGACTTTTGCCAGAGAAAGCGGACTCCTAGCATACATATAAAGTAGACACATGTCTCCTTATGCTGTAATAGCCCTGGTAGTTACAAACGGCATATGGAGATTTACATAATATTAAAATAATAATATTAATAATAATAATATATGCTGTAACTATTACAGTAATGATACTGAAGATGTTGATCATATAATATATGTATGTTCTAAATATAATGAATCAAGATTAACGTATAATATAGACTACTTGTTGCCTTTCAATGAGATAGTTCTATTGGAATATTTTCTAACATTTCTTAAATTCCCGTCTTAGACTTGAGCGTGTAACTGCCTGCTTCAAAATAGCACAAGTGATTATACTCAAGAGGCCTGATAATTCAGCCGAGGAGGTAATATCGCTACTGTCATCAATCTGAAAACTATGCGAAAAACTTATATTAAAACGAATGAGACAGTTTGTGGAACTTCCGAACCATCAATTTGAGTTTAGGAACCAACACTCTACAAGCATCGAGTAACAACAGTTATAGAAAAAACATTCGAAGATAAAAAATTTCACTCGGTCGTCTTTCTCGACGTAGCACAGGCTTTCAATAAAGTCTGGCATGAAGGTCTCATCGTCAAAATGTGTAACCTTCTTCCGGGTAATCTATGTCGATTGCTAATTTCGTATTTGTCAGAACGACTATTCCGGGTATCACACGAAGATATTAAATCATCGTATCACTCGATACAGATTGGAGTTTCACAGGGTAGTGTCCTTGGACCTATCCTGTACCTCCTGTATACTAGGGATTTGCCTACCGATGATAACACAGTCACAGTTACTTTGCTGACGATACTGCTATACTGTCTAAGAAGTAATAGCCAGAAGAAAGCAACACACAAAATCTTCAACGTCATCTGGATCGCATTGTTAGTTGGTCTAACCGTTGGTAAATAAAGTTCAACAAAGAAAAACCGCAATTCACTTTGCAACACGCAAATTCATTCTATCGTGCTTATATTGGATATCAGCTTATTCCACAAGCTAACTCGGTCAAATATCTTGGTACGCACTTAGATTCTCGTTTTTCGTGAAAATCCCATGTAAAGATGAAGTACAGGCAGATCAAGAAAATCGTATCCTCTCTATACTGGCTAATAGGGCGACGATCGACTCTCAGTACCTATTGCAAACACCTACTATGCCTGCAAATTATAAAGCTGATTTGGACGTATGGAATAACCTTTTGGGGCTGTACAAAGAAGTCCGATCGACAGCTCGTGCAAGTTCGATAAATCCTTCGAACTATCGCAGATGCCTATCGATATTCCCGTAACGATGACATCCATCGCGATCTCAGAATAAAGTACGTAACTGAAGTGGTACGCGATATTGCGATGACGCACGAACGACGTTTGCAACGACATCACAATATTGAAGCAATACGGCTGTTAGATATGGAATCTAACACATCCCGTCAGAAACGGCTAAAACCATACGACTTGGTCTAATATTCAGAAATAACTTATATATAAATATATGTTAGTTAGAAGCCTTGTTCACTGGAGCTAGTGTCTTCAAATTCATCTTATATGTTTATCACATTCGTTTTTAAATATATATCGCCGTATTAATTTTAATACTTATTTAAGCATAGGCATAAAATCGTATTAGTTCTAATACTGTAAAGGGTGTTTATAAAACAAAACAAAAATATATATATGAAGTACTTAAGGTCAAAGGTCAAATATATATATATATATATAAATCACCACTACAGGTAACCATAGGCTATCCAGTAGGTTACTTATTATAATGTTTATATTTAATAATTATATATATATATATATATATATATATATATATATATATTATCGTTCGTATTGTATAAATAAAATGATTTCAGAAAATTCTAATTATTTTTTTTCTTTTTCTTAACACTATTTCTTGTTTAATAATATTTATTTATTTGTTTTATTCTTGTTTTTATAGTGCCGCGTGTAACTACAGAGGCTATTACGGCGCTGGTGATTTAACAGTTAGATGTAGTAAACAAGGGAAGGAATTGTATAATTGAGGGAATAGTTGAAGAACTGCGATTACGCTTAAACGAATAATAAATAGTGGCGGTATCTTTCGTGCGAAGTTTAAACTAAATTTTATCCCCCTCCTTTGGACAAAAAGAAAAAAACACATTTCAAGATTTTGCGTTTTCCACATTATCAAGCCGTACATTCGATTTCTAAATGAACAAAAATCTGTTCACGTTTTGTTCACGCTACGCTATACCGACAACATGTACCAGGTATACTTGGGAAACCAACCTGTTCCGCAGGCTAACTCAGCCAAGTATCTTGGCATGCATTTGGACTTTCGGTTATCCTGGAAAGTGCATGTCAAAATGAAAGCTCAGCAGATCAAGCATAGAACAAGACAGCTATACTGGTTGATGGGAAGACAATCCGAGCTGGATGTGTCGTGCAAACTTCTGCTATACAAGCAAAAATTATTAAGCCGATCTGGACGTACGGTCTTGCTATGTGGGACTGTGTACTGCCACAACTAATCGAAACGTGATACAACGTCGTCAAAATGTCATCTTACGTGCAATAGTCGGTAACGACGATATTCACTCCGATCTACATGTGCCGTTCCTTAATGACGTCATTAAGGAGTTCGCGAAATCGCACAGGCAGCGACTGCACAGTCATGTTAACGTGGGAGCAAGACAACTGCTCGACACCAAACATGAAACTCGGCGACTTCGGCGTCGTCAACCTCTAAATTTAGTTACGTAAATATATAAATACCGTTATGCGGATAATGGATGCGTAGCCAATGGGTTACGTACTCCACACCCGTTCGTACTTAATAGTTAGTAGTTAGTTATTAAGTAACCATGTCATAAACATAGATAATTATTTAGCTAACCAGCTAAGATTGTATCATAGTTATAGTCCTATGGGCTGTTAAAAAAAAAAGTGTCTCTAATCGCGTGGTATCATGTAAATATTATAAAGTTTGTTGAAGGTTTTCTTCTTTTAAAAATTAATTATTATTATTTTTTAAACACTGAATATTGATTGAATCTACAATTTATCGAGGCTAGTACAGACTAATAATGAATTAGCTTATTTTAAAATATTACACAATGACCACACCCATTAGAGAGTGAACAGTGTACTAATGAATTATACGTCTAGTCGTTGAAAAATAATAAATAAATAATAAATCTACTAATGATAGTTATACAGAAAAGGAAGAACTTTAAAAATATATCAAAAGAGCTAATAACCATCATTCGGAAGTAAGCGAGCCACTCTAGTAGCTGCTGCAAAAATTTAATATAAAATTTCGCCAATTTTCATTCGACGTCAGTTCTTAGGTGATAACGGTTAAATTTAGTATTTTCTAACTAGATTCGTACGTATCATCTGGTAGCACTTTTCTTTAGTTATCGCAGAAATTCTAATTTGCTTTCTTCATTTAAGTAGGTGTTGTGAAGTAAGTAACGTGTGTCCTGTGCGTTCGCGTTTTTTCTGGTTTTCTCTCTTTCTGGCCTGCCGTTTTCTAATTTCCTAAGCTCGGCTTAATTTGATACAAATGTGTATGCGCACATTGGGTCTCCCAGAATTTTTGATATGACGTTTTAATTGTTTGTGAACGGATTGCATCTAAATCGGTAATGTGCGTTGATTTTATTGTTTTTATATTTATAGGAGACGATTTAACTATTCTATCAATGTTTTTGGCTATTCCTGAATGAGCTGGTAGTCATAGAAGAACAAGTTCATTATTCTTAGAGATAAGGCTGTTGATTATGTATTGTAGGTTGAAAGTATCTGTATATGTATTTTTTATATTTTTTATGTGTTGCTGAATACATTGAAGAGCGCTATACGGATCTGTACATATTATATATTTATTTGGTTACGCTAAGATATGTATTTGAAAGCTTTATAGATTGCAAGAAGTTCTGTTGTAAAAACTGACACTGACTCGGGTAAATGATATACTTGAGAATGGTTCTCTACAGAATGTTGTAGAAGTTTGATTTGAGAATAATTGTATGTGTTAAGTGTTTCTTATATTTTTCCAAGTGTTTATTGCGATTTTGAAACCTTTATCCAAGGTGGTAGTTTTGGAGCGTGGATTGTTCTGATTTGTGGTAATTGATATTAAAGTTTTATTAATGTATTGTTAACTCGTTCTGATAGGCGATTTAGATACATTTGGTTTGTTTAAGAATGGGTATGATGAAATTTATTCCTTAGTAAGGACTGAGATATCGTATTGGATGGTGTGCAAATTGACTGCGTGTAATATTTTAGCGCTAATATTTGTCTTATCGGGGTGGTAATATGTTAGCTTCCACGTGTGGTAGAGCTGTGTTTGAGGTAGTGTAAAAGTCTCTCAAGGCAATTCTAAGAGTTAAATTTCGAATGAAGTTGAGTTTTTTTTAGTATAGAACAGCCTGCGCTATCATATACTATACTGTAGTCTAATCTAGCATATAGGAATATTAATGTTTTTCGATCTGATCCCCACGATGAATTATTTAACATCCTGACCATATTTATTTTTTGTAAACATCTTATTTTTAATTTGTTTATAAGTTATTTCCAGTTAAGTTTCGGATCCGATAGAATCTGAAGCGAATCTGCCTTTTCTATTTGTATTGTATCCGTGTTTAAGTTTGGTATAATTGTATTTCCTTTTTTTGCTGAATGTTATGTGCTTAGTTTTTGATGTAATTAAATCCTTGAGATTTGGCCCAATTATTTATTTTATTTATTTTATTTATTGTATTTTGTAATAAAAGTTCTACAAGTTTTGAATCCCGATTTAAGTAGTATATTGATAGATTATCAGTGTAGATGCAGTAGCTTACTGGATATGGTATATATATTGTTTAATAGTAGACACGACTATAATGACTAGCCGTAAGACTAATTACGGATCCCTGAGGGGGGTACCGTTTTATTGAATTTTTCTGTCTGATATAATAGAATTTATCTTTACTCGAAATTTCCGGCAGTGTCAAAAATAGCGAATAAAAATTTATAAATTTCCTCTAAATCCCCGCTGATATAGAGCGGAGAAGAATTCTTCGTTTTCACAGTTTATCGAAAGCCTTTTCTAAGTCAAAGCTAACAACAGTTGTAATTTTATTTTCTATTAAATTATTTCGTATATGTCTTGTAAGCTTGACTAATAGATACCGAGCGTTTCTTTGTTTCCTGAAACCGAACTGTAAGGGATTCAAGAGTTCTCGGCTTTCTAATGGCATACTAGTCTATTATTAACAATTCTTTCGAGTAACTTGCATAAAGTGTTTATGAGAGAAATCGGTCTGTAGCTAGCCGGGTATAATGATGCATTTTTGTTTTGTTTTATTATCGGAATAAGATGAACCTCTCTCCACGGCTCTTTAAACGACCGAGTTTGCCATATTATACCAAAAGTGCAAAACGGCTTCTTTAGAGTATGAATTAAAGTAATTTACGTGTTGTTTTTTATCAAGCTCCTCATGGCCTTAAAGTTCCGTTTCCTATAAATATTACATTTCTCTTAGCTCTTCAAAATGCTCGGGCTCATATATTCCTCTATTTTAAATTCTGGTATTATTTAATTTTACTCATCTTTACATTTCTTCACCGTTTACCTACATTATGAGTAGCCCTTTCTTATTCATTTTATAATATATATATATATATATGGGTAAACTTTATGGAAGCCCGATAATTAAAAAAAATACATACGTATATATATATATATATCAAATATGTAGGTATGTATTTGTTTATGTGTCTATATTTGTGTCTATGTATTTATGAACCTTAATGAATGTATATGTATAGTTGTGTATGCATGTATGTGAGTGTACGTGTATATGTGTATGTGTTTGTAATGTTTGAGAATGATAATCTGGTCATGAAACTAATAGTGGATAAAGATGCACGTAATATGTAAATCGCTTGAACATTTTTTTACCATATCAGTTGACCTCTTAATACCCTCTGATTAACGTAATGGCGTATATATTCTTACGTATTCTAGTTGAACGACTTCATATTTTATAATTATAAAAATACATCATCATCATCATCATAATCCATAATAATAATAATAATGGTCCATAATTCAAATAATACTCATCATCATCATAATCCATAATAATAATAATAATAATGGTCCATAATTCAAATAATAATCATCGTCATAATTAATAACAAAGAGTAATACTAGTTACAATAATCACAATAATGATAATAATAATAGTGATAATCACAATAATGATAATAATAATAGTGATAATAATAATAAATAATAATAATAATAATAATAATAATAATAAAGATACTTATAACATTGTCAGTCGTATCCCTACTTAGGACGATCAACTAGCCAACCATTTATATTTCATTATAGCCGCTTGTAACGTAGTGGCAAACGCTATTCTTGTCGTGTAAACGCCGTTTCTTGATAATAGCTAAAATTGTTTATTTTAATTGTTTTTTTATTATTATTATTATTATTATTATTATTTTAGGAATATTTCATTAAAATTAAAAAGTCTCCGTAAATAAACGAAAAAAAAAATGCGTACTCGATTATATATGACGATTTGTTGTTCGATGGTCGGATTTATTACGCAGTTAATTGTCCATGCCAGCGAAGATTATCAAGTAAGCGCGTTGTCTAGCTTAATCAGTTCTAGTTTGTTAACAAAGAAAAAAATCTATCTTCATTATTATTAAATTAACAACGTGGATAAATATGAATATACCGATTTTAATTTTAAATATTTATTTAGCATAAATAATTAAAATAGCAACATACGGCGGTCATATTATTTTGGTATGGCTGCCGTAAGTTCATACAGGTTTTAACGACTACACTATATAACAGTCTTTTATTTTCTACTGATAATGTAGAACGTTTATTCGTCAGCCAATTCATTTCTCGATATTTAATATAGGGCTGTTTTCTTCTTTTAGCGCTAATGTGATTTCTCCAAGTTAATCTTTGATCTAAAGGTATTTAAATGGACGATCTTTTAAATTTTCTGGCTGTTGACGCAGACAGTTAGCGCATGTATACGTCTGAACATTAGAACTCGAATGATTTTCGCCACGACGTGTACAACGGTCGGGTAATTGGCAATTTTACGACACACGACCGAGCCTTAGACAACGATAACAACGCTGAATGTAAGTAATTTTTCTGCTGTACTTTTCCCACCTGGTAACGCAAGAAAAACGTGCCTTCACTTTCAGTATCTGTCGCTGAATAGTATTAGGTGGAAACATAACCAAATAAACAAGTAACCGTGATGTAGTATTATGCGATAAATTTTTTTTACTAAATTAAACCACCGATTAACTTCTCAGCTATCTCTACAATTGTAAATGAGGAAGGAACTACTTTAAGCACCATCGTAAAGGGTTTACGTTCGCGACGTAATGGAGTCTGGACGACATACAATATGAAACAAATTTTAGGACAGAGTGATGGAACAGATTCTAAGAATTGTAATAAGGTATTTTGGATGTCGCAAAATAAATCACGTATTTAGTATACAAAGAATGATAGATTTTGTATAAATATATATTTATATTGCGAGATGATAGTTTTAACGATTATAGAGGTATATTTAAGGATTTCAATCATTTGACATTGAATTCTATTATACGAGGTCTCCGAGTCAATTGTGAATCGAAAGAAATTTTTTATCGATCATAGGACAGTATCGGAAGGATAGTGGGCGTAATAGTCAGCGAGAAAGTTAGCACGGATTTCAGGAGTGACCGGGTATCCGTACAAACTTTATAGACACCAACATCCTGTAGAATAGCGACGTGATATCAGTAGTATAGGAGAAGAATGAGGGTTGTAGAAAAGTGAACATTTTAAGGCAGACAGACAAGTTCTGGAGTCTTGAAAAAGATAAAACATTTGAGCCGCTTATACGATGAGAAACTAACACGGAAGAACTAAATTACGCAGTTAAAAATATCAACGCTGAGAATATTGTAAAAGTACTAAGTAACGAAAGTTTCAGATAATTGTAATATGCCATTGCAGCTTTAAATATAAATTCCGTCTCTAAATTCGTTTATGCGATCGTTGCGTACAACTCAGTAAAATCCACTAAAACGTTTAAATACTGTTCGAAATTCCCGACGTAAGACTATTTGTTCAAGTCAAAATCATTCAAAACTATCAAACGAAAGATTTCGCATTTATTTTCACATATAAAAATTAGTACGATAGCGAAAGTATCTTCAGTAGAAGAAGATGTAACACAGTTATATTCAGTATCTCAACATACACATCAATTTCGTGAACTAAAATTAAAACTACTTTACACTTATACGAATATAAATTAAAACATACTACTGTATAACTGCATCCAATTGGCAGAAAGTGGTTTTCAATATTAAATGAAATTATAAATTCCGAATTATCGGTTATATCAACTACGAGAAATTTAAAGCGTTACAGATAAAATCATTTATTACATATTTCAAATAAGAATTAATTGCAAACACTGCGGAAGAATAACAGACGATAGCCAATTATCAGCAATATATATATATATATATATATATATATATATATATATATATATGTGTGTGTGTGTATAATGTAAACGCTGAACTTATTGGCGGAAAAACTTACGACTTCCTGCCAGATGTCTCATTGAGACTGAAAATAAAAAATTTTAATATCAATTTTTATAATGCGCAATTATTAACTGAGCATAAGCTTGGATCATATTTATATAGGTTTAAGCTTGCCAACGTTCCATCATGTTCTCTATGTTCATCAGTTGATGATGATATTAGACATACATTGTTTCAATGTCTTGCCTTTGCCGCTATTCGTGTTAAGTTTGGGGTCCAGGAATCAAAATGCTTTCCACTTTATAAGTTTCATAAAACCTTTTTAGAGTATTCAGGAGAAATTATGCGATTAACATTTAAATTAAGTTTAAGAAATATCTTGTTCATTGTTTTTATTTCAACTTAATTCAAACGTTATCCGAATATCAATAATATTGAGTCATAGTCAGCTGCTTTACTTATTATTAAGTTTTTTACTAGTTATTGGTTTTGTAGATGATGGTATAACTCTTACTGGTTAATGATTATATTCATTTATTAAGATCATACTTTGTTTTACAAAAACAGTGTATTCGTATACAGTAGTTTATTATTTATACTATGATATAAGTTTATATCGAGATTTATTTAATGTATAATATTTTATAAATCACAAACTCGTTATACGCTTTCTTGCTAGAATAAGGGACTATGTATTTTTCATCTCTTTTCCATCACATATTAAGCTCTATTACAATGTGGAGGTCTTTGCATATTTTTCTCTTTTTCTCAACAGAGGGAAGGGGTTTTTTAGTGGGTAAAAATCCCACACGCTGATTTCTTTGGAATCCAGCAGCACTTGCTGAGTGCATGCTTTCAAAAATATATATGGTACTTATAAATATATCAGTGTCTTTTGAAGATTTTTCCCCCTCCCGCTTCAAGAAAAAAATGTAAATAAGTGAATAAATAAATAAATAAAGCCTTTATTTCGCCAAAGGCCTTTCACCCATTTCTGTGCGACTAATTTTATCAATACGTGCTGCTTTCATAGACCACGTTTAACTGCCATACAGCGAAACTTGTAAGACGCATTTTTCCAGATTATTAATTTTTTTGTTTTTAGGTTAATTTTTCAGTTTCTATTTCTTAGAATTCTATTTAAACTCCAAAATCTCATGCTGCGATAATTCTTCTTGTCATTTCTTCGTTTATCCAATCGTCAAATGATTATAATGTAAACCCGTGTTATTTTGCGTAATTTCTTATTCAATTAAAACCGTCAGAACGAGAAACTCTCTTCTTGATGTTTTCGTTACTTTGGTTAGAAATTATGTCTTGAGGTTGCGCGCTATTTACGAAAAAAAAAAAAAAATTAATGTTTTTATATTTTAGTAACAGTTTAAAAAATACTAACCGGACCTCGATAATATATGTACTCATCGAGAACTATACGCTTAAACTTGGCGAGCACTTTTCTTGCTGAATTAAAAGAATACAAATACGTACGTGTATTTTTGTGTGTATGTGCGATATGTGCTTTATTGATCACGCGTATTCGTGACTATGCGATATTTTTTTTTTACTCACAGAAAGTGAAAATATCGGTATATTACGAAAGTTTATGCCCAGATAGCGTCAACTTTTTCAAAGAACAACTCGGCCCAGTATGGCCAAAATTTTACAATTACATCACTTTGGACCCAGTTCCTTACGGAAATGCTAAGGTAAATAAAATCTGTGTTTTTCTTTTTTTTAATAAATATTTATAACAGAGATATATTGTTGATTCGTATTATTGTAAAGCAGGAAAATTTCCACTTTCGGAAATTAGGACATTTAGAACTTGAACCTTAATTAACTATATAAGTACTTCGTGATTCTTATAAAACGTAACAATAAAATTGCATTTATTCGCGATTAACAGCCTATATGTAATTTATTTTTATTAGTAAACTACGTACATCCATATATAATCATCGTCATGATCATTAAGTTCCGTCTCCGTATCGTAGGTAGCCGACTACTTACCTATACCCCTATTATGTTGCTGCACAGTGTAGGTAGTGTACAAGGCATTATAATGCACGGCGCTATAGACCCACACCCGGGATAACAGATTTTAATCGCTCTGTGTCACCACACAATACAGTCCGACATGTTTTCGTAGTGTACTATATCGTTATCACGTGGGGTGATTTACCATTGCCTTCCACGCGATTATAATATTAGGATTATTTATATTCCCATTTTCTGATGATAATTTTTGCGTAGTCGATTGTATTTGAAGTCGGTACCTTCCGTATAGAAGTCCGTGCTCCATCCACTAGAATATTTCGACCATATATATATATATATATATATATATATATATATATATATATATATGAAATGAGGTGTTCAGCAAAGGCTCTTTCTTCATCTATTCTGGCCCAGTTATTAACTTTATATTGAACTGTTCTCTACCACGTCTTAGCAACTCTTTTGTCTTGTACCACAAGCATGTGTAATTAATTTTTAACGTACTTTGTAATTTCGTATATTATTTTCTCATAGATGGATAACGTTTATGTTGGATTTTTCTCCTGGTTGCACGGGTTTAGTTGTTTTATTTCAATCGGGATAAATCTGTTAATTGGTGGAATTATTACAAACATTTGTGATTTAGCTGAGTGAAATTAGGTGTTATCGAGCAACTTAATCTATAAGCTTACTTACTTTACTTTTGCGTATGCCCCTGGGCACGGGATCTATATCCGTTTCGTAACTTCGTGTCCAATCGTTTGAGCAATTCCTTCGAATTGTGTGTGAGATCCTTTATCTCGGCCCAGCCTCCTTGTAGAGCCCTCGTAGGGCACTCCGTTACAATATGATCGATAGTCTGGCATTCCGCACCACAGTCGCATTTCTGGATATTGGAAAGGCCACACAGCTTTAGCATTTGGCCTGTTCTTCCATGAGTTCAATCCAGTCCACGTTATTCGAGGTAGTTCAAAACCAGGTGGTCTGGAGTTTGGGTGGTCAACCAGCTTTTTACCATCTGGGTTGCCTCTGTCCCACTCCTGCTTCCATGCATCCGTTGAGTTAAAATTGTTCCTTAATTAGCTCCTGTCCTGTAGCATGTAGAGGTTTTGTTGATTTCAATCTTCGTGGTGCATTGAGGTCTTGATGGATTGGCAAAGTTTTTCGATCATATTTACCCCACTCCTTCATTGCAGCTTGTTGCCTTCTGATATGGAGTTACATTAAATAGGACAGGGAGCCAGGCAGTTGGCGTTGATTTAATTGTTCCTGAGATTATGCGCATGGCTGATTTTAGCTCAGTGTCCACCCTCTTTGTATCGGCGCTATTAGTCCATGTTGGAGCTGCATATTCTGCTACTGAAAAGGATAGCGCCAGTGCTGTAGTACGAAGAACGTCTGTATTTGCAGTCCAAGTTGTGCCCGCGAGTTTGTGGAGAATGCCGTTTCTGGTTCTAATTTTTGTTGCAGTGTTTTGTAGGTGTTTCTTGAATGATAAAGTTCGATCAAGGCTCACACCAAGGTATATCATTAACCTTTATATTAAGTTTTATTTTGGATAATTGGTTATTAAGATGGAAAAGGGACACTAATGTTTTTTCCTTATTGAGGACGAGTCGCCAATTATTGAAGTATATCGTTATTTCCTTTAAATCTTTCATTAACCTGGTTTCGGTTGTTTTTATTCTGTTGTGTTGGATTGCCATATCATCTGCGTATATAATTTCCTTGCGATTGTTCTTGGCACGTCTGAAGTGTATAGATTAAACAGAATGAGGGACAACTATTGCACATATACCTGCTCAATCATCGCAGAAAATTATTTTTTTACGAGAATTATATAGATAATAATAATAATAATAATAATAATATATAAAAAAAAAGAGAGAAACTTAATAACGATTAACGTGATCGTACAAAATTAATACAACTAATCAATTTTATTATTTAAATATTATATTTGTATAATGCAAGCGCACTAACGAAATCTTCTGAAGTATTAAAGATACTTCTTCTTCTTCACGTGCCGCCCGATTCGAGTATTGCTTAGTCACCATGTATTTTTCCACTATCTGATGCAAGGAATTCCGATCTCTTGACGCTCTGATTAGTTCCGCTGCACTCTGAATTCCACTCCATATTTTCATGTTGTCAAGCCGAAGCATCCTTATTCTTCCCGGTTTTCTTCTATCATTGACCATTACTATTAATATTGAGATGTTCTTGGTTTTCCTCTTAGCCTTTTATCTCTAACTTTACCGTCTATTATATATATATATATATATATATATATATATATATACATATATATATATATATGTATATCATCATCATCATCATCATCAATGTATCATAGGCTAGTTCACACCGTGTATTAACCGCTTCCATTCTAGCCTGTCGCGAGTTTTCTCCTTTAATTCCGGATATATTCCGCTTTCCTTTAGAAATGTATCGATAAGTGTTGTTCGTAGTCTTCCACGTGGCCTTTTCCCCATTATCCTTCGATAACATCTTTCGGGATATTTTGATTTTGACGTAATGCATGACCTAGCCACTTAAGTCGGCTCTTTCTTATACTGTGTAATATGTTTATTTTTCCATTTATTCTTTCTAGTATAATCGTGTTCTTTATTCAGCTAATTTTCTGTAGGCGCCGCCAACACCATATTTCAAAAGCTTCTAATTTGTCTCGGTCACGTTGCATCATTGTCCATGTTTATGCACGATATAGTGCCACTGACCATATAAAAGTTTTTAAGGAGCTTCATTATTTTCTGTGTTTTATATTTATCGTTTAAAGCCTTTTTTCCATTGCTATACGATGATTAATATCTTTAATGCAATCCATATTATGCAGTCTGACCTAAATATCTTTATATGTTTTTACTTGTTTTATTATTTCGTTTTTTAATTTTATCTTTATTCGGGGACAAATCTTGCCAATTGTCATAACTTTTGTCTTTTTGATGTTAATCTCGATTCCGTATTTTTTTCATTACCGTATTTAATTTCTTAACCATTGCTGTAAGTGTTTTGGTACTATCCGCAAGTAAAACTTGGTCATCGGCGAATTTCATCATCTGTAATCTTCTGCCTCCAATTTTAATTACTTGTTTAAATTTACTGAACGTTTCATTTATAATCATTTTCGCAAATTAATTAAATAGGTCAGAAGATAGTAAACATCCCTGCCTTATTCCTTTACTTATAACAGTTTTTTCCGACTCGATGTTATTAAATTTGACAGTCATTTTCTGTCTGATGTATAAGTTATAGATTAATGTAATTAATGTTTTTGGGCATCCTATTCGGCTTAACAACAGGTACTCTGTCGAAAGCTTTTTCATAATCTATGAAAGCTACATATAAATTTCTGTCACAGTTTATCATGCGTTCACCTACTATACGTAATAGAGCAATTGCATCGCGTATTGAGCGGCCTTTCCGGAAACCATATTGATTCTCATCCATGATCAATTTCTTTGCTTTAATCGAATTATCTTAAGTAGTATTTTAGACACGTGCGGTATTAATGTAATCGTTCTAATAATCATTGCAGTATTTTACATCTCTTGTTTTTGGTATAGGGACTGTAATTGATTGGCAGTGTTCTGCAGGCCATGTTCCCTTCTTCGTTATATTTTGAATCATATTAAATAATATGTTCTTTACTTTTTTTGCTTTCCATAATTCTGCTGGTATATTATCTATTCCTGTAACTTTGTCGTTTGGTAGTTGTTGTAAGACCATTTCAAACTTTCCTCTTCTTGCATATACATTTTATCCATGGCCCATTTTGTTGGTTGTTCGAATAAGTCTTCCATATATTGTTTTCAGGTTAGCGCTTTAGAACTTTGACATGGCTTTCCATTGGTTTTCTAAAGTATGCGTTTTTGTAATCAGTATCCCGTTTAAAAGTGTACTTTATTTTTCTGTATCCTATATCTATACGGCCGTTGTTTAAGTCCTCTTCAATTTCAACGCACATATATTGCCACTTCTGAATTCTCCTTCTGCAGGCCATCTCGCTTCTGATAGTCCTAAAACGTCTATTCTATTTCTTGACATTTCTTGTTTTACATTTTCTAATTTACCGGTGCTCATCATCATGTTCCAGATTAAATTCTGGCCCAATGCGGGGGTTTCGCTTACTGAAGATCCGAGAGGCGCCCGCTATCATACCTTGTCCGACTCCGTTTAATTGAACGTCTCCGTGGCTACTTATTTCATTTTGTCGATTCATGCATGGTTTACTAGGGATTTATACAGCGGTGGTTGCCGTCCACCGGATTTATTTATGATTTACTAACCTAGCCTTTGGATAAAAATACCACCCGCAAGGGAGCGAGATTTGTTTTATATCGGGGATGTCTCCCTTAACCTTTGGATAAACATTCTAACCGCAATTCAGCGGGTGTTATTAAGGAGGCAACGATTTAAGGTTTTTACGGCGACCTAAACCCGCGGAGAGAGAGAGACAGTCATAGGATTTTTGCAGACTTTTATTGGACAGGTCCTGAAGCTGCCCATCTGCATCCTTGAATCTCCTTGGCCTGCCACTACTTGAATCATCTGCTGGAGACTTTCCCCCAGTAGCCGCTGTTGGCCCGCGACTGCTTATTGGACTGATGCCTTATTCGCAGCTAACCTACATATCTGTAGACCTTTCCACCATCCGCCACCTGTGGACGCGCCCTGTTCCGGTTACAGCTCCGGATCCCAGAAGGTACAAAGTACCCCCGTATATATATATATTTTTGTATAAAGTTATTACGTCTTATTACATGTCCTAACAGTTTAATTTTCCACCGTTTCATATGATTTATTCAACTTCTTTTTTCCTGTGTATTCCTTTTAGGATTTCTTCGTTTATTTTCATTTCTTTCCAAGTCGTTTTCGTTATTCCGCTCCAGATCCGCACGTTTATTTATTTCCCGCACTGTTAAGCACCGATTTTCCCAACTACTGTAATTGAGCACACTCCAAAAGTATGTTTTCGCAAATTTTTTTCGGACGTCTATATTAATTTTCTTATTTGTTAATATTGATTTTTTGCTATTAAATGAACATTTGACTCGTCATGTTGATATTTATTTAATAAAAAAATATATATATTTATTTAAAACTACGCATTATTAATAGATGTCATACGCGCGTATATTTTAATTCGTCGCAACAAATTACTTGTTTATATACTACCTTGCTCTATGTGTAGACACGTAGACCATTTTATTTGTAGTTTACTTCCGATAGTAAATTATATAAGACGGGCCCCGCGTAAAAACCTTGTATTCTCAATTATGCTCTTAACTACGAGAACGTTCACTCTACGTTCACCATTTAATCGTGTACTACTTTCATACATGGATGTATTAAATTAAATGGAGTGTTTATTTTTTTCTTTTTACACAAATTGATGTTAATTATTATTATTATCATTACTTAATTTCTATTTCTTTTCTTCCCGCATTCATGTTGTCTAAATTTTTCTCTCTTCGTTCAATTGATATATCTCTACCCGTGTTTTTGTAGTCGCGCCTTTACACGCCTATTACATTGGAAATAAAAGCACACGCTTGTAGTTAACAGAATAATAGAAAATTACAAAATAAAAAGTTAAATTTAACGCAATATGGATTAAACATACAATATGTCACACAAACCAAATACTTAGGAGTATTAATTGATAATAATTTAAAATTCTATAATCATTTCAATCATATTACAACAAAAATTAGCAAATTTATAAGGGTATTCGATAAACTTTATAACAATAACAATAGAATAAACTATAAGAAGGGAATAATATTATATAAAAGTATAATATTACCAAACATACTTTATGGCAGCGTAATCTATAATGATATGTTAATTATCGAACGATTTCGAAACAAATTAAAAGCTTTCCAGAGAATGATTTCCATAAAATTAATCAAATCTTACAGAACAATTAGCTATTCTAGCATTGTTATTGCTGGTATTAAACCGTTGGTGTATGAGATTGAGAAACATATTAATATTTTATTAATAAAAAATAATGTAAATACAACTTACGAATTTAACAACACGCAATATCAGCATCCATACTATTTGCATCAAGAGCTAACAATTAAACAATTCAAAATAGTATTGGATGAATATTATGTTAAAAAATATCAAAGGTTATGGGATGAAATGGACTAGCGAAACAATATTTTCCCAGTGTAGACAGAAGACTAAAAAATGTTGTATTCGTGCCAAATTATTTCAATACACAATTTATTCATGGATTATTTAAAGACTATTTATATAAGTATGGAATATCGCATACGAATAAATGTGCAATATGTAATTTAACCGATCATGTAAAGCATATACTGACAGGATTACGTCAACGCTGATTTCGCAGATATAAATGCAACAGAATTGGTGGATAAGGAGTTCGAAATATTTGACGTTTTCACAGCATCAGAAATAACATACCGCAAAATACATCTACATATATTTTAATCAAATTAATTGTACAATATCACCTTAATGTAAAATGGGCTGAGCACCGTAAACTTAATTGGATGGGCTCTTTTCAGTTCATTATTTATAAATTACATGTATATCACTTATAAATAAATTTACCCCATCGTAATTTACGAACTGGGGACCAAAAAAAAAAAAAAACAGAATATATATAAGGTGACCCTGAGAAGACGGACGGTTTTGGTGTTTTTTGAATAACTCAAAAACTACTCGACCAAAAGTTTCGGATGAAATTTTATTTAAAAATAGGAAAACGAGAGATTAGTTTACAATCATTTGTGAAACACAATATCGTCCAGATGATCGTCATTTACAACAAATACATTCATTCAATCTTTACAACATTTTCTAAGACTTTGCATAGGTCGCTGAATGTTTGAACATTTCTTCAGAAATCTGAGTTTTTAGGTCTTCAAGATCTCATGGACGTGTTTCGTAAACGTGGCTGTTAAGGTATCCCCAGGTAAATAAAAGAAAAAATCGCGTAACTTTGAATTCTTTTCGAAACTGTCTTGGTCGATTATAACGTTCAACTCAAAACGCGCGTTCCTTCTCGTTATAGGATGCCACGATAACTGATGTGTACAATAAACGTGTTGTAGCAGTGTTACCAACTGCGCTATTCAAAAAACAAAACCGTCCGTCTTCTCTGGATCACCTTATTAAGGTGTTTACGATAATTATAAGGCTTTATTCGCGCCATAGATATGGTCACGTTCACATGACCGGCACACTTACACCGCGTCAGGCTTCAGTCAGTCTCGAACCGTCAATAATCAAATTCGATCGTATTCGCTTTTAATAAAAAATATTTTTATTTGTTTGTATTTAAAATTAATTACACACTTTGAAATATTATATTTATTATACTAATAATTATTATTATTATTAATTTAAAATATCGGAAACTAATTTCTTTTAGACTGATCATGACTAGAGTGAGACTGGAACGATACTTGGTAAATGCTTACGTTGTTTCAGATTTAAAAATATATTTTATCGGACCGACATACCTATAGTGTGAATCAAATATCGTCGATTACATAGTGGAAATATCGTACGAATATAAAAAACCAGAACTCTTGACCGAAATTATTATACGAATATAAAAAACCAGAACTCTTGACCGAAATTATTATACGACGATTTTCCTTGAGAAGTCACGTCAAACGGTAATTCGATAAGGACGAGTACGCACTTAAACGAACAAACAAACGAATAAATAAAATAAAAATGTTTTAATAAAATTGTACGGTCGAAATCAGTGTGACATTTTTATCATCATCATTCTTTCTCCCTTGCTCGTTAGATTTAATTTAAGAAAGAATTTTTTATATCGCTTTTCTCATACTAACCGTTTAGCCGAAGAATTATAAATAATTGACGAATGAAACGAAATGAATTACGTCAACATATAAACATATATATATATATACATGTATATAAATATATATACACACATGTATATAAATATATATATATATATATATATATATATATATATATATATATATATATATATATATATATATATAAATGTATATAAATATATATATATAAATGTATATAAATATAAATATATATATATATATATATATATATATATATATATATATATATATACATGTATATAAATAAATATATATATATAAATATATATATATATATATATATATATATATATATATATATATATATATATAATTCATTCATCATCAACCGTTAGATTAATTTGGAGGGCATGGCATGTGGATAAGAAAATCCTGTTCTGAATAACGTTTTTTTTATTACTACATACGTTCCTTCTTATATTATTATTATTATTGTTATTATTCTTCTTTTAAATAGAAATCGTATATTTCAGAAAATTAAAAGTATAATAGTGCAAAAGACCGTTAATAACTAATATATATATATATAATTCTTTATTGTTACACAAATTGAGTTTAGGTTATAAAGCCATTACTACTCATTGTATATACAAATTAAAATAAACTAAACGCTAACAGATGAGTTATAAAATAGAGAGGTAATTAACTAAACTAAGACATATAGGGATAATACGCTATACATGGATGTGAAAATTACAAAATAATATTATATTTATATATATATATAAAAGAGGCCATATTAACACAGAAGGATTATTTAAGCATAGGAGGTATGCAATAGAGTACGGAGGGAAGATACCTAACTGTAGTAATGTCTTGATTAAGGTTTCTCTGTGTGCACTATACAGACTGCATGAAAAAATGACATGATTAATGTCCGCTGTCGAACCACAGTCCAACGGGGACTGACAAGTACTGGAACTAACCAGCCCTATCCGGTGGAGATGGTTGGGCAGCAGATTATGTCGTGACCTAATACGAATTAAAATAGAGAAAAATTTACGGATCGGTATTGAATGTTGAGGCTTAATTAGAAAGAGAGATTGTTTGGGTAAACTTGTTTGAATTTGTTCGTAGAAATTGTGACGAGTAGCACAAAACATGGAGCTCCAGCGATGAAACAAATCCGCCTTTGTAGACACGGCTAAACATGTGGAGGGAATCGCAGGGATCAGTAAGCCTCTGAAGGCACCCATTTTGGCTGCCTGATCACAAATTTCACTATCTTTCATCCGGATGTGAGCTGGGATCCATGTAAATTTCACATAGACATTCTTTTGTTGTCGATACATTATATTTTCTATTATTGCCAGTATAACTCTATTAATTTTGAATGTACGATTGGGATTTTGGACGGCATTCAGCGCACTTAAGGAATCAGTTAGAATAAGTACATTTGCACGCGTAATATTAACTCGTGCAAATTGCAAAGCTTTAAAAATTGCATATCCTTCTGTTATAAACACAGTGGATATATATAACAGATACGTCAGAATTATAAATTTGTTCGAATAAGAGTAATCGAGCTGCATTACAATTGCCATTATTATTATTATTATTATTATTATTATTATTATTATTATTATTAATATGTATAATTACATCGTGTGATGGATTTAAATAGATTTGATTTGATTTTACTTGACCCAACTTTACTCGACATGACTTGATTTAATTTCATTTTATTTTATTATTATTATTACTATTATTATTATAAGTATTTATTTTTTCAAATAGTACATATAAAGGTGCAAAGAAACGTTAATAACTCAAAAAAAAAAAAAAAAAAAGTAAATAAATAAATCAAATTTATAGTGCAGATGATTGATAATAGGAAAATTATATATAAGTTAATCTACATATATATCGTTTATATATTCATAAAGATGTAAATAAGTAATTCAAACTTGGGTGTAAAAAGTCCTTTGCAAAGGTATATTTATATTTAAGGGCAACAGTCAGATAGATTAGAGCATAATGTAGAAGGAAGAATATGCGTTTTAATAATGAATGTGCAATAAACTTACGTATCATATTCTATTTAGAGTATCGAGTTTATGAAAGCAAGGTATAGAGGGTATATCGGGCTGGATAGATTTAAACTTATAGGCAACCGTAAGAAACTGACCACAATGCTTCCCCATATTATTTCGAACTGTTTTTCGATAATAGTAAGCGGATAAGTATCAAGTGAGTATAAAGAATAAGAGGGGTTAAAGGATCGAAGTAGCTGGCAGCTCAGTTACCAAGGGAGTTATTAATAATGCGTGAGTAGCTAGGAATCCATATAAACTCAACTGCTATATCAACGTTGAAAGTAGATGAATGACAACATCACTCACAATGTTGCTTGGATACGGGAAAAAATTGACGATTGAATTTGTGAAAAAATGAAAATATTACCGATAGAAAGGTTAGGAATTGTTTAAAGTGAAAAGGAGAAAAATGGACGACGAAATTTCAGACTCATCAGGATCATTATTTAGGCTTGCTGCTAGAGTTGAGCCAAATATTGCAAATTATCTTGGCGTTAGCGTAAACTACTGCTCCATACTCAATTCTAGAAAGGATGGTGACCATTATAAATAGATAATACTCTTATCTGCACCATAGCTTAAACGAGGTAATTCTCGTAGTAAATTCAATTTCAGTAAAACTTTTCTCTTTATAGCTTGGCTATGATGATTCCGTAAAATTTGTTGTCAAATACAACAACCTAAATATGTGACAATTTCTACTGTAGTAATTGTATAGTCGTTGAGTTTTACACTAATAAGAAAAATTTTCTACGAAACTAATTACGATTTCCAACAGGTATCCGTAAAAGTTCCATTTGCTGAATGTTTAGATATTTTTAAGACGCAATCGAATGCTTTAGTTACATCCGGAAAACCGATAAAAAGGCACACATATGTAGAGATATGACAAAGTTTAATTTAGAAGATTGAGTGCCTGATCAATTGTATATCGGTCAAGAGTATACGCGATATTTTTAAAACGCAATTTACTCATTATAATAGCCGAAAAAGCGGAGTTTCTACAAATTTTTCAAAAATTTTACCGAGGACCGATGTGAGAGAAATTGGTCTGTGGAAATCCAGACAAACTGGATTTTTCCCTGATTTCAGAACTGTCACAATAAACGCTTTTTTCCATGCTGCGGAAAAATTGTCTGAAGTCAATACTTCATTAAAAATAGCTATCAGATTAGATAAAACCGGAATAGGCGCATTTATAATTAAATATGTATATATATAATTTTAATTTTTTAATAATCAATAAAAACAAATAGTTTTTAAAAAAAGGTTTTTATTGGTGTAATTATATATATTCATATAACGATATAGAATTAATTTTAGAATTCGCTGTTGATCTGCTTTATTTAAACTATCATTTCGATCGTATTGAAAATGTTTAAGTTAAATTAAAGGAAAGATCTTAATACTTTGTTGAAATTTAAAGGAGGAAAAAGTAAATTAAAAATTCCGCTCGTAGATATCCGCAATTTTAGTCAATCTGATTATTATTTGTAATAATTTTTTGTTAAACGTAGCAACACTATGTAGACGGACACTGGAAATTCAACTGTCAACACGGCGAGAATGAATGTTATTATAATAAAATCCAAGCTTGCGCTATTTACCAGTTGAAATATAAAAGACCCAAAGCGATTTTTAAATTTCTCACTTGTGTTATGTCATCAACGCAGCAAAACAGAACTGGACCACTGGTAAAGATTAATTTTAATTATATTTACAGCTGCGCACTTACATATACATACTTACATACACATACATATATATATATCGTCGTATTGTTCGTTGCCAAACGTAATGACTAGCCATTTATACGTACAAAATGGACTAGCATTTAAGACACTAATTATATGCAACGCAGATGCGCGGGCATATGATGCTATACGGAGTGAGGTGCCACTGCCTTCTCCGTGATAGTTAAGAATTACATAATGATGAAAAACTTTCTATGTCGCGAATTGATTTCGAACCCTCGATCGTCCAGTTGACCAATCGGGCACTATAGCAATTATGCCACAGTGAATATATATATATATATATATATATATATATAAATAAATTAATAAAAATCGATCAGTTTAAATCGGAAACTAAAAAGTAGAAGAATTAAATGGATAGGCCATTCATATCGACACGATCCAAATTTTCGTACAACTAACTGACAGAAAGGAAAACGATACAGAGGAAGGGCAAGGAGTAAATATGTAGATGAAATAATAGAAGACGCGGGAGCAACAAGTTATGCAAACTTTAAAAAAAGAAGGGCCGAAGATAATTTTAGTTGAACTCACTAGGATCATGAGTCATAAAGGTTATCCACAATCTATGGATTGAGGAAAATATGAAGAAGAGATACGTTTATTAATTTCTTTCAAACGTAGTAAAAAATATTCGGACACTTAACGTAGAAGGCTATCGTGCGAAGATATCGTGTGCCTGACTGGTCGTTCATGATAGTAGGTAGAGATACATTTTCACTTTGCTCACGTATATTACGAAAATGTGCAGCTAGGATTTAAATGTTATCTCGAATAGTATATGAAATATAATTATTACTATTATTACGAAATATGACAAACGGGGCAATTCAAGTTAATTATCGACAGAAAATTCAGAGAAACAAAGTTCATGTTTTATTCTGTACAAGCTGAAGTAGCACAAGATAGCGTTCTAGAACCTATCTTGTACCTCTCGTATACGGCTGATATTCCATTAACGGAAGGAAACACCGAAGCAATATTTACTGATGCTACTGCAATATTGTCTGTGGATGATTCGTCAAGTAAAAGTGCAAAACGGTTTAGACTAGCCAGTTTCTGCATGGACGAAGAAATGGAGAATAAAACTTAGCGTAAATTCGTTCACGCCAATTACGCTCTAAAAAACATAATCCGCAGTACAGTGTTTACCTCATTAACCAGCAGATCTCGTAAAGGTTATCCACGAATCTACGGCTTGAGGAAATCCGAAAGAAGAAGTGATCAGGATCTGCTCGTTAACAACGTATCGTAAGCGCTTTTTTTCCTTAAGAAAATATTTGTTCATTCGTATATAATCTAATCATTTCTAAAATAATATCAACCTAAGTAGTTTTCCGTTAAAATCTTTCACATGACCACTCCGCGTTCCACCCTGTTCACTACCGACAATCGTCGATAGAATGTCTAGATCTGAATATAATCGATAGAAAAAGAAGAAAAAAAAAAAAAAAAAGTTATTTCACTAAAATTTTCGTTATTATATTTTCAATCGATTATCAAAATAAATAATTCAATTTCGTCTATTTCGGATCGAATATTTAAGTCGCGCGTCCGTTCTTTAAAATTTCGAACGAACATTCGACTTTAGAAGAAACGATTATTTCGAAAGGCGTATGAAAAAACGCTTAGCTGTTATTTCGACTGAAAATTGCTAATTTAGTCATATTAAATAAATATAAACTAATGTTACACTTCATGATGATCTTAAAGTGAAGTCCATAAAAGAGGAAATCGCGATAGTTGCCAAAAAATATGTTAACCGGCTGAAAAAAAAAATCACATGGCGATCTCCCTACCTAATGGATAAGTCGCTTGAATACCGTCGACCGGATAAAACGAAGGATTTAATATTAAGCGTATTAATATATACAGTTATAGCATCCATCACTGGATGGAATGCTACTCGTGATATAGTATGCGTATCAATTAGAAAACTTACCAAATAGCATTAAATGATAGCAATTACAAAAAAAAAAAAAAAAAAAAATATTACAATAAAATGGTACTTATATATTACTCTCGTTACCCAAGTTCAGACGTTAGCTCAAGAAGATGTAAATCGTATTTTTTTTTTTTTGTTGCATGCAGAAAAATCACTCGGCGGTTAGCAAAACAATGTACGATAGTGTCTATCCAAGATTCAGTAAACTGGAATTATTTCGAATTATATTTAAGGAAATAAATAGGATAAGGCGGATAAGTTTAAATATCTTGGATGTCTGTGATAACTGACGACTTGAATGCGGATACGAAAATAAAAACTTGATGCGGATAAAACGATCTTTGACAAAATGAAAAACTTACTATTGAAAACTCGACAGAAGCTTGTCCAATCGCTATACTACTATATGGTGCAGAAATATCAACAATTAAAGAAAAAAAAACAGTGGAAAAGATTAGAAGCTATATAAGAACGATGCGAATATTACGAACCGAAAAGTTATCAAATGTAAAAGTATTAGAATTGACAAATTCTAAATACTAGGGGACATGATACGGAGGAGGTAAAGAAAATACTTCGGGCAGCAACGAGAATATGGCCTATTCACGCTTCGAGACAATTGTAAAAAGGTGACCACGTAGGAGGAAAACTGAATGGATAGACAACATAAAACAGCACGCTGGAGTTTACTCAGTACAGCAGTTGTTCCATGCCGCCCAATTAAGATTTACGACACTTAAAGAAGAAGCATTTATGAAATAGCGCTAAAAACTACAGACGGTTAACGACATTAAATATCTAATACAGTTCGATCGTAAATTAAATCTATCGAATTTATCCGTTTTACTATTTAAAACAGTAATTCTCTTCAGTATAAGACGTCTATACTACTCACTTTATCAATCCGTGCTATCATACGGGATACACTTCATCGAGGTGGCATGGCTAAATATCATAGTGAATCCGTAAAAGTTCTTTAACGATACTGAAAATATTTGTCCAAAAGCAAATGCCGTTTTACGCATTACAATTACTTACCTAGTAAATTTAAAATCTCATTCGATAGCGGTAGGGCAAGATCAGGAGGTATAGAGCAAAAAATTTCCACGCATAAATAAATCACCAATAACAAGACAGTCTACTCTGGCCCGGTCGAATATATAATTCTCCACTGTCTAGAGAAATTTGAAAATCGATTTAACGAATTATATATAAACAACGTCTCGTAGGAAATCGTTAATAGCGTTTATTCAGCTTTTACGATCTCTTTTTACATTACTGAAATTTCTTTCTAATAACTTGCACCAAACACGCGCTCGAACATTTCTTGCATAGTCTCAACGTTATTGTATTTTACGGATTGAAATTTAGTCGTCGGTCCGTATTTACGGCGCTGAAATTTGCACACTGCGTTAAGTAGACGTGGCAAAGCGGGAGGCTTTTGAAACCTGGCGAAGAGTGCTTTTAAAGTGAACGGATGAGATTACAAATGAAGAAGTTTATAATCGGATTAAGAAAAGCATATTACGAGAACTATCTCTCAACGAAGACATCAATGGATTGGACACACGTGTTACGGCATAATACGTTACTGACGGAATCCTGAATTCCTTAATATCCATCGGTTATCGTCCTCCTTTCTCTATCACCTTAATTTTTTCTAATGACTCTCGTGTTTTCCTCCTTCTTTACAAATTCCTAACCAATTGTAACATCAATACATAATAACTATTTATCAACACGTTAGTGGGTTGTGATTGCTCCTCAGCAGTGCCCAAAAAAAAAAAAAAAAAAAAAAAAAAAATACAAGACGAAGACCGAGAAGAAGATTCACGAAACAAGTTACGGAGGATATAGGAGCAACGAACTATCAAGAATTGAAACAGCTAAGCGGAAAAAGAGAGGAATGGAATAAAGCGGAATTCGCTTCGTTAATCAACCAATCGATAGATTGATACTAAAAAAACAACTCGTTGTATAAAAATATTGTGTTAGATGGGGGGTTTCAAGTGTGTATGTATATGAATGTGTTATGTGTTTTTGTAACGTGTGTGTTTTACCGTTCCACGTAATTGAAATAGATGTTTTGTTTTATGTTTCTAAATTACTAATTATACGGATTGCTATTATTTCGTTGTGTGTAACATTGGACAAATGTCTTAGTGAAATAAGAATTTGAATTTACAGTGCGCTCAGAAATATAATATTAACTACGATTCTTTGATTAAATGCGCTACTAGCGTCAAAGGCGAAAATTTGTTAGCCAAACTGGGAAACAGAACGCACAGTTTTCAACCGGCGATCACCTGGGTACCTACAGTTGTATTTAACGATGTAAGTAATAGTAAATATTTAGCCTGCGGCAAATAAATCCGAATTAATTATCTATAACGTACTATCATCGCGATAATCTCTTGCGAGAATTTTATCGATTCCGCTGAAAAATTATTTCAAAGATACATTATATATATATATATATATATATATATATATATATATATATATATATATATATCGTTCTTTATTGATACCTTTATGACGAACTGTATATAAATAAAAAATCATTCTCGATCGAACATCAATAGCGACTATTCGTCGATACGCCTCTCTTTATTTAATCGTAAAAATCAAAAAAAAAAAAGAAACGAAATACGATTACTGAATTTTAAAGGGTAAATTTTTTTTATTCGTCCACTTGTATATTATTTATTTTCTTCTTTTTTTTTTTCATATTTTTATCTTCATACGGTTTCTCGCATATTTCATTTTGCAAACGGCAACATTAAATAATAATCTAATAATAACGATAATCAATCGATCGAAAAATCAATATATTCCAGACTAAAAAATATAGCCGCGAAAATATACATTTGCTGACAATGTTATAAGTATCATTATTATTATTGTTTTTTTTTAAGAATCGTATATTTAAAAAAAAAAAATATATATATATATATGTATGTACAAAGGTGCAAAGGACTGTTAATAACATAAAAAATAAAATAAAGTGTATAGTGCGGATGATTGATAATAGGGAAATTATATGTATCAGTTAATCTGCATACATATCGTTTATATATTCATAAGAATATAAATATTTCAAACTCGAGTGTAGGAAGTCCTTTATAGGGGTGTACTCATATATTTAAGGGCAACAGTCAGGATGACAAAAACGTAATCCAAACCATTACCACGTGCAATATATCATATGTACAAACTTCAAACTTAAGATTATTATAATTTATTTTATATTAAAAGTAGGGAAAAAAATCACTTCATTAACGATTATAACGTTTGCCGGCGAATTATGATTATTATATTGTTACTACTATTAGTATTATCGCTATTTCAACTATCGATAAAAACGCATTATTATTACTATTATTATTAAAAGAAAAACATACATGTATGCACTCCTGCACATAAACACATATATATATATATATATATATATATACGGTTACACATATAGAAAGCGATATTGAAATAACGTTTGAATTATGGTGATATTAACTGGAGAGGATCGATCACTAGAACCAATTTTTTCTGCATTATTAAGTGAAAATACTGAAGCCAATGTGAATAATTTTTTTTATTATTATTATTGTTATTATTACTATTATTATTATCAATATTATTATTATCACTATTCTTAATATATATAAACGACTTATGCGACATCGATATTGATGGATTCAGTTATGCGGATGATACTGTACTTATGTTAAACTCTCGTTTCCCTGAAACGTTACAATCTCTGTGGTACATGGAGACGTGAAGAAGGTTTCTACATGGCTGCATGAACATAGATTACATTTAAATATCGACAAAACCAAGTATACGGTGTACAGTTTCCAACGTTGCTTTTTCGAAAACAGAATTAATGTAGAAATTAATAATATTGAACAGATTTTCGAAATTAAGTATTTAGGTATTCTATTCGATGATAAATTAACCTGGAATAGTCATATTAATTACATGATTGGCAGACTAGGTAAATTAAATTACCTCTTTTTCTATTTAAAACGATACTTCACTTACATACACCTATCGAGGTTTCATTTTGCATTTGATCAATCTGTTCTCTCATACGGCTTAATACACTGGGGAGGAGTAGGTAAATCTAAACTGAAGACATTGAAAACATTACTAAAAATTATTGTTTAAGTCAATCAGTATGAACAACGTTCAGGAGAGGCCACTAACAATTAGCCAGCTTTATGACGTGCAAATTATTGATTTTGTATTTAAAAATCATTCATTATTTATACGGGTAAAACAAGATTAGCATCAGAAGATTTAGCCACTTTCCCTGTTTATAACGAACAACACACTAGAGCACAAGCTGCTTATAGAGGAGCCGAACTCTTTAACCAACTACCGCTGGCGCTTAAAATACATTTGAAAAGTTACAAACGTCGTCGCAAGCCTTTAATAAAGTATATAACACGCGGGAACAATTTAAATCGATTGTGACTCTATACGTGTAATAGGGAATATTTAAGAAATGAATAATAAATTTAACGTCTTTTTATTATCTTAATTTTTTATGTTTTTTATTTAGGTATTTATTATGAAATATTTATTTTTTAATGCACACACGATAGCGACGTGTGTGTGTATATGTTTAGGGGCATGTTTGTTAACGTGTAAATATATTTTTTTATATTAGGTATTAAAATAAGTATTCGTTTGTACGAGGATGTGTGTACGTGAATGTGTATTTGGATATATGTAATGTGTAAATGTATTTATGTAGGTAAATATGTATGTATATGTATGTATACGTGTATATATCCTTGTATAAAGGTGTGTATTTCCGTATCTTAGTATGTAATTGTTATACGTATTTATCTGCGTGTATATTAACTTTCTATGCTCGTACACGTACGTATATAGCCAAATGTATATGTGTTTTCATGATACGGTCGGAACATTTTATTTCAATTTATGCTACCCGAGAAACTTTATTGATTTCTTATTTCAATCGAAATGTTAACATCACGTTAATATACCGATACACATAATTTCTTCGGTGGATCTTATTTATTCTGATGTCGTTATTATTCGCATTATGGTCAGTTGACACATTTAACTTATATTTATTTTTGATTATTTATTTTTCATTTTTGTTCCCCTCTTTTTTATTGTTATTTAAAATAAATGTACCTTTATAATTTTAAGTTTTTTCATTTTATTTTTATATATATATATATATCTCTTTATATTATTGGGGATTGTTTTATTTTATTTTTATTTTTTTCTTTATTATTAATTCTATACAAAGATTATAAATTATGGCATGTATACATGGGTGAATGTGTGCATGTGTATATATGTTTATTTGTTTGAATATGTTTGCTTATGTATATCTGTGTGTGTATATATGTCCTTTTATTCACATTATTATTTTATTTTCATTACTGTTCTTATTATATATATAGTCTCTTTTTCTTAAACTGCCTCTTCATTTATTTTAGTTGTTTCTGTAACCTACAGATCGCGCAAATTCAGCGCACATGTAGGAATTCTACTTTTGAACTGTAATTACTCTTAGAAATATCGCGATACTATAATTGTTTTTTATTGTAATTACTTCTACTACAATTATTATTTGGTTGTATTTTGTATATTTTTATATCATGCGATGGTTTTAAATAAATTTAATTCGATTTGATTTGATTATTATCAATATTATTATTATCGATATTTATTACCGATATTTATTATTATTTTAAATATATTAGTTTTAACAGTAGTAGTAGTAATCATTATAACGTCGTATATTAATGAACGTTGCCGTATTAATATTATACTCGTATCATCGCTAATGCACGCTAATGTGGTCGTACGAATGTAGCGGTTAAACGACTAATTTTGTCATCGTGGCTTTAGATAAAATTAAAAACTTAACATTAAACGTAAAAAATCTACGTAAACACTGTAGTGACCTCCAAATGTTTTTACATCTACCAACTACCGAATATGACATAATTATTTTAACAGAAATATAGATATACCCGTATATAGTGCACCGATATCGACTACACCTGGATATATTGTATGCGCGCAGTGTAATAAGAATAAACGCGATCGGGGGTGATATCGAATATTCCAGTAAAGAATTTTTATTATTCCACTTTTAATGTGGTACAGATAGAGTTAAAAAGTTGATACTAAAAAATCTAGTAACATTTTGGGATATTTATCGCCTTTTGTAGTCACACTTATTCCGAACTTTTAGATGATTTGGAAAATAGAATAAAGTACTCACATAATCACTTCGCCGGTTGTTACCGGCGACATAAATATCGACATTCTAAATCGGAAAGAAAAAAGTATCTAGATTTTATGTATTCGTTCGGATTTTTATCGATTGCAAACCCATTCTATTTCAATACAGCCGTTAGGGACATTTTATCCGAGATTAAGTTTTCGCGCAAAGAATTTTATTACCCCGTTCAGAGGTATATTGCTATTCGGTCAAATAATTCAGGTCAACCTTCGATTCCAGTAATTTCTTGCTTCTTCAATCTTCCTAGCAGCACAGAAAACAGGATTCGTTTATTCGTATTTATAAGTCGCCTAAGGCTTCGTACATAAAAATTAGCCCCTTCGTCATGATGGAGACCCAAAGGAATTCCTCTTCCAACTAATCATAGATATTTAGCTCACAGAACAATTCTTTCTTCTTCTTCGTTGTCTGCTTTCAGATGTCGTGACCAATCATTAAATTTTTCCAGTTAAATTCCGTCATTTATCTCTATCCTGTGCAATTGACAGTCCCGCCATGCCTTGGATGTAGTCTACAAAACGGGTCGGCGGTCGACCTCTGCTTCTTTTTCCTACTATTATTCCTTGTATTATTATTTTTTCTAATCCATCGCGTCGTATCACATGGCCAAAGAACTTTAGACATCTTCTTTTTATTACTGGAACCAATCTATCTTTTTTCTCTATTCCGAGTTCAATAGCGTATAGATAATCATATTCAATTACACAGTCTGTAGTATAAATATCTAATAAGACATATCATCCATTCCTCAGCCTAATTGGAAATGCTCATATATATATATATATATATCTTCTTATACTCCACACTCATTTTCGGCTACGAGGTTATCCTGTGCGATTTAGTCTGCTGATGACACTGCCGGTTATATGATATAAGTCCTATTCGGTGTGTTGTGGTAAATTTACATATGCTACACTTGAACATGCCACTGTGACTATCCTTCTTCTGCGTTACCGTCTTTGTATTTTTCTTTACAGCTGATTTCCTGCTGGTAACCGTTTTCTTAACTAACGATGTCCATTTAGGACGATTTTTGGCGACAATTTCCCATTCAACTGACGTTGCTGTCTTCTTTGCTTATCTTCAGGTCTTGCGCTACAACATCTTTGAAGCGCAGTTTCGAGTGCTCTCAAGGTTTTTTTCCGTATAGTAATACGCCGTACAGCATCCTTTTGGGTATTTGCTCATTACCCAGCCATTTCATGCGCTTCTATGTTAAATATTATTCTATAGATAAAAAATTGGATTTTGTTAACACTTCTGCATTTATCACGCGATCCTTCCATGATATTCTGCTTATTCTACGTAATAGTCTCTGGTGGCAAAATTCGAGTTTACCGGCTTGTTTTTTTATTATTGGCCGTGTTTCGCTCCCATATAGCGTGACTGGTATTATCATAGCCTTGTATACTGCTAATTTGGTTTTCATCTCTAAATTTCGATTACAAAATACTTTCTGTGTTAATTTGCTAAATCCAACATTCGCATTTCTAATCCTCGATGCTACCTCGCAATCCAATTTTACATCGTTCGATACAATACTTCACAAGTATTTAAATAAATCGACGATACTTAGCCGATTACCAGACAAATGAAAATTATATATACTGCTGTCGAACTGAACTACTTCTGTTTTATTACGATTTATAGTCAATCCAAATTCAGCGAACACGGACACTAAACAATTCTCGAGCGCTTTCTGTAGTTTTTGCGGATTATTGCCAAAAAGTACTCGGTTATCAGCATATTGTAGACTTACGATTTTGAACGTGCTGGTTGCTGAACGAGTTTTAAAGGCTTTTATCGAACCGGAATTTTAATTCTATCCTTGCTTATGAAGATAAACGTTGTTGTAAGACCATATCTATCATTTCCATGTAGAAATGTAAGAAAATAGGAGCCAATACGCTTCCCACCAGTATTGTAATCAAAAGTGACGAATATATATATATATATATATATATATATATATATATATATATATATATATATATAAAACAAGATGCATCGAAAATAATTCTTAATGTTCAAAACGTAGAAATACGCTTACTTAAACCACTCTAAACATTTTCTTACATAGATGATTGTAATTATTACAATATATATTTCCAACTCGTTCATTAACGAAATTTTTAGAAAAATAATTACTATTATGATATAATAAAACTAACGCTACTAAATATAACGCGTATTTTCCCTCATTTTAGGTATACAACAAAGATGACGCCGAAGAAGCTGAAGATAATTTAAAATCAGTTATATGCAAATATATCGATGACAAACCAGAAGAATGCGATAAATACGACGATTAGATTAATTTTATAACAATCGACGATGACATTAAACATTTTACAAATTTCCGACATATTTTTATTTACACTCGTTTTATAGTAATTCGAGATACGGCTCGCGCTGCTATAGATTAGAGACAAGTTCGATATGAAATACTACAGGGTGACCCAGAGACGACGGACAATTTTGTTTTTCGAATGGTACAGTTGGTAACACTGCTGAAACCTGACCCACGTTTAGTGTACAAACGAGAGATTTGTTTTCGTCCAGTTTTAATTATTACAGCAAAACATAACGAGAAGCGCGCGTTTTGCGTCGAACGTTATTTTCGGCGTGAATCGATCGCGACATTGCAAAGGGTTTCAAAGTTACGCGGTGTAAACCTGTAGCATTTCGGAAATTCAATTTTAAGGTGGATTGCAAACTTTCGAGAGACAGCTTCTGCAATGGATAAAAAAGGTCCTACAAAAAAAAAAAGAGGAAAAAAATCTGTTCGTACCCCACAAACATCGATCGAGTTCGAGCAGCGATCATTCCGAGTCACGAACGCTCTGATCGTCGCCATGCTGCTTCTTTAAACCTGTTGAAAGAATCTGTTCGCCGTATATTGCTGGAAGACGTATAGAATTTCGTCCTTAAAAACTGCTAATAACTCAGTAATTAAAAAGTACCGACCACGCACAACGAAAACTTTTTGCTGAAACGATGCTGAAAAAACTCGAAGACGAACAGATCATCCGAATTCAATCGAACTGAAGCCGTCACACAGCGAACGAGTAACCATCTGGGCTGGAGTGGCGAAATGGGGAATAGTGGGGGCCTTATTTTTTCACTAGTACTGTCAACGGTTCGCGCTATATCAAGACGATAAACTTGTTTTTGTGTCTCCCTTACTTCTTCGTCGTCGTCGTCGTCGTCTGGGCCGTAAATGGTATCAACAAGATGCTGCGACGTGTCACTGTTCGACAGAAAAGAAGTGTTTAGTAACCGCATATTGTCGCGTTGCACGGATTTCGCTTGGCCGCCGCGCTTACGAAACACGTACACGAGATCTGGAAGTCTTGAAAACTCGAATTTATGAAGAGATTAAAAAAATTTATCAACCTACGCTCGAAACTCTTTGACGAATGCAGCTCTGATTGAAGAAGCGGATTTTGAACCATGCATAAAAATTAGAAGAGTATTAGGGTGGTTTCTACTAACCAAGGAGAGAAATTCGCAATTGGCGACTAGTCGGAGAACGTATTATTAAATGAAGAAAACAACTCTGCATTGATATCAAGACTAGCAATAAAAATGTAACAAAGAGACTGCAGAATAGCAATGTGCAGTAAAGATGAAACATATTTTATTGAAGGATTTTTTATGATATTGAGAGCAAGGATGAGGAATTTGAAGAAGCGCATTTTGAACCATGCATAAAAATTAGAAGTGTTAGGTTAGTTTCTACTAACCAAGGAAAAAAATTCTCAATCGGCAGCTAGTCGAATAACATTATTAAATGAAGAAAACAGCTGTGCATTGATATCATTATACTCAAAAGGAATAAAAGGCAGAAAGGTAGGATGGAATAAAAATATTACTGTACCTGAACAGGTGAAAATAATGACATAACAAAGGCCGACGAAATACAGAGAACCGTCAATTACTTCGGATTTTAAAATGAGTAAACAAAGAGGGGACGTTTTGAATACTTTTCCTATATGCAGTCTCCAAGTTAATCTACGGTCAAGAATAAATCCTAAGTACTAATGGTAACAAAAGCTATAAGATTATTGCTATATATATATAAATCTGTATAAGATAATATTGCTAGCTCTATAAGAGAATATTAACAAAGCGCATTTATTAAAGGATAGTATAAAACCTAATTCAGACAATACTTGGACCATGAATGACAGTGATGTATTGTTTGGTAGCATTATCATACACGGTAATAACTGCAAGTTTCAACAATACTACGTCAGGTTAAGAATCGCCCCTTGGGGGATTTCTAAGTACACTTATTTAAGTAGTTGATTCCATATGAGCATAAAAAAATGTAAACTGTCGTTTAATGAAGAAGTTGTATGGTGCTTATTTGATTGCAGACAGTTGTAATTAAGTCATGTAAGACAAGAATTGAAAATCAAAACCTTTATATATGTCCGAAAAGGTTATTAAATACTTCTTGAGGTGAAAAATCTGTAAATATCCCCTACTAATTACGTCACGCAGTTCAAAGAGCTCAACTTATGGGAGCTGCACATTCCAGATACAAATAGATGACGATTTTCCAACTGCTAGATTAGTCTCAGAATCTTTTCAAAAAAATCTCTTAAGACAAGAGGGGAATGATACGAGATAATAAGAAAATTCATCAGAGGAAGCGATTGGTATTGCTTCTACGAAAATGTTTAAATACTACGCTTAATTTATATTGTTACACGGTACAATTATGGTACCACCAATACGGTTTATTTTCTGCTTGCCTCAATGGAAAAAAAAAACTTTATAAGCATAACAGCTTAACGGTAGCTGCATAAGACCAATAAACTGTTTATACACAGGAATATCAAACACAAAACTATTTAAAAACGGCTTACACAAAAATATCAAGAAAAATTAAGAAATGAGTTCCTATTAGTAGGGCGTATCCATATGTAACGTCTTGAGCTGTATTAGTTAGGTGAGCTTGCGGTTGATTTGCCGAAAATATTTTCCATAGGCAAGTGATTGCTTCCTAATAGATTATTCGAACATCCCATTTACTGAAAAGTAAAAATTATTGGACACGAGTGAAAAAATCGAGGGAATTAGAGAAAAAATTATATAGCAGTATGCCAACCACCATTGATGAGTGAAAGTTTCATTTATATCACTGGAGTCCCACAACGGATTATATCCGTAGAAGTCGCCAACATACATTGACAAAAGACGACAAATTTATTAAATTAATGAAAACATTAACATCGAAAATATTACTAGGCGAGTAGCAGCATATATATATATATATATATATATATATATATATATATATATATATATATATATATTATATATCACGACTTAGGAATATACAAATCACGCTGCGGTTACTGCAGGGTGACCCGGAGAAGATGGATGATTTTGTTGTTTTTTCGATAACTCAAAAGCTACTCGACTAAAATTTTCGAATGAAATTTTATTTCAAAATATAAAAACGAGAGATTAGCTTACAATCATTTGTGGAACACAATATCTTTCAGATGACCGCCATTTGCAATAATAAATTCGTTTGGTCTTTACAACATTTTCGAATACTTTTTCTAGGTCGCTAAATTTTTGAATTTTCTTCAGAATTCCGAATTTTCAGGTCTTCCAGATCTCATGGACGTATTTCGTAAACGCAACTCTTAAGGTATCCCCGCAAAAAAAAAAAAAAAAAAAACGCGCAGCTTTGAATTCTTTTCGAATTTGCACTGTCGTGATCGATTTTAATGAACGAAAATAACGTTCCACGCAAGACGCGCACTCCTCGTTATAGGATGCCGTGTGATAAGTGAAAATTGGACAAAAACGAATCGCTCGTGTGTATACTAAATCTTACCAACTGCGCTATTGAAAAAACAGAACCGTCTGTCCCCTGGGTCACCCTATATATAAGAAGAATTAAGTGAACAAAATGTGTACAACGACACATAATATCTATAATTAAGACGACTGCACCACAGTTACCATCGACTCTACCGTCATAGAAACAGCGATAACCAAAAAAAAGTATAACACAAATATGGCGGTATTCAATTAAAAACACAATCGCATGATTACGCGATTCATTTTAATAAACTTGAAAACAAATAATTGTAATAATAATATTTATTATGTCATATATATATATATACAGCGGCGTAGCCAGAGACTTGGTTGAAGAGGGGGTTCAAACAAAACTAAATTATAACAGTAAACCCAAGTTAAATTGAACTTTAAGTTAATAATCAAAACTCAAGTAGTTTAAACCCCAAGCCCTAAGCAATCCAACTCACTAGAGTAATTTTTATACTTATTGTCGAATATGTAATTCTATTAGAAGCAATAGACGGCAGAAATATTTAACGTCACTGGAACACAAGTATGTTTTATTGAGGACAGAGGGAGATGATTACAAAGTACAATAAATTCCGCGAAAAAGTAAACGATTAATAATGATATTATATTTTTTGTAGGAATAATACATAGTAATTGAAATCTATTATTCGCATTTTTCTACACAATTCTCCTAGTACCTCCTATATTACAAAACTATTTATTTACTTCAAAAACAACAAAATTTAAATAAAACAAATTAAAATAAAAAAAATAGGTTTAACAAATGCAAAATTGCATTTAACAACGAGTATATATTTTCCTATTATCAGATTGATTCCAAGGGGTCAGACCCCCCCGTTTCGAGATATATATATATATATATATATATATATATATATATATATAAATATATATATATATATAATGTATATATATAAAGTACGTATGCACGAGTATGTAGCTATAATAAATAAATCTACATCATGAAATGTTCGTGATAATTGAGGCTATTTCAATTTTAATAAACGGTCATTCTAAATTTGAGACGTAAATACACACACACGTGTATTATAAAAAAATATACTTTGAAATACGATTTATTTATTACGCGTATAAAAATATGTATCATTCGAATATTAATCATTAATCGTACGTATATTAAACACACAAACACATATAAACTGATTTTTATTTATTTATTTATATAAATTACATACGATAAATAAGTCTACCTAATAAAAGATTCACGATAATTTGGGTCCATCGAATTTTAGGCGGTTTTATCACACCGTCTAATATGCAAATGGAGATTGTCTTAAAATGCGACGTATAATCTGGTACTAAAACCAATATCGCTGCATTCTTTACAATAAACTGGTGATCCGTAATTACGTTTATACTACCTAAAAACGAAAAAACGAAAAAAAAAACGAAAAAAAAATATTCGCCGATTAATAAAAATTATATAATTCGTTACTTTTCTTAAACAATTAGTCAAGCATTAATTTTACGCGAAGACTGAATAATACAGTACGGAAAAGTGCGTCTTCGACATAAAATTTATAATTCGTATCATCATCGTTGGACAATCAAAAAATCAATGCTAAATAGATTAAAATCATTTGAGATGCGGCTGTACACCGTCGGATGTTAAAGATTCCATGGACGGATAAATTACCCAATATGGAAATACTAAAACGAGACTAAATAAAAGATTAAAGTAAGAAAGAACTATTAAGAAAAATAGCTTACTTCGAGCACATCTTGAGGAACGACAGATATGAAATGTTACAATTGACAATTGAAGGATCACTGGAAAACGGAGAAAAGGAAGGAGAAGAAAAACATGGTTGGATAATGCGAAAGAATTGAAAAGGATTTAATACGGAAACCTTATTAGCCAACAGATTGGAAGCCAGAGAGATAATCGCCAACATTCAAGAAGAATCTTCATCATAATCGGTAACTCAATGATCGAGTATCGTGACCTCTATTTTAACGCATTTGATATAATTTTATAACAATAATAATAACTGATGTTACGATTTCCTCTGACACGCTAAAACGATCCTTACGAATAATAGTTTACAATAGATCTGTCGATTCCGGAAAATGTAATCTGTTAATCTATTTCGGGAAATCGAATCGACTTAAAAGTTGATCGACTCAAGTCGAATCGATTCCATTTAGAATCGATCAATCGTCGGAATCGACTCAGAATCGCCGACATTGACTCAAAATCAAATTTACGCAGCTTTTTTAATTTCGTAAACGATTTTTTTTTTTTACTGCTGCATAACAGCTATTGCAAAAAAAGAAAATAAATAAATTCGTATCTATATAAACGAAGAAAAACGCCTACTATAATTTTATTACGTTGTTTTACCATTTGCGATTGATCATTTGTGTTTTTTCACATCTTCCGCGGAAAGCGGTTGTCCTCTTATGCTATGTTTTTAAGTCCGTGTTACGTGAAGGATACTTTTCAAGTCAGCGAAAAAATTCGGTTATAATCATGGTGCATTAGGAAAGCCATAAACTTAAGCGTCGTCCTCATATCGTACAATCAGTTTACTCTGTTAATTATCAAAAATCTTGGAAAAGTTAATTTTGAGTCGTGTAGATTTGATTATAAAAACGTTAAATACAATTCCAAATCATCAGTTTGGTTTTCGAATGGAACACTCAACAATAGAACAGTGTCATAGATTAGTCGATGCGATATCATCGACGCTGAAAAAAGATGACGTGTGCTCAGCTGTTTTCCTGGATATAACGCAAGCTTTTGATCGGAGACTGGCATCCGGGATATAGTTTAAAACGATTTCCAAACCTTTATAAATTCTTCGTAACTTAACTGGCAGAACATTTGTCGTTAGAATAAATTATGTCGTTTCCCAAGAACATAAAGTTTTAACTTCAGCGCCACAAGGCAGTTTGCTTAGTCCAATATTATGTAACATCTATACACAGCGGTTTATACCTACCTCAAATCAAACAATATTAGTAACATTTACTGATGATATAGCTATACTAGCTGTTAATTCAGTTCCCGAATATGCTAGTACGGCTGTTTAAAATCATGTGAACCGAAACATAAAGTGGGCAAATTAAAGTGCGTATAACATTTAATCCGTTCGAGTACCAACACATACCACCTTTACCAACCAGACAAGTAACATGTCCTCTAATACGTATCCACGGCAATGAAATTTTGCAAACAATCTCGGAATGCGTATTAATCGACCGCTAACATGGCGATTTCACGTCGCTTAAACAAGGAAAACTATGATTTCGCGAACCAGATTACTGTATCCTCTTATAGGAAGAAAATCTGCTTTAAACTTATAAAAAGAAACATTCATTTAACTTACGATAACTCCGATCTGGAAATATAGAATCGAATTATACGAAACTGCATGCAAAAATCAATGTATTGAGAATACAACGACAACAATCTAAAATACTTCGTATCATCGCATATCTGCGTTAAAATATGTAACTCAACCCTCCGTAATGGCACAAGTATACCGTATGTCAATGAAGTTTATATAAACCAGTATAAAAAGTTTTTCGATAAATTACAATTTAATATTAACGAGAACACGTTCGCAGAATGCATTTACTTATCCTGACAATCCTACGAGACGATTGAAAAAGAGGAAATGGTGCAGAAATGCTGTTCTAATAATTTGAAAAAGAAATAGTTTCAATTATAAAAGTAAACGATTTTAATCATTCGAAATATCTATTAAAAGTTGAATAATAAACTTATGTACACGACTACAGTAATCAAAAATAACCCAATAATTCAGTGCTCCAACTTTAATGATACTGTCGGCTGAGAATTTAATTATCTCACTGGAGACGTTAGATTAATCACATTTTTATTACTTTATTCATCACCATTATTCATGGTGCTTTAGTGCCGGTATAATGAGAGAGAAAAAATTAAGACAATACGTATTCACCGCACGACGTGCGCACTATTTAATGACATAATTTACCCTAAAATATAACGATAAACGATTAGATTTCACCGGTTTGCTCGTAGTCAATACCTTATTATATAAATTATAATTTCAATTAAAATACTACCGAATTACAAAACTACGTTTCTCAATAAGCTAAACGTAAACGAGCAACAGACACAGTAACAAAACCTATATTACCGTTACTAGTTATTTAATTTAATACGGTTTCCGAAGTAGTAACACGTTACCGCAGTCGCCGTAACATGGTTATCACTCGTTACTTTCCAACTGTAACGTTAAATATATTAATCATCATTAACACGTATTTGATTTAATAAATGGGAAAAAAACCGCTTAAACAAATAACAGACACAGTTACTACGTAGCAATTAATAGCTGCTTACAGAAAACCTATATATTACCGGTACCAATTATTTCGCAGTATTAAAAAAAAAAATAAAAAAAATAAATAAAAAAAAATAAACAGCGACAAATTTAACACGGTTTCCGAAGTAACACGTTACCGCAGTCGCCGTAACATGGTTATCACTCGTTACTTTCCAACTGTAACGTTAAATATATTAATCATCATTAACACGTATTTGATTTAATAAATGGGAAAAAACTGCTTAAACAAATAACAGACACAGTTACTACGTAGCAATTAATAGCTGCTTACAGAAAACCTATATATTACCGGTACCAATTATTTCGCAGTATTAAAAAAAAAATAAAAAAATAATAAAAAAATAAACAGCGACAAATTTAACACGGTTTCCGAAGTAACACGTTACCGCAGTCACCGTAACATGGTTATCACTCGTTATTTTCCAACTGTAACGTTAAATATATTAATCATCATTAACTCGTATTTAGTCTGATAAATGGAAAAAAACAATAACGTAGCAAAAGCAAAAATAAACAAATAATGGCGTCTTAAAAATATTAAATTTTAAAATTATCCGTCTCAAAAATTTTCAATCGTAAACGGAATACTAAAAAAAAATAATAATAATGTAAATATTTTAGTCAACAGTACAAATACACATAAAACTAATAAAATTTACGATATGCAGATGATACAGTTTTACTGACTAATTTACTGAGGCGGAAATAGCGGAACTGCTGTGGTTAGTCGAAACTGTCAACGAAGATGGTCTGAAGTTAAATAGAAAAAAATGTTCCATCACGGTTGTAGATAGAACCAAAGAGTTACAAAACTTCTAATACCACATATAGAACGCAAAGATCATGTATATATTGGAATATATATATATCTGTCTAATAAGGTAGGATGCAATGAAGAAATAAACCGCCGGATAGGACTAGCAAAAGTATTAATATAGAAACTAATAAAAATATGGAAAGTCAAGGGTATAATCAGGCGAAGCTATACCCGATGAAAACAATAGTATTTCACGTTGCTCTATATTGCTGCGAATCGTCGACAAGACTTGAAGCAATAGAAATGAAGGCGTACAGAAGAATGTTAAAAATTCTATGCACTACAGTTAAACATCCAAGCGTAACAAAGAATAATACCAATAATTTATAAAAGACTTGAAATTTTTCGGATATATTATTCCAGCTGACGGCATTGAAAAGGCGTTTATTCAGAGAAACGTACAAGGTAAGCGACAGATAGGTCAACCGCCAATATATCGATCAAATTAAGAACATAAATCCGTACGGTCCAAGCATTAAGCGCCTGACCGAGAACAGAAATATATGGAGAAAACTTTTTTCAAAGTTATGAATTGGGTCACAACGCTTGAAATCGAGGACTCCATTGGATGACGAATATATATATATATATATATATATATATATATATATATATATATATATATATATATATATATATATACGCTAATATTTTATTTTGAACGAAGCTTTTCGACAGTTACGCTATCTTCAAGTTATAAATAAATGAACTAATTAACAAAAAGTAAAATATTAAAATAATAAGAAACTGATCTACCGGTAACATAATAATTCCAAATATTTAAAAAATTCCTTCTAAGTCGTTCAGATATATCGAAAATTGACGTACATTTAAAAGAACAAAAAAACATGACATCGACTTTTCGACAATATTACAAATATTTATGATTACTATTATTATTTTATAAACTTACATTGAAACCTACTTCTGCATTTACCGTACATTAACGTATGAAATAAACATGATTTTATTAAATGTAGATATATCGGAGAGTAGTGATTTTATGAATAACAAACAAAACAAAATCATAACGCAGTTTAATAATTTTACGAAAAAAACACGTGACAATCTACAGAACACGGAAAATAAATATTCATTATTTCAAGGCGCTTCGATAGAACCTGCTATTAACATTTACATATATATACATATATATAGGACAAACTGTGTGGGACATCTGTTTCAAACGAAATTTTGGATAATGACGTAACTGTCGAAAAGCTTTACAATAAAACACTTTTATAGTGATTAAACTGTGTTATGATTTTGTTTTGTCTATGATTTTATTAGATTTCATTATCATTATTATTATTACTACACTGTACAGGCGCAGCTTCGTTAAAACATTTATCATATGCGTGCTTTTCAGCTTAAGAACGTCAGGTGATGTTTTATGGACCAGCACACCTATTACGTTTTTGATTCGCAGCCCAGTTCAGTTGTTATCTGTGCAGAAATCGATATTTTGTCCGGGAGTGAGGCGGTCTACACGAGTGTCGTTATTTAACAAAATTTTGAAAATATCATTTTCATGTGCTTGTTATTTTCTTCACTGTTTATAAAATTACCACGTTTATTACGTAGCGGAGCTTTTTTATAGGGCACTTTCTTCGCGTGTTGCTTTCATACGGTTAAAGAAATCTCTATAATGGTCTGAGCATGCATAAACCTGAATTTCACCTGTTTTATCTCCCTCACTAACTAGAACCTTTATATTAATATCTTTCTTTGAATACTAATAATTAATAAAATGCAGGAAGTTAAGATTTGCGAATATGGTGATGTATTTATTATTTAGAACGTGATCAAAATTACAGCCGAATATCGGTACATTGATAGAATTTAAAACAAACAAAAAAACACCTAAGTTTACATTAGAACAACGTCCCGTACTAATTATTTCTAAAATAATCATTATCGGGCTATCGGTAATTTATTATATTATTTATACTAAAATCACGATATTATATATAAATGGATGAATGAATTAATAAGTTTTATTTAATATAACTATTTATCTATATTCTAATACTTATTATATATACATTACTATTAATGTTATTGATATTATTATTATTATTATTACAGGTAAAATGCCTTAATACCAGGCCCTTCTGAGCGAAAGTTTCTCCCAGTTATTTCCAACGATATATATGACAGGTCATTTAGTTTATTCAAATAAAACGTAAAAGTTACTTACTGCTTAATGTTCGTTTATCACGATACCAAAGCCAAAGTATATACAACGGAAAAATATCGAACAAATACCTAATTCTAGTTAAAAGTCCGCCGAAAAATATCACCGTTAATCTCAGCTGAAATAATTATTAGATAAATAATTAATCGCATAACAATAATAATAATAATGGATATTAAGTTTATAACATTATATAGATAAGTTTATTCATAATTTATGACCGTCGTGGACAACAAAATTTATTATATTCTGATACTAATCCGGACGTGGTCTTGACCAAAATTTATAATACACTAATTACATGTTAATGTTGATCCCTCTTTACAAAGAATTATTGAATTTTGACTTTACCAGCCTCGATCGTGATCGCCACTTTGTAAAGAGATACGATATCTGGAACTAAAGTGTAAAGCAGCCAAGTACTGTAATCGTCTCGTATTGATTTAAAACTCGAGATTAGTTGACTATAATTTTATTGATACGTACTTAAATGCATAACAATTTATAAAGAAAAACATATAATACGACATATAACCAAAACATGTACAAAAATTTATATAAAAAAAAAAAAAAATTATTCTAATATATCACGATATGCCTTCATCTATCCACTCGATATATCATCGTGCCATCGTGTGCTCGGTCTACCCTGGGGGTCTTATTTTATTTATCGGCCACCATTGTATGACCCCGCTTTGACCATCTGTTGTCATCTCTTCGGGCTACATCCCCAATTCTAATATATACATTCAAGGCACTATTTATATGCAACGCAGATGCACGCACACACATACACACACACATATATATATATGTGTGTATAGACGTATCAAAAAAAAAATCGATGTTAACACGTATCGTCTAACTTATATCTTACTCGGCCCGCACGAAAGATGATTGACAAGGTTGACCACTGAACACTTATTAGATATCTATCCGAAATTCCCCAGTATGTTAATGATACAACGTACATAGTTAATTTCTTTCGAACACCCTTATATGTCCTCGTATTCCATTATCGTTATTATTATTACTATTTACATTGCATTGGGAAATTTTGTAACTTTAATTATATATATTTCGGCGACGAGACCATATTATTACTAGATAAATGTCGTTGACTAAATAAATCGATCTTTAACCTTATATAACTTTCGAGGTATTCTATTACTATCATGAATATTTTATTATTTTATTGAAATTTCATTTTTATTATCATTATTTATTTGCTTATGTACACCTCTTACTCTTAAAACGTTATTATATATATATATATATATATATATATATATATATATATATATGTATGTATATATATATTTTTTTTTCGTTAATGCATATGGAACTGTTAAAATAGAAAACGAATGCATTACGAAATTAATAGCTCTATTTTATCTCCTAGAGCATATATAATAAACGTTACATATAAATTAACTATAATATTAATATAACAAAAACGTATATATATATATATATATATATATATATATATATATATATATATATATATATATATATATCGATTTACATTAATTAGCTGTATGCTAAAAAAAAAATATTTTTAATTGAAATGTTTTATAGTGATTAATTTTGTTTTATTGTAGAGAAGAAGACCATAACACAGAACATATTACAGATAATATATAAAATTGTACATATTTGAAAATTTACAGGACATGTTAAACCACATAACGCAGATCAGCACATCACACGGGACTATACATAAATATCACCAAAACCAAATGGCTGACAGTACATCGTAAGAGAGAGGATAAAAAATTAAAGAAGAAATAATTAATTATCGAAGGTACAGAGATTGAACTTTCAATATCTTAGTACACGGTTCCAATAGAGAAAACAACAAAAGCTTTTCTTAACATGAGAAACTTAATGATTCGGAAGGATTTAAAATTACAACTACGGATACGTCTACTCCGATGTTGCATTTCGTCAATACTACTATACAGTGTGGAAAACTGAGTTCTCGCATAAACTTTGGAGAAGAAATCGAAGCTTTTGAGATGTACATTTATCGCAGAATGCTAAAAATATCGTACCTAGATCACGTGATAAATAGAGAAGTGCTGAATAAAATTTCAAATCAAGCTGAGAAAGTTAAAATACTACGGACACGTGCATAGATATCAGAAAAATATCACCTTGTACAATATGGTGAATTTTTTTAAATTTATATTACAGGCTAATATGTAATCAAATATAAGAATGTATACGCTAGTATTCTCTGAGCTGAGCAGACATCTGAGACTAGTTGGGAGAGGGATTCCTTGGCGTACAATACGTGACAGGAATTTCGATATTGATATATTCTGTAATAACTGCAAGTTGAAAAATATGAAATTATTGGCCATGGAAAACGTGGTAGACGAAAAAATTCATGGGAAGCAGATATGAGATGATGTCAAATATCAGTAGATCAACTGCAAGAGGCGTCCAGAGGTAAGGGTTTTAGCCATGATAATCGCCGACCTTCGACTGGAGATGACGTAACAAGAAGAAGAATATAAATTTAAAAAAAAAAAAAATTATTAGAAAAATTAAAAAAACATTGAAGTAGTAATAATTTATAAAATAATATGATCAATCTTTATGAAGAATTCATTTTAAAATCGGTTTTATAAGTAAATATTATTATAAAAATATTTTTTTTTTTTTTAGTAAATTAAATTACATCTGGCTATTTAATGTAAATCGATACATATATATATATATATATATATATATATATATATATATATATATATATATATATATATATATATATATATATATATATATATATACATACGTTTTTGTTATATTAAGATTACAATTAATTTATAAGTAACGTTCATTGTATACGCTTGATAATGACGTGTAGAAAAACTTTGCGTTAATAAAAAATTTTTATAGTGATTAACTTTGTTTTTATTTTGTTTTATTTATTGATAAGAAATTGTTCAATACGTCGCGGATTTTGAATAATTTATAATGAACTCTCGATATGCAATAATTTTTTTCCCGTTTTCGAAAATAATTTTTTCAAAATAAATTTATATATATATATATATATGAGAAATATCAAAAATTATACTTACGGATGCAAAAATGGCGTAGTAAACGACCGTAGTAGGTAATAAAAATAATAATGTAGTAAATGAAATAGTGCAAAAAAATAAACGTTCAATTTTAACCGTATATCTGGGTGATCTGTAAATCGAAACGCCATCTCTTTCGTCGTCTTCAAAGCAAACTAACAAACGTATCAACTTCAGTATACTGATTAACTGATAATAATATAACCTACCGATTGATAAAAACAAATTTTTATTTTCTTCATAATACTTAATTAAATAAATAAAAAATTGCGTCCAATAAATTCACCAAATTAAAGTTTTATGAGTGTGTATAATAACGACTAAAAGTATTCTCAGTCATCTATTGTATACAGTTACCCAGAGAAGACGAATCTTTGTTTTAATAGTGCAGTTGGTAACAATGGTTTTAGTGTATACACGAGAGATTTGTTTTTGTCCAGTTTCAGTTATCATGACATCCTATCACGAGAAGGATTTTGCCTGAAACATTATTATCGACGTGAATCGATCACGACAGTTCGAAGAGAGTTTCGCATTTACGAAACACATCTACGAGATCTAGAAGACCTGAAAACTCGGATTTTTGAAGACATTTCAAAAATTTAGCAACCTATGCCCCTAAAAGTTTTCGAAAAGTTTCTAGAAACTGAATGAATGCATGGTTGCAAATGGCGGTCATCTGAACGAAATTGTGTTCCACAAATAATTGTAAGCTGATCTCCCGTTTTTCTAGTTTTAAATAAAATTTCATTCAAAAATTTTGATCGAGTAGTTTTTGAGTTATTCAAAAAACAACAAAACCGTCCGTTTCCTCTGGGTCGCCCCATACTACACACATGCCTGGTACCGAGCACGTTATGTTAAGTACTTTTGCTGATGATACAGCCATCATTTGCTCAGATTCTAACGCTGCTGAATCAAGGAGAAAATTCCAAAATCACTTAACTATGTTACAGGTTTAGCTTAATAAGTGGAAAATCAATGTCAATGGGCAAAAATCAACTTTTAATGGAATTTTCGAAAAAAAAAACAAATATCACAAGTCCTTAAATTAAAATAAACAACTCTTCGCTCTCTTCACGCTAGCAGTACTTAGACTTCTTGCTAGATAGGCGTTTAACGTGAAAAGCACATATTGTGCAAAAACGAAAAAAACTAGATCTAAAGTTGTATAAGCTAAATTGATTGTTGATATCTCTGCAAAACAAATTTCTGTTACACAACGCGTAACTGAAACCATTATCGTGAGGATGCGCCAAATATGCCAAATCGATATTATCCAACGGCTCCGAATGCGACGTTACATGACGACCTTGGAATTCAAACAGTAGCAGAAGTATCAATGTAGTTCAACTGCAACATCATACCAACCAGATACCAGGAGCAAAGGGATATAGGCATTCGACGGTTAAGAAGAACAAGACCCTCCGAATTGACACAATAATAGTAGAGTAGTTGTTCAGGCGGATTGGTGCTGACCAGTGCCCTTATCGTGACAAATTTCCAAAACACCATCTGCCAGATAGCCTAAACAGATTAATTGCAAACTGCTGAAAAAGGAAAAAAATTATAATAAACTAATATGCAGTTTCTCAGTCCATTCTTCCGCTTTATTATACAAGCTACGATTTCTTTCCAATCGCCTTTTAATGTTTTCGTTATTTCTTTACAATGTGATCCAACAGTATGTTCGTCCCGATCGCAGTCCCATATTGCAGTTCACGTTTATCCAAATTTTCGACAATTTAAATCTTCGAAGTCGAGATTCGTCAAATTTATGAAGCATGGTGTCCTCACGTTAGTCGTGCGCACGATAACGCTTTTAAGCGACTAAAAATAAATTCCGGGAACTTATTAATCAACTTATCGCCGCATCGCGTATGATGATAAAATTCACATCATGTTACAAAAACAATATAAGATCAATATAAAAATAAACATACAAATAAATGGCAAACGAATTTATATGATAAAATTATACGGATACGCCATTAGGTTATCTTTATTAATTCTAGAGCAAACATCTAGATAGATAGATTTATTGATTTATTAATTCAAGATTACGTCTTATTATTAAATTAATTAAATAATAAACGAATAAATAAATAGTTAAATAAAAATGTAAATACATTTACCGAGCTGCGTATACGTAAAAACAATAGACGTGAACGGCCACCAATGTAACCAAATCATTTAGTATCGCCGCTTGAAATGAAATGCCAAAGTATCCGAATATCATGCATATATTAAATATCGTCCTTAAAACCGGATTCATTACAACTGTAAAATAATTAAAATAATTATTGTCGAGACTATCAAAATAAAAAAATAAAATAAAAAGGGAGAGTTCTAGATTCTGCAAGATTTTAAAAAAAAAAAATTGATTTTTTTTTTTTCAAAAACCACATTTCGATAAAAATGATTAGGAGTAAAAAAGTGTTTGAAAAACAATATTTTTCGAAACAATCAAAATTTTGATAAACTAGATCTTACTATAAATTTTGATTAATCACACATCCGGGTAATGTGCCATTTTCATTTTTTTCCTTTAATTCTACTTCTAACTAGCCGAAAGAAACCTGACCGATTCTAACCTGACCCCTAGCAGAGTATATTGTTATTCTCGTTTTTTCCTTTAATCCTACTTCTAACTAGCCGAAATAAACCTGACCTATTTTGACATAATGTAACCTAACCTAGCTTTTCAAAAGAATGTAATTAATTTTAAAATGTTTTTTTAAGAAAAGCGATAATTATCCGCGCATATCAGTGAGTAAATTTGCTTATTTATAAATGTTTATCTTAAATAATTATATCAAAATAATATATGAAAAAGAAGAAGAAAAAGCATTTATTTCATTAATTAACCTGCATTTAACAAAATTATTGGCCAAGTACCACTTCTATGGCAAATAGTTATTTTAACTTAATAATACATTAAATTTTTAATATTTAGCATAAATCTGATCATAAAGAAATACAGGGAAAAACGGCAAAATAAAAACCCGCTAAAATGAGAGAAGGAAAAAAACACAATAAAAATTACTTATAAGTTAACCCGTAAATCAGATAATTACAATTTACAATCGATACTAATTAATAAATCGCATAATAAAATAATAGTAACTTTACTCGAAATAAAAAAATAATTTTTATAAAAATTTCTTCTTAATTCTACGGTTATTATCCTTAGTATATCGTGCACGGAAATGCGCCATATCATGGTTACCGATAACTGATATTGATTTATTGCGACGGACAGAACAATTATCGAAGAAATTTTTGGAAATTTTGTTAATAAATTGATTAATAAACGATAGCTTTGTTTGCTCGTGTAAATATGAAATTTTTGTATAGCAGGTGGCATTTAATATAATTCTACAACAATAATTTTGGACTATCTGAAGCTTTTTATACGTACCATTAGAGGTAGCAGACCATTAAATTTTTTTTTTAATCCGGAAAGGTCTGATTTCATGTTAAATATTGTAAAAAGTACGTGTATTGCTTTGCGGGCTTTGTTTATCGCATATTTAAAATGTTCATTAATCTTCTCTCAAGAACTACACCGAAATAACGAGAATTAATATTTATTTCAGACAGAGGTCGTAGACGTCTGCTAGTAAAAAATAACTGCTTCGGATTTATATGCACTTAGTTGCAATTTCCATTTTCTGTAATATTTAGAAATAGTAAATAATACATGATTTTTTCTTGCATAATCTAGAATTCAGTCACATTGGAAAATCAATGCATCAATAATCGTCGATTTATTTTTTAAATGTACTTGAAGGAAATATGCAATAGTAAAGTGTAACGACGAGGTGTTTAGCATCGGCAGTAAAAATTCAAAAACTTGAAAGTATAACAATATCTAATCGCAAAATAAAAAACTATCACGGCAAAATTGAAAATTTATCAAGCTGTATATTTAAATAATCTACAAATTCCTATTGTCAATATATCGTGAAATTTATCGCGACTACGATATTTTTATACGCGATAAACGATACTTACTGAGAAAAGTCCACCAAAGAGATATATGAAATTGAAAAAATACCCCGAGTATTAACGAAAATTCATCGTTCAGTTTCATTCCAGCCGGACTTTTCATCAACCAAGCGACCATGTCGTACATGTTGTTGACTATAGCCTTTAAAAGAACACCCGCTAAAATATTACGACGCATTAAATAAACGCATCAACAATCATATTGAAATATATTATACAAAATTGAAATATTCATGAAGCAAATTTTGATAAAGTAATATTCGAAATAAAATTTTAGACATATTTTTTACTTTAAAAAAAAAAAAAAAAATTAATTATTAGAAATACCTACCTGTTCTGTATGTGTAAGCATGATAAACAAATTATCTCGAGTAGTACAATGCATTAAAATGGCAATTAAGAACTGTCCGAATAAACAATCTACAATTCGAGCCGTAATATAATTAATAGATTTAAGAGAGACATATTTTTTATCAGCGATATTTGCTAAAACATATTCGACATTCTCGATTACATTACATAAATGACTACCGAATGACGTCAATTGTAAGAAGAACTTGATTTTCGTTCGAGAGAACAATTTCATAAAAAGCCGTATAAATTCACTAATGTATTTACACGTTCTCCGAATGATAATACTATCAAACAACGAAGAACTTTTCACATTACAACACGCTACTGAAGGTTTAGTTTGTAACGAAGTCAATAGAAATTTAAAATCGCCGTAAATAAAATCGCAATCTGAAAATATCTTCGACGCTAAAAAATCGTTATAGGGATACACTAGCAAAGTAATACTGGCCATGTTATATTTAGAAATAATTTTACCGTTTATGCATATTGATTTAAGTGATAAATGATGTTCATATAAACCAATGTGAAACCAATATTTATACGACATACGTTTTACATTCAGAGTAGAATTATTTATTTTACCGATAATTTTGTAATACTTCATATATAAACAACGACTAGAACAAGAAAAACCTAAAACATAAAATTTTACATCACTTTCCTTTGCATCCATAAGGCCGTATAAATACATATCATTCTTTTCGAATACGTAACTGGGTAAAAATATGATTACTCTCATCGTTCATCGAATTAAAACATATACAGTACAAATACTTTCATTTCAGTTAATGTATTTTCAAATATACTAAAACAATAATTTTCAAATTTACCGGCATTTTTAAGTTAATAAACAATTACATCGATTTTTATGATCGGCTTTCCGGCGCGTGTATCGATATTACCATCTTATAAATAGATCGTAGAAATATGCAATTATCTAATTTCATTTTTTTTTCTCAAAGTAAAATTAAAGTTAAATTTTAAATTAACAAATAATTTATATTATTCTATTAATACGTTAATGTTTATTTTATTTTTATAATTTAAAAAAAAAAAGTAACATATCTTTTATCGCGTTTCTAATTTTTGGGATATATTATATTCTACTGAGTCGTAGTTGATGAAAATTAAACATTTATTACTTCATAAACTACGTTAAACACAGTTTTTTATAAATATAATCGCATTAATAATTAAAAACATATTTAAAGAATTATATGAATTGTGTAAACATGAATTCTGAAAACAGCCCTGTAAATAAATATCGTTGAATGTGTTCCTACAAAACAACTTGCTACGAAAATTGCCTAAATGCAAGTTCTGTTATACATCTAAAGTTTACTGATAAACCGGAAGTATCTATTATTCAATGTTTGATGTGTTTTATGTATAACTATACTGCAATATAATGACCGTAGATTATATAGGATATATATTCGCTTTTATCATAGCTGTTGGTGGAATAATTGGCTACGTTAAAGCTGGTATTGACATTTTTTATTTTGTAAATATATATAAGAAATAATTCTTAAAATTCTGCGCATATCTTTAAATTGAAAATGTCAATAAATAGCTTTTTTAATTTTTATTTCCTAATTTTATTCAGGCAGTGTACCAAGTATTTTGGCTGGAATAATATTTGGAATTATACTTGCGTACGGATCTTATCGTATCTCAATTGATCCGTTTGATGTATATTTATCTTTGGGCACTACTATCATTTTAGCACTCGTAATGGCGGTTCGCTATTATACTAGTGAGAAGTTTATGCCGGCTGGAGTTATAGTTATTCTATGGTTAGTACGATATATTTTTATTTTATTCCTTGAATCTTAAATGTTATAAAAGTTGCGTTGTACATTTATTGTATAGCGAAATTATATGTGTAAAATAAATATTTATTAATAAACTGGTAATAATAATAGCAACTACAACAGTAATTAGTTATTAAAATACAATTTTACCATATATAATTTTTTTATTTAAAAAGAAAATAGTATACTAAACGGTGCATTCGCAGATTTACATATCGGCTACTTTACATTATCACTTAGTTATGGAAAGGTATCAATCTTTATGTAAAATATTTATAATTAAAAACCTAAACCTATTTACACTATGTGTGTACATTTTATTTTCATTATTGGTTTGACGTATGAACTATGTTTAATAGAAATAAATTAAACGAATGTTTGTTACGCAATTTTAATGCATTGTTTTTATTTTGATTAAAAGAGGAACACGTGTAGAATTCAGTAATTGGCTTCCCAAGAAAGACAATTAATAATGTACACTGTTTAGAGTGTAATATATCTTGAAATTTTTTTATTTAATAATTTCGGAGAAATTGTATATCAAAAGTAAGGTGTAATAATAGCCTTTTGGTAATTAACCGCTTATACATTTCATAATATGTGTATATACGCGTATTCGATGAAATAATCAACTTATTTCAAACAAAAGTTCATATCGGAACATTATATTTATTTATGTGTCTATATATATATATATATATATATATATATATATATATATATAATTGACGGTTAGCAAATAATATTGTAGTTTTAATGTTTTTTACAGTTTGTTGATGATTTTGAAGTACAGTTACCAAATAATTACGAAATCTGATTCAGGAGACGAAAATTTGTCAACTACCTTATCAGAAATCCGCAACAAGTCTATTCCGAATTCTTAATCCTTAAGTAGTACAAATATTTTTTTTTTTTTAACTTTCATGGAAGTTTTAAGAAACAAAATTAAACATAGTTTAATAATAATCATTTTCGCAACTTAAATGAATAGAAAATCTGTGTTTATATTTAAATTTTCGTGAAAACTTATCAGTTTTTATTACTTATTTGATATATATTTTTGGCATTATTATTCTAAATTTTTTAAAATGAAACGTATAATTTTAACTTGTTCAACTTTTATTAAATTAAGCTAATTTTAAAATGCTACGTAGAAGTTTTGAAATAATTTTCGTCACAATTTTCTAAAAATGATAAGTGATAATTCTTCATTAATTTTTAAAAAGGTTCGATTACAAAATATTTTTTTAAATAGAATATGCTTTATTAACAAGCGTGAACAGTTATTTTTTCTTTTGAACAATGTCGCCTTTAATATATTGATTTTGTATTTTTGTTAAATGTGCAATACACTATCATTTTATATTGGCTTAACTCTACTTTTACATGAAATTCGAAAAGGCATAAAATTATCGACATCCGAGAAAGACTCTAAATTCTCCATTGAAGGAAAGGATACGCACAGTGCAACAATTTATTCGATTATATTTCGGTTATATTACTTTCTTCGGGTGTTATTTCATAGTTATAAGATGCTACAATAAAGTGTACCACGTTTGTTCAGAATTATACTTCCTAATGGTACTTATTAACTTATAATTTTCGCAGTAAATTCTTAAAGCAGTATTAAGACATTCAAAAGAGTAATTTTAATACAAAAATAAGTGTCAGGATTGAACCCTACGTGTTCTATACTATCTGTAACTTCATAAAGTTGATATTCAGTACGAAAACGTTCTAAAATGTTCATCTTTTTAATGAATGAAAAATTAAATGAACTGGGAAAACGAATTACTTCATTAACTTTTAGAAATAACATTTTAAATTCATATATTATGCTTGATAGATTTGTCTCTACATTCAATTATTCATACTGTTGTATAAAACGTGTAACTCTAGTTACTTTTTACTTGACTGAACGAACGTTACATCAGATTTTATGTAACTTTCTTTGTTCTTACATATAACGTACAGAGTATTATTTTAATTCCTCCCAAAAAAAAATTTTAGTGCTCGGTAGATTTTTATTGCCTGTAAGATTGTTAATACAGAAAGAGGCAATGACTTTAGAGTGACGAAATAGAAATTTTAAAAAATAATTATGCTATCAACGAGAATTACGTACACGTTTAAGGGAATTAATATACAGATTTCACCTTTCGCAGCTGTATATTGCATTTTAAATAGCGCTGTTATTTTCTTATATCATTCATAGGTATTAAATGGATAATTTGATCAAACTCTGAAACAATCCAATGATACACACGATTCTAATGGCTAAACAGCGCGTCTTCTTGAGTTATAATCTTCATTTCTATCTTAATCATTGGTGATGTATATTACTGGTTTTTCTTTGAAAATTATTAATTTTGATCGAGTATAATGGTGGCTTAAATTAATGTAAATACGGATAAATTCCGTCGATAATTGTAATTTTTTACAACTTTTCTATTAAAATGCAATTACCAATGTTACAGGTGGTCAATTTTTATTAGCAATTAAAGCACAACAGTTAGTAATTTGTACTTAATCGTTAAATGGTATACGTTTAAAACAACTTGCAAAATTTTCTCTTCAAATAGAAGGATACTATGATTGCACTTTATTTTATATTAAAACTTTTAAATATATATAATTAAATAAAATATGAACCTTAGGTTCGGGATTTTGTAGTTTTCATATATTTTCAAACACCATATATTTTTACACAGGAATCTGTTACAGGTGGTCAATTTTTATTAGTAATTAAAGCACATCGATTAGTAATTTATACTTAATCGTTAAATGGTACACGTTTAAAACAACTTGCAAAATTTTCTCTTCAAATAGAAGGATACTATGATTGCACTTTATTTTATATTAAAACTTTTAAATATATATAATTAAATAAAATATGAACCTTAGGTTCAGGATTTTGTAGTTTTCATATATTTTCAAACGCCGCATATTTTTACACAGGAATCTCTCATTTCATTTAATATTAACTAGGGTTCTTTAAGAAATCACTAAAATTTTGGACTAGAACTGTTGTATTATTTTGATGTTTAGGTCTGAAGCACGTGTCCGCAACTAAATTACATATGGCTAAATTAATATAAATATCGTCTTATAGATCAGTTTTGATACCATCGATATATCGGTACTAATTAGCCAGTAGAGTTTGCCAAATTTGTAGTTCCGTTTATTTATGGTTTCAACAGATAAGTTCCCTATCGACGCTTATTTAATTCAACTGGTGGGCAAGTATTATGTTGTCCTTCAGTGAAAACAACTTGAAGAAATTTGTTTTCGTTCAGTTGTGTACGCCATTTGCTAAGCCACTCAACTATTCGTTCAGGGTCTGTTTGAAGTTGTTTAGATGTAACATCAGGGTCTTCGTCGGATTGCTGTGTCGTCAGGAAATTGGTCGTCATTATGTTTTTCAGGACAAGAAGGTCTTCTGTAGAGATACTATACAACAAGAGACCGGCCAGATAGTAAACCAGAAAATCTTTCTGACGGATATAAATTAATTTATTTCTAATATAATTTTTTCATCAATTTTTGATAATACTGGTAATAGGCATATAGGCCTATATGAATTCGATTTGTATAACGATTTGCTGAGTTTAAGGGTTAAGATGATTTTTACTTCTTTCCATTACGATAGGAAATAATACAATTAAGAAGAAATGTGATAAACGTATATATTTTATTTTAGGTAATTTTTTAAACAAACTTGGTTTGAAGGAATCGTAAGTGGTAGTTTTATTTGGACGTATATACCCATGATTTTTAATGGTTAGAGCTGGAAAAACTGTAAATGATCATTTTTAATATATTTCTACTGTTTACAGCATTTAGACACAGAACACTTGACACAAATGTTCTGTATATTCTTGCAAGCTGGTTCATGCTCGAGATCTATCTTATTTTCTTGGGGAGGTGTGGATTGTTGACAATTGTACGTTAAGGATGTGTGCGAGACAATCTTATGAAACTTATTTATTAAATATTTTTAGTGATTTACATCTACCGACTAGCCATTGCTTACGCAATTTTCATTTATTTGTGATAAAATTTTTTATATCTTCCGAATAGTTGTTTACACTTTTGATATATGTTGAAAGTTATAAGCTAGACATAGAATAGAGGCCGACAACGTTATTGTTCTGCTTACATCAGTTGTAACACCGTTAAACTTGCGTAAGTTGAAGAATTGAGTATCTTCCATCAGTGTTATAAATTAACTATGTTATTTAGTAAATTTTATTTTAAATACCGACCAGTTGGTAGTACAATTAAAATAAAAATCAAAAATCAATATCTACAGTGTCATATCAATTACAATTAATATTAACATGGTTTCGATATTAGACGGAAATTATTGTGTTCTCTCTTTAGAGGTGTATATTGATTTTTTTCTTTTTAATTTTTGTTGCATACCGACTCTTAGGTCATCAACGCAATATATAGTTATTCTATTCTCTGAGTAATGACACAATCCAATAGATGAAGCCGCTTGGCTACATATTCTTACTTGTTACACAACACTACTTTTTTATTATTCCTATTATCATTATTATTAAATTTAAGTGCATCTCGGCATTGTTTTTTTTTTCCTTGTCAGTAAGTTCAGCGGTACACACGCGCGATATTAATGGATTCGAATTTTTCTTGAATGCATTATGCATTTTGTTGTACCGCCATCACCGTAGGGACATCCAGATGCGCATCGGTCATTATCCTCAGTATTTTAGATTGAAGCGACTGTATTTTGTCGAGATGCGTTTTAGCGGTTGATTCGTATATTTCCAAGCCGTATTTCAAAACAGAAACTACAATGGTTTTATACAGAATAACTTTGTTTACGAGACTCAACTTAGATTTCCTTCCCATAACTGGATATAATCGCCTTAATAATAACTAGTTTTTTCCTAGTACTGATTACATGCAGGCTCGATGTTAGGCGCCTGCCGATTGTTATTCCGAGGTATTTTACCGCTAATTGTAGAACATTTTAATAAATAGCCTTACCTTCTGTTACATGAATATTTTGATATAAAATTCTTCCGAAATATGCACATTTCTACGTAAATTTGTTGTTTAAAATATACTCTCGCTTATGAAAATAATTATTAAATCGTAAAAGTTCAATAACCGTAAGCGATTTTCGATCATATTAGCATATTTATCAAATGACGTTATCAATAAAGCGATTCCGAAGACACCGATGAAGTGAAATATTTAGGAGTTTACCTAGATTAACGGCTAACGTGGAGGTCGCATTTACAAAAGAAAAGAAATTAACTCAGCATCCGGATGAAGATACTGGCTATTATCACTCTAAGCTATCGTTGCACAATCGTCTGTTAATATATAAAATAATATTACGTCCAGTATGGTCCTACGCAGCGCAACTCTGGGGTTGTGCAAAGACGTCAAATAGACTGATTATCCAGCGCTTTCAGAACAAGACTCTGCGACTAATATACCGTATGCCATGGTACATGTCTAACGACGTTATACATCGGGATCTGAAAATCGATCCAGTGGATGAGCTTATCCAGAGGCTCGCACAAAAACATCTGAAGCAGTTATAAAACCACCCAAATCAGCTGATAGCCGAATTATCACGCACACTGAACCGTCATCAAGACTCAAGCAAACAAAAATGAAAAACTTAATTCTATAATCGTTTTGTGGGGATGTGAATACTACCCCCGCATTATATGTATATAGTATATATATTGTATTATGTATTTTATGATATAATTTATTAGATAGCCTTACTCTTGGCTATAAAACAGCAATGCTATAATGAGTGCTATAATATTTCATAAAAATCAAAATTTAAGCGTAAGAGATCTTCTTATATATAATATTTTTTCTCGAATGAAAATAAAAAAGGCAAAACGATTTTTCATTTAAATTTACGCGTTAATAAAATTATTTTGCAGCATATTTTTAAAGTTGTCACCTAAATTATAACAGCTTTCACAAATGTAACTACAACTAGCTTGTTGAGTTTACACGACTTGTTAAAGGCATTTTTTTTTAAGAATCCATGAAAAATATCTATCATGAATACAAAACCAGATTTACAACTAACATTATTAGGTCGGTAAAAACTAACTAAATATTAACGGACGATTAACGGGTATTATATATTTTATTTACTCCTAAAATATAGAGGGGAAAAAATCAACTAAGTATTATTATTTACAAACTGTTTATAAGGCCTTGAGAATATTATTTAATCTCATTAGAAAGAATAAATTATCCGATAAATAAAACTGCAATATTTTGTTTTAAATTTATAATAATTTACCTTAGAACCAGGGGCGTATTACCCCCAATGCCAAGAATGTCATGGCATGGGGCGGCATGTAGGACCAAAAATAAATTTTGTTAACAAAAAAAAATAATTTTTTTAGTTTTAAATCAGATATATTTATCACAAAAAATACAAGTAATTATTTTATAGTAGAATTTTTCTTGACTTTCTTAAGGCGAATTCTTCGATCAAATTTTCATATTTTACTCATACCATAGACTTTAAATTTTTCATTTTTGTGTTTAAGAATAGTAAAACACTTTTCAGAAAATAAAATTTTGTAACCGAACCAACATATTTGAGTAACAAAATTTTGGAAAATCGATGGCCTTACATGGGGCGGCACCACTTGTGTGGCGTAGGGGCGACAAAAGTTGAAATACGCCCCTGCTTAGAACGCGATAAAGAAAAATATTTCAAGTAGTACGGCGGTTTTACATACAGCCGATGTGAATTTTATAAAATTAAACACTCCGTCTAATTTACATTAACTTAATAAATAACTGCCGATAATTGGGTTTGATTTAATTGTTCGTTAGAGTATAAATATTAGGAAATAAACTTCTTTTTTTTTTTTTTAAATATTTATTTTAAACGCGTAGTAATTTTCCTTAAAAACAAAATACGATAAAGAAAATTTCTACAACTACTGCAACTGTTTTAGGTGAATGTTGCTTTAGGGGATCGACCACCATTACGTTGTGCAAGCGTAAAGCGTAAAATAACATCTACTATTTGGGGTTGGAAAATATTTTCCATTGAAACCAGCCAATGGAAAACAAGATACAGATAGTAGTAGTGAAAACAGTTCGAAACGTAGCATACGTCGCAGAATATATTGAAAATATTTATTAACTTTAAATTCATAATTTGCGTTAGAAAATGATCGAATATGTGCTGTTATTTGTATTATGCATTCCAATTATATTAATCATTATAAAGTACATACGGAAAAAGGTTCGTACTACATATATATATTCCTTTTTTTTTTTTTTCAGTTTAAATAAAAACCGATATTTACTTTAAGGTGTTCGAATTATTTATTTTTAGATAAGGCACGCGCGTCGAAAAGAATTAAGAATATTACACGAACGAAAATGTATTCCAAAATCTATCTTGCCTATGCTAACAAGCAGGAATAATATTCATATTAAAGCAATAGAAAAGGAATCCGGAGCCCACATACGTATACTGCATGATGGTTACTATTATTTGTTTTTATTTTTAAAATTATGATAATTTATGTAAATTTTATATGTATCTACTCATATGTAAAGATATTTTTCTTGAGAAATCTTATAAGTGCTCTGAAAATGTCAGAAAAACTAGAATATATATATATATAATGGAGAATTGAATCTATCAGTTTCGTAATTTCTGATCCTACGAATAGACGATACATTATATTGTGTGTGATATATGATATATATATATGTGTGTGTGTGTATGTATTTATATGTGTAGTTTTAAAAATAAATATATAAAAAGTCGAAAATTCGTGTAAAAATTGTGTACAAATGATATTAATTTACAAATTTAATAATCAGATAATATTTGACGTATTAAATTATCACAGATTAAATATGTGTTATACTTTGTTATAAAATAGTTACATCGTTAAACATGTACGAACATTTAATATTTATGTTCGATATGATTGATCGTATATTTTCGTCCTTGCTTTTGATGATCGATTTATCCATTTTTTCATACACATTTGTAAATATTTACTATTTCGATCGTTAAAGTAAAAATTTCAATTTTCTCATGTCGTATAATTATAAAAAAAAATCCATTACATTATTTAAACGAACCATATATGCGTACAAATCTATGTATATATATACTACATACGTACATGTATGAACACACATGTCACATAGCAGACACGCACATATATATATATATATATATATATATATATATATTTGGAGGATATAAGGATGTACATGCAAATATGCATGTCGTATTTTTCATTGCCGAATACCGCTACTATCCCATTGTACGTTATTTTTGCATACATGATAGGTTAGTACTCAAAACATTAATTATGTGCAAGGCTGGTGCGCGCATATATATATATATAAATATACAAATTCATTGACGTAATTTCACAACTCGTTTATAAGAATTGTAAATATATACGCACACATATATCACACATGCGCTCGTATTTATATTTATATATATATATATATCAGTGACAAAGTGTCATTGTACACAGGATATGTATCCAAATTATTCAGAAAAATTCTTTATTCAAAAATTAACAAATTTTGTTTTCCATTCGTTAAATTAATATTTAATTTAATTAAACTTTAGAGTAGCAAAAATTCCTTTTTATTTTATTATGAAAACAGCAGGAAGGTAATACATTTTCGACGTGTATTACTTTACAGTCGAAGCGGAGATTTGCTCAAAGCTATGTGCGTATATAATATATATTTATATAGATGAACCCAGAGTTCCCAAAATGTGTTTCTTTGTTTTATTCGCTCTAAAAGCGCAAAGGAAACCCGGTTAGGAATTTGTTTTTTTGTCCAGTTTTCATACCACTGAGTAGGAAAAAGTCTGTCTCTAGTAATATCTCCACACGTAACCAACTTTATTCTCTGGATATATAGTTTACATCTGTGTAGTAATAGTCAGGTGCGGTGTGTCATATTACTTTTTTCTTGGATTCTTTCTAGTCTACGCGGTTTTATAATAACCTCGTTTTTCACTTATTAACTTCCTCGTACCACTCTTTTGACTTTTCGTCTCCGATACACAGATTCATGTTCCATGTTTTCGTTAATCATTTATTATTTAGCCACGAGTCCTATAATATAATTTGTGTTCGCGTCGATGGCGTTAACATTGATCTTCCGGTTTTTGATATTCAAATTCGTACATTCATTATTATTTATTTACAAACGAATTCGAAATGGAACACTTATTTAAAATTTATAAACACGAACCCTGACGAAGTAGAAAATAATTTAAGGTTCCCGGACATCGCCTCATTTTTGATAATAAATTGGTTTAGTACATTAAATTTTCAAATCGCGTTTTGTTCAGATCTGCATATATGACAATCAGTAAGTACTTTTAATAATAATCACTATTTTATTATTATTATTATTATATATTTTTTTTAATTTCGTTTAAACGGTCAACATGATCGAAAGAGTATTATGGAAGTTCAAAATATGCTAGGTCTCTCATGTTGAATTCTAGTTTCTAAAAGCAACAAACCTAATTTTATTGTTATTTACTTATTGTAAGTATATTTTTAAATTCTTTTATCACACTTCGGTACTTATATATATATAAAACGACATCACGATATGCCTATATCAACCCACTGATATATATGTTATATATGTATATAATTTCCAATATAGAAGAAAAGAAAAGAAACGTGTAGATTATTTACGCATAGTGGAATTCCGGTGTAAGTCACACCCCGATCGCGGCAGTAATGTTAAAATAATAACACTATAGTTAAACTCAGTTATGACAGGCAAGGAGAAGGATTTTAAAAATGCAATATAAATAACAGCAAAGAAAAAGCTAAAACTTAATGATACAAAGACAAATAATTTCCTTTATGCTGGTAAGATTCACTTACCTAAACGGGAGCTGCCGCATTATCACAGGGTGTTTGAAATCGGCATCTCTCTATAAAATCCGCATTCTTAACGGCATTGCTCTATCTGCAGTTGGACGGCAAATAGCTGTCAGTATTGAAAAGAGCAAACAGGAAACTGATAACCGACATATGATGTTTGCACATAAACCAGCTAAACGAAGAATGAAGTCTCGCAGCAGTTTTATGGCGCAGTTATTAAACCATTAACAGTAAAACTAGAAACCGCTCGACATAATGCCTGGAAGGAAGAATGGACGAAAAAAAAAAAATCGCAAATCACGGATTGAACCTAAGGATCACCTTCTTACGGGAGCCGAACTAAAATACGGAACATAGTCGTTCACTAAACAGATTAATAACAATGGTTGGTCGAACAGGAGACAACATGAACAAGTGGAGAATCTCTAACAGCTCTTCCTGTATATGTGACGGGGGGCAATCTATCCAACATCTTTTCATCTGCAGTAGCTGCCCACATAGGTGCTGTTTCAATAACCTACTACAACTGGATGGGATCAGCCGTTTGCAGTGGCCAAACACCGTGTAACGAATAGATTCTTTTCCTGACACGAAAAAGAAGAACAAAGACAAAAATTGCAACAACACGCATAAGTGTTAAAACGTCAAATAATAATCGTAATAATAATAAATGAGAAGAGAAAGAAACAAATACAAAACGATAACTTACGATAAAGACAAAATTATAATAACACGTACCAGAAGTATAGATAAATATTAACATATATTAACTACATAATTGCGAATAATAACAATTGGATGTATTATGAATAGAAAAAGCCGAAGATCGTAGCCTTATTGTGTGCCTGGTTTCCGGTAATCGTGAAAAAGTCACGGCAGCACACGCTCTAATAGACGGTTGGATAGAAGATTGTAAACATCACGTCACGCGCGAAATATGGATACCGACGGTAAATATCGTTTGTATTAGTATGTTTTCTATTTTTTTTTTTTTAATAACAGTCCTGGGATTATTAATTTATTATTAATTGTTACAATATTAATTTTACAATTAATTTAATAACTAAGTTAATACACGATACTTAGTATGTATATTGCTGCACACTAGTGCAATGACTAGGTCCTTAACTATACTTTCATTATAACGACATATTAATTATAGGAATTATAAGAGTACGTCAGATGGATGCCAACGCTTAAGACGTCGATTGTCTTCCTCATTAGTGTGCTGTTGTAGTCTCCCTTCGTGTTTAGTTGTTACATCCTTTATTATGGATGACATCTGAAGATCGTGATGTATATCGTCATTGCGGCGAATATCGATACGCATTAATACGCAGAATGATATTTTGTTTAGCTTGAATTTTTTTTTGAATTCGAATTGCTTGTACATCCCCATGAAGCGGCACCGTATTTCTAAATCGGTGTGATAATTTGCTTGTAAAGTAGCAGCTTACGGTTCATACTGGACCAATGAGCCGGTATAGTTCTTTAGTTTTATTCTTTGTTTTGTTTCATCCTGACATGGACTTCGCAAGTGAGTTTTTTGTCTAAGTACATTCCAAGGTACTTTACATAAGATGCCTGTGCGACCATCAGGTTTCCTAAATATGTTAGTATCCGATCGCAGTTCGGCGATCAGTAATGCCATTTCCACTTTATCCATGACCACATCGTTTAATTCCGCTTGCGTATGTCGGCACCATCGTTGGAGATCCACCCAACCCCGCAACTGAACTTTCCTTTTCTCTACTCTTCTTTTAACATCAATTTCTACATGTAGTACCAATTGCAAAGGATGATATTTTTAATTTCGATATGACCATAGTTATTCAGTTTGCCTTCTTGAATGGTCCGTAATCATTCCCTTTCGTTTGAATCTTGTTTAACTCGTTACTCTGTCTAAGGAATTTTCAACATTTGTCCATATATCGGAGATCTGTATTTTCTTTTCTAACGCTGCTGTAATTGTCTAACTTTCAACTCCGTATAAGACTGTAAATACATAAACTCTAGCTAACCTCATACGCAAATGCAGACTTATATGTTGTAAATAACTTCACGGTGATAAAAGTTGACCTAGCTTTTTCTATTCTGATTCTAATTTCGATATTCTGATCGACTTCTTCACAGATCTATGTGCCCAGATATTAGACTTTTGCCATTCTTTCGATTTAAGTTGAACTAATGACTGCCTGCACTGCAAACGTGTTCGTTCGCCTATATTTATCAAGCAACATCTATTTTGTTTTAATTGCATTTATATCCAACTTATAACTGAGACTAATTTTATAAATCCGCGTAAACATGTCTTATAAACCAGAAAGATCGCTGACACCAATGCCGTATCGTACGCGTGTGATTTCACTTACAACGATTAATTTTTCTATATATAATAAAATTAGCGATGCATGCAATGATTTTCGATTACATTAATATGTTTCGTGAATGTTTTACAGGAAATACTAGGTCATATCATCGGTAAACAAGGTAAAAGAATAAAAGCGGTAGTAATAACTTCGCGAGTAGACATAAAAGTTTGCAATCAAAGAGGAGGTATATATATTATATATATAATATTTTAATTTTTTATATAATGTGAAATGTAGTGATTTTTTTTATAAAAAATCAATTGAAAATTAGTTAAATCACTAATATTTATTTTCTTAAAGAAAACACAAAGCTTTTCGGCATTTACGCCATTATCAAGTGAAACATTTTAAAACATCGTAATTTTAAAAATATAAATTAAATATAATTACTTAAAAATATGCGATGGTGATTGTGAAAATATACTCCAAAAATGCTGTTCTGCTTCTGTTCTGTCTATTTTTTTGAAATTTAATATCAATATATTTGTTTATTAATTTTGTTTTTTTATATTAATTTTTTCTTCAATACTATTTTCCGGATTCTGTAAAAGTTGTATACTGGTGGAATTTTAAATTTTTCATTTACTGTTGCGATGTATGAATATAAAATATAAAAATATACGAACACAACATTTTTTAAAAAACACAATTTTACAAGTAAAATGAAAATAAATATTAATTGGAGTATATTTTCACAATCACATATTTTTAAGTAATTATATTTTTAAAATTGTGATGTTTTAAAATGTTTCACTTGATAATGGCGTAAATGCCGAAAAACCGTTGTCTTTAAGAAAATAAATATTAGTGATTTAACTAATTTTCAATTGATTTTTTATATATAATATTACTTGTAAAATTAATTTCATTTAGTTTAAGTAAAAAAAAAAAGAAAAATTATTCTTTCAACTAATAAATTAAAATGTACTTATTTTAAAAAAAGAAAACATTGTTCCTAGCGTACGATTTAAAAAAATATATATATTTACATATTATCGTCCATTTTAACAGCGTTTTACGTAAAATAAATCCTAAATTGCAACACTGTTCGATTTCTCTACTTAGACTTCCCGTTATAGCTGTTGAATTCGTGTTCAGAATTCGATAACAATCGTGTACTGTATCTCGGCGTCATGTCGCAGATATCGTCCGTGTTTACTTTTACCACCAACTGTCTGATTACTAACAAGAAGTATTACACAAGGATCGAAGTTCATCTTAATTATTCTGTAAATTAATCCGCAGAGTCGGACTGTATAAGCTTTGTCCGAATCGATTTGTGGTTGGCATCACGGCACATTTGCCGCACCGTGAACGGTGTACTAATTATGCTAGGCTGTTTTCATTTTTACGCCGGTAATATTTTAAGATTTTTCATCGTCCGTGCGATTTATAAAGGCGCCTTTCGACATTTACATCTTCGAGAAGAATTAATGCACTCGTAACAGCGCAAGTTCTTTAAGGATTCTGCGCCACATCTGTGCCGAATGCGTCGATTACTTGCGTAGAGCTCGGATAATTTTCTTTAGTCTCGTCATCGCCATCCCTTCCTCAACAGCGATAATCGTACGATAATTATTTTATTTATAAGTCGATAATTTTAAAGTAAACGAGGTATTCTTTTTAAGTCGCCGGAATGAAAGAAAGAAAGAAAGTATATTTGACATTAATTTTACAATTTACAGATATGTGCGGCAATAAAATAAATGTGCCGCAAATGATGTTCCTCTCCATTTATGAAATAAAATTCTTACACTATACAATTAAAATAATAATAGTACGTCATATAACATTGTATGGTGGAAAAAATGAACTAACGTTGCGAGCGCTTGGTTTTACTTAGGTTTGTTCATGGATAGGAGACTGACATGGCGTTACTACGTGGCCCAGACAAGGGGGAAACTGTGATTACTCGCGTCAGACTGTTGCACCCGTTGCTGGGGAAAAAAACCACTTCTGATCAAAAGAAGCATATATTTAACAATCATTGCGCCGATCTGGAAGTACGGAGTCGAGCTGTACGGTACCACATGTATAAGCAATCTATTACGGAGATACAACAGTCGAAAATACTAGCCGCATTTACGTCCGCGCCGATATACGTCTCAAATTTAACGCTTAACAACGACCTTCTCATACCATCGATTCGAGAAACTGAACAGTGCAATAAATTTTTTGAAAAACTACAATGCAAATCCAAACATAAGTTGGTTGTATACGGTCACATTGCCGGACAATCCCCAGAGACGATTGAAAGGATGGTGTCGCGACGCCCTTCCTATTATCACGACAAATCTCAACGCGATTTAATCTGTTCTTCAATCCTCTCAGCCTAGTCGACTCTCATTGGAGTCCTCAGTCTAATACTTACTTCCCCCCTTTATGTTTCCTCTTCTCTTTCTACTTCCTGTTCCCTCGTCTTAATTCTCAGCACCGTTGGTTATTTTATTCTGGTACAACGGGAAAAAAAAAAGTTCCTTGTGAGGTCACTTGAAATGAAATCGATTTTGTGAATACTATTTCAAATATAGCTAACCTTTTGTTTATACTTAGACGTGTTTATATATATATATTTTTTTTTTTTCCCCGTTGAATTTTGATATTTTCAATTATACCATTTGAAATTATTCATAAGATTGTATATAAGAAAGTAAAAATAAAGCTTGAAAATATTTATGTACATGTAGAGAATACGAAATTTGTTATTCGCATTATTTTTTTTTTAATTTCCTAATTATTCTCCCTAAATTATTATTATTATTATTTTTATTTTTCAGCCTCTCTGAGATCATTGATTAAAATAACCGGCACCATTGAAGGCATTGAAATGGCGAAAGGCCTTATTAAAAATCTAATCGATCTCTATCTAACGAAAGGTATTATGAAATTGATAGATAAACGACGAATTGCAGCCATGAAAAAAAGAAATAAGAAACGTCGTCAACGTAATAATAAAGCCTAATTATTTACAATTATTACAATCATTTTTTTTTTTTTAATATATTATTATTATGATTATTCGCCAGTAGACGATAACGAATATTCCGTGTTCACGAGATGCATGTACATATATATATATATATATATATATATATATATATATATATATATATATATATATATGAAATTATTATTTTAATTATAATTTATTTTTATTCTAACGCGACGCTAGTCTTCTGACGCTTTTATTTTTTAATAAATAAAGGTACAATCTTAACCTACTAAGTTAAATAAGCATCAACTTTTACAAACTGTAACTTAATCTAATAATATTGTCGGTCTTTTCTAGTCATTCTAGCAAATAATCGAGCGTCTTTAAAGATGTAGTAAACATTAAAAGCTTCGAACTTTTAATTATTAGCATGTTTATTTTGGTTTGTTTTTTTGTTTTTTAAATTTAAATAATATACGATAACGATTATAATAAAAGTTACGTTAGTAAAAAACTATTAATTTTATAGCGTATACGAAATGTAATTAATAATTTTCTTTATATTGCAACGCTAGTCTTTTTAATTTTCGTTAATTTTATCTATCTGGTCTTTGATGATAGTCTTTCGAATGTAAAAATAAAACTTACGCTAAGAAAAAATTAAAATTTTCGAAATTTATTAACGACTATTATAGATCGTCTCTAATATTATTAGTAATAGAAAACTATTTTTTTCGATAGATGCCGATTTTTCCAGCAAAATTTTTAACTATTAACAAATGAAATAATAATTATTATTTTGTTTATTTACTCGGCATTCGGATATCCTATAAAAATAAATAAATGTTTTACCTAAAGAGACTATACACGAATTCCGTCATTTAAAGCATTTTTGTACAAATACAAAAATACATATTTATTATATATATATATATATATATATATATATATATATATATATATATAATATCATTATCTACAGTCGTCAAAGTAGGTATATGGTGATTAAAATTTAATTCGTCAGTGATTTTGTAATTCTCCGCCATTTTTTGCGATTTTCTGATTTGTTGTATCCAGTACAACAATTGTCCGTCTCGTAGATGTAAGTTCGCGGCGGTAGTTTTCCATGAATTTTATCCACGACCATTGTGTACGTTTCATTCCTTCCAGTTTTCTTATTACGTATTCGAAGAATTTCAACACTCTCATTGTGACAATCGTCGACAACCTTCGCGTGACACCGGGTTTCTTGTAACGCCGATTCATCTGAACGTTTTACTATTCAATGGAATTCTATATTTCAAACCTTTTTCCAATTCATGTTTTTTTACGTCTTCGCTAGATATAATTGAAAACACAAGCATTTGACAAGATTAGTTTTAACATTTAACCTAATGGAATGGTCCTTCAAAATCTTCTTCATTTTCATCATGACGTTTTGGACAATTTCGATTCTGCGTCTTATTTCATCTTCGCAGTTCCTTTTATTCTCTAAAAGTGATCCTAAGTATATAAAACTTTGCATAGCCGGTAAGTACCATTTAATGACGTATATATATTTTCTCGATTGATTATCATTATTTTTGTTTTATTTTTATTTATATTTAATTCATATTGCACACTAATACTTTCCAGTCTATGTAGAAGTTTTTCAATCTCTTTCATATTTCCAACTGTTATATCGTTGTGTCACAAATCTATGATTGGATTTCTTTAATTTATAATATATATACATTATTAATGTTTAACTATATTATAACGCTTTAAATGTTCTTATTCTAGAATTATACGTCATTGTAATTTAGTAAAAAATTTATAAATTATAATGTTCTCTCTCTATTCGTGTGGGTTTTTTTTTCATTCGTTTTAAAGTTTTTAACAAAAACCCGACACAGAAATATTAGAAAATTATGATATTTAGAATATCTAATTTTTAAAACTATTTTCACGGCCGATATTCATAATTCGATGTAATAATTTCGGATCAACCACGTACAAAAGGGAAAAAAAGATTTACGTCTATGATTTTTTTTTATGCTCGTATATTTTCACATAATGTTTCGAAAACACAGCCTTCAATATCGAACTGAGAGCAGTTATGGAAGCGCAGGTATATTTACAGAATTATGTTTAGAAGTGCGCGCACATCTATTTATCAATGTTTGTATCTCATGCGTGGGAACGGAATCGTTTACTGGACTAACAGTCGTTTTTATTATAAGCTTGTGTTTTTTTCTCATTGCGGCAATGACCGGCAGTCAGGTTGAATTAAGCTGGTATCCGTTATTGGTTAAAATTTAAATTAAAATTGCCTCACGAACAATTCTAGAGCTATCTATATATATATATATATATATATTCAAATTGTATTTCATGATTCCCTGGACACTGATGCGAAGTCACTGCAGACGAATCTTTTCTCGTATGATTACAGTCTGCTTTGTATTCTTTTAATCTTCGATTAATGCTTCTACCAGTCTGTCCAATTTAGCTAAACCCGCATGAGCGAGGAATTTTATATACACCAGCCACATGTCCTTTGATGAGTTGATCCTTGACGCTTTTTAAATATCGTTTTATTTTTTTTTACACGTGCCAAACTCTGGTCGCTCTTCTAAGCATAACCCTTGCGCTTTCATAACCGCTATCAGTTTTGATAATGAAAACTGTAAGTTCTTTCGAAACGTTACGTGAAAAAAATACGAATATGGTTTACACCGGGGAAAAAATCATAGACGTTATCAATTGTGAAAGTTTAAAAGTCGTGTCCATCATCATCAGATAAATTTGACATAACTACATTGACAACACTACATCTTTATTGGTTCTCAAGTATGCTGAATCAGATGGAATAAAAGAAGTATCGAAGATCAATAACAGAATATGTAATAAAAGTATTTGGAGCGCCAGTACTTAGGAAAACAAAAAAATCAAATATCACATTATCTAGCACTGAAGCAGAATATGTAGCACTTGCTGAAAACTGTAAAATAGCTAATACAGATTAAATACTAAAAGAATTCGGAATTGAATGTGGAACAACAACTGCACATCAACATAATGTTAGTTCAATAAATTTTCAAATTCAACTGATAACCTGAAGTCAAATCATTTTGATGTAAAACTTCATTTCATCAGGGAAAATTGAACTCGTATTCCGCCGGAAAAACAAATAGCTGTTATTTTTACGAAGGCATTACCGGCTCGATCATTTAAACCTTTTTGTAACGAATTAAATTTGAAGTAATATTTATTTTACATATTTAGACACTCAGTTTATCTTGAAGGGTAGTGTTGGTAGATCGATTATACACACATCGATACTGTGGTGAAGTAAAATAACTTGTGTATCTATGCATAAGGCGCTGTATGTTCGTATGTTGAAATATGTTTCTTATGTAATATATATATTAAAAAAGGTAATACATTTTTTCATAATACTTGCAATAATACAAAAAAAAAAAAAAGGAATAAATTTATAGTACATATCGCATCTTTAGTAACATGCAACACATCATTCTTTTTCAATTATTTCCTTATTTATAAACCTATATAAAATAAAGAACTTTATTTAAATAGTGTATATAATACACGTACAGCATATTATAATGTTAAGTACCTGATACCTTAATGTATTTATCTTAAAACTAACGCTGTATTAGAGAAGCCAACAATAAAACATAATATACATATTCGGTTATACAGGAAAAAACAAATAAAAAATCTGCAAGAAAAACAAAGATAATATGGTAGGGTAGTTAAATACGTATGCTATGTGATGCACACACACATGCATATCACACACAACACACACGTATTCATATACAAGTAACTTGAAGTAAATGCTAAATATTATAAAAATAGCCTACGCTTGTTTATACCTAGAATAATAGGCGTTGAGAATTAATATTTCGTAATCACCTGTAACGTTAATTAACTTATTCGGATGCGTTTTGCATGTACCCTACAATTTTTTTTTTTTTTTTTTTGATAATTTACTTATATATGAAAATAATACATATGAAATGCGCGATTCTCAATGCATATCAGTGAGTTTTCAATGTACGACGATTTTATATAATTCTGCAACAGTGATTTCGGATTAATTGCAATTTTTTCAGCACGCTGTTGGAAACACTGATCACGAAATAGAACAGGCATTTAGTTTGGATCGAATAATAAATGCATATAGTAGTTTATAGATATGATCGCCGAATTAAAATTTGGTTAGAGCGTAATAACTTTGCGCGTACTCCTGTTTTATGTAGGCCTTAAAAACACGCGAACTGTTTAATTTTTTAACGTGTTACTTACTCGGTCGGTTTGCCATTCAAGGACTGCCGTATAAACAATGTTGTCATATAACACACTAGAACGTGCAGTTATTTCAGGACTTCCAACTAATATAAGAAAGAAGAAGAAACATATTTCTTCCAATGTAAAATTCTATAAATCACGAATGATTTATACGTACAGAAACATATGTCAAATTGTCAAGTATCTTTAAAGTTACCTCAGCAGTTAAATACAAACAACTTTACAAAACTAAAGAAATAATACAGAAATATTAGTAAAATAACAATAGGAAAAATTAAAAAAAAAAATAATACTATTAGCTGGTATATTAAATTTAACGTGTATAAAAATCGTAACACAGATCTGATTATATAACACACTACATCGAAAATCGGTGCTCAATACGACGATGCTTATATTTAGTCTCGTCCTGAGATCAAGCATATCGTAATCGTCAGTTATCTGAATTAAATTACTGCCACAATATGAACATTTATCATAAAATATCTTCGAACATTTATAAATACGATCATAAACACGAGGAACATTTAGCGATGCATTTACTGCATTTTAGTCCATCGAGGAGCGCTTAATGATATTATGCAACATTAATTTTGCATTAACTGGAGTTTTTTGTAAGTACTGGCAGACACTGAACACCAAACCGGACAAGCGTAAACTAACCTAGGTCTTATAATCGGGTAGTGTACATTAACTCCTTGGATGGGGACGGTTATTGAAGATCGATGCGAGTATTCGAATGACTTTTTTTCGCTTTGTCAATAGATTTATTAATGTGCGCGTTAAAGGAAAGACGATAATCTAGAGTAACTCCTAGATAGTTAATTCTGCCAACTGATGCATTTACCATTAATAGTAACATCAGGCAGAGAAGGAGGAAATCTTTTAGTAAAAAGTGTAGCGTGCGATTTCTCTGTATTTAATTTTAGCCTCTAGCGTTTACAGTACTCGTAAATAGCATTCGTCGTTTTTTGTAGCTTATTGTAGATGGTATCTGTGCGATCTGCAAAATAGCGCTAGATCGTCAGTGTAAAAACTAGCATGGACGGAAGGTATATTAGGAAACTCGTTTAATAATATGAAAAAATAAGTAAGGTCCTAAAAATACTTCCTTGCGGAACATCTGCAAACAGAATTTTAAGCGTTGAATGTAAATGTAGGTGATGACTGTAAATATAGGTGATGAATGTAAAGTGTTCTATCGCTTAAATAGCACCTAATTAATTTAATGAGATGAATTGGATAACTGAATTTTATTAATTTATACAAGATCCAATTGTGCCAAGCTGTGTCAAGGACTTTCTCAATATTAATTAATAGTAAACCAGTGTACTTAATAATAAGGTTAAAATTGTCGGTGATGAAATAATTTATTCCAGAAATTTGATTCACTCTGTCGAATGACAAGCCCTAAAACTGAATTGTTCATTTTTCGTGAGTTAAAAAATTAGATTTTTCGACGACTTTACTAAAAGTACATAATAAGCTAAACGAATATTACGAATATCACTGATATCTTTACCAGGCGGACTGATTAGTTGGGGAAGCGGTAGATTTTTTTTTTTATAAACTGTTACATATTCTCCGCATAATTATTGCTTTTATGCGATAAAGTAGAATAGGTTATTATTTTTCCAAAAATTTAATAAACACCAAAATTCGTGCTAAGATTAATTATTTAGACCTAACGTTAATGTACGCAGGAGCGAATCTTGACTGGCGCTTATGAGGTTTTAATAGAAATAACGTTATTACTTTCGAGAGTATTGGTAGAAGCGTGATTTTTTTTTAATAATTTTCTAAAATCTAAAATAATTTTGTGTAAATTAGCAACAGCAGCATCAATAACACTAATAACAACCAAAAATGTCTGTCAGGCAAATGTTAAATTAGTTACTTAAATTTTTTCCAATATACATTTTCGAAATTAAACATTTCAGGCTTATTTTTAGACGAATTACATTTATCAGTTGTCACTATATATACGATATAATGGGATTGTGATCAGAAAACAAACATAAAATTTAAGTAGGAATAGTATAATACTATTAAAATTTTTAACTAAGCTTCCGCAGGTATAAACACACGTCCGAGTTAATATTATAAAAAAAAGTAATCAAAAATTATGAATTAAAATATATACAGTTTTAAAATAATGCTCAATTGGAGAGTACCGTTTAGAATTAAGCTCCATTTAAAATAATAATAATGAACAAAATAAAATAAGAAAAATACCGAGACCGCAATTACAACACGAAACAAAATAACAGTAAAATTATCTTCGCTCGCAACTGTAGCTCATATAAATTTTATTCCGAAGACTTAAATAATAATGGCCATTTTCATGTCGTCACAATATCATTTTATGACGTAATTTTCAATTGTCTGCTCTTATTATACTCCGGCTTTAATTCATTTACAGAGGCTTCATTAAAATCGGTATACCGGTTCATTAGTAACACGAAGTTGTTCCTCATATTGAATTATGTGTTCAGTGTTCATTACATTTTTAAATGTACTAAATTAGTAACAAGAAAAAAGAACAACATTGAATTACATGAAGAATTACACATTTGCATTAACTTTTTAAAATATGAGTCTTAATACATGGTTAGCATCGTTAATAATGCGAAGACAAGCGAGAAGAAAAGGATTTTCAAAAGTTTTGGATAAGGTAAAATTAATAAATATCGTTAGCAATATTTATTTTTTGTAATGTGAATTTAATCACATTTAATGTTGTGTGTGTGTGTATCATATTGTAGTTTTGTCCTTGAACCATACGCAATTTATTAATGTCTTCTTAATTTATTCATTTACTGTTCATATATATATATATATATATATATATATATATATATATATATATATGTGTGTGCGCGCGTGTTTGGTTGAAATATTGTTTATTACATGTATCGTATAATTTAAAAAATATTGCTACTTATTTCAGAAGAGTTCAATCAGAATATGAAATTACATGTAAATTCGTCGTTTTCTTAAAATATACTGATGACTCCTAGTTAAATGTCTCTATTTTAGAAAAAGTTAATAATTGATTTTGAAACATCTTGAATGTAGGTAAACTTTTGCTATTAATGCGTTATAAAAGTTATCTGCGAGTTATTAGCCACAGAAATGTTATTTTATTATTTATTTCATAATTCGATGAACAAAATTTTACATTAGAAATTTACATTTCGAATATTATTTGAAGTTAAATTGATTCCTACAAGGAATATCAAAAAGCTGCTAATTTTTTTTTTTTCGCGAGTGGCATCATTTTTTCAGTTATAAATAAAAAAAAAAACCGCATAATAAAAAACTATTTCATAATAAGGATTTAAAAACAAGTCTATTTGTTATCTCATTATAACTATGTGAAACCAAAAGCTAAAACAACAAAATTGTAAATAAGAAAATACAACGTTTTGAAACAAAAAACCGATAAAGTACCAATCTTGATGCAATATACACGAATGTATTCTGTTCATATTACGGAGAAAAGATAACGTGCTGACAAAACTATACACAAGTAGAAAGCATTGATTAAAAAATACGCAAGTTAGTGCGTAAAGAAAATAATAGTAAATGTATAGTATGGAATTGAATTGTCTGCCAGACTTTCGACCATATTGCACTGAAACTGTTTCAAAAATATATGACATATATTTAAAAGAAATTAGGGCTAAACTTAGCATAGACGGTGAAAGTCTGACTATAATTTCTGTATCTCGGTCCACTATTGTATCTACTGTTTACATATGATATGCCAGATAGGTTCACTACTATTATATCTTGCTTTTTAGCACATTTCATAACTACCGTTTTTTCATTATTTGAACAGGAAACATCTTGACATAAAATTGAAGCAGCTGTACTGGGGCTTCTTGGCAGACACACCAGTAGTCTTCCTCTGGAAAATAAACTTTTAATTTATCGAATAATGTTAAAACCTGTGTGGACATACGGCTTGATGCTGTGGGGGCTGCGCAAAAAGTATTCATATAAATAAGATTCAACGGTAACAAAACAAGGCCATTAGGTTACTCATTGCTCCTTCTTTGACCTTCTTATTCCTTGTGATAAAGGCGAAGTCAAACGCGCCGTCAAAGACGGAGTAGTCTCATACAAATACATTGGCCGTCAATTTATTAGATAACAGTCATACTTCGATTAAAACGAACCGACATTTGCTTTATCCTAATTTCTACTATGATTCATTGGGGGAGCACTAATTCACATTTCATAACAATTGCTGGATGGCTTTTTTTGGGGCGGTTGTAATTATGTTATTGAAATTTAAAAAGAAAAAAGTGCTACTCTTAGATTAATGACCTGTTAAAATGTCATTTGTTCCTTAAATGCAAAAATGGTGCAAGAAAATATATAAAATAAATGTGTAAACGTCGCAAAACAGACTGAAATCGCCTCACCAGCACACGTTAACCGAAACAACAGTCGTTTATTAAATGAATTTACCGAAAATCGTTCCGCGTACTTAAGTTTTATAAAAATTGTTGATTTTTTCAAATTTTCATTTTAAATCATTATTTTTTTTTTTTATATGAATGAAAGTAGTGAACGTGCTTCAACGAAATAGTGATAGAAGTGTGTGGACAGTTTCAATCTTTAATCATAATTTTGCCACCACATGTAATTGTCAAATTAGTTCTAGAAAAATTACGTTTATATCGAATAATAGTTCAGTTTGTTCAAAATTATTAACCACATTCTGTGCATAAATACGAGCATATTTCAATGAATAATCTTACGAAAATTTAATATATTTCATAGAATTTATATTTATAAATTTGAAAATTAAAATTTTTTCTGCGCGGAAGCAAACCGAAAAAGACTTTGCCGTTTTTAATTTAATAAATTTTTATTTTAAAAATCTCTAGATTTATATTTTTTCAAAGATAACGACCTGCAAAACGTTAAATTATTCTTACACGCCTTTCACATTTATTTATATATATATATATATATATATATATATATATATATGTATATGTATATATGTATATATGTATATGTATATATGTATATGTATATATGTATATGTATGTGTGTGTGTGTAGAGAACGTGTGCTTATAATTTGTCATTATTTATAGGTGAAAATAAAATCTTTTGGTTGGGGCAAATGTGTTGCAGAATTAGAAATAAAAGAGGAGCATACAAATGAATTTAAAATGCTTCATAATGGCATGCTTTTAACGATGTTCGATGTCCTGACTAGTTTTGCAATGGTGTCTCATCCGAAGTATTTATTACGTTATCCACCTGCTTTAAACAGTGTCTCACTTTCAATTCATATGAAGTAATTTTTATAAAGCAATTATAGATGTTTATACTACTGTTATATATATCGGTTAGTGTTTAGACCCAATTTTTAACTAATAATCTTTTATAAGAAAATTTTAAAAATTAAACATAATCAGCAAAATACAAAAACATATTTATAGAATACACATACGCACATATATATGTATCGAAAAACTGGGACAAAAATGCGTACGTACATTTTTACGATATTTAAAAATAAATAATTAAAAAAAATTACCTTATAAAACCACTTTATTACACATCTCGTTAAGACAATTATTATATTAGTACAAATATACTAAAACATTAGTGCGCATATTTTATGATATTTTACGTGCAGTATTCGTTTGAATGTTTCTTAATTTGTTACCTAGTGTTTCCGAGAAATTTTGAGTAACCGTTGTTATCACCATGCATGAAAGGTCGAGTGTTTTCTACTTTTTTTTTTTTTTTTATCTTACATAATTCGGATTTCTACTATATAGAAGACATTATCCGTACATTTTAATCGAAATTCAATTTTAGAAACAATTTCATTGTAACCGTATTAATTTCTAATATGTTTCAAATATACGAATGATTCTAAAAATTATTATTCTGTCTTAATTTTTACTTATGAAACTATCCGAAAGAAGTACGTAAAAGCCGTTGAAATTAAGCTTTAGCTACGACAAACTACTAAATAGCAGAATAGCAAAAATATAAAAACAACTGAGCAACTTGTTACAAAATTAAAATATAGAAACCTCATCATTAATTTATCATCCTGGAAAACGATGAAAACATTCTTCGTTTTAACAAACCGATTTAAACAAAGTGGAAATCCGATAGTCAAATCGAACGATGAGTGATCAAAACGGATGAGGATAAATCTGATAAGTAACCAAACAACTTCGATCAACCGACTAGTGCGAGAATGATTTAAAACAGTCCCGAATTTTTACTAGCGAAGATGGGGCCTGTTTAGGTTCGCGTTGTAATATTTGACCCCCTATCCCCGAGCTATGATCTATTGGTTACAAAAAATAATTGAAGAATGTAAAAATATAACTCTCATAGCATATATCTTTAATGCGATGTTGAGTACACCATGCTTTCCGAAGTATTGGAAGAAAGTTGTTAAGATACCGACAAATTTTAGATTATACAAACAGATATCCTTATTACCTATATTATTCAAAGTATTCAACAAGCTGTTACAAAAAAAAAAAAGATTTCAGAAATAGTACAGACTGAAAATAATGTAGTTTTTGACAAACCATAACACTGTATAACACAGGTAAGTTATCGATAAAATAGCGACTGACTTAAACGATAATTTTGCAGGGGTGTGTTCCTAAAAAAAAGTCTTCGATACTGTATGACAGGTCTAAACAAGCTAAGGTTATTACTATCTGCTGTATACTACAAGCTGTTGAAGTCATACCTACAAGACCGAATCTTCTAGATTAAGCAAGGCAATGGATCCGTTATTGTATCTTATACTAGTCGTTCTAACTTAGAAAAGTTACAACGACTACAAAATATGTGCTGCGTAACAATTCTGAATCTTCCAGTCTATCTAAAGACATATTCACAATTGAAGTTTAGTATATATGTACCATGTTGTCGAACAAAAAAACCCACAATTTTTTTTTTCTTAATAGTTGTGCCTTATAAACGACATAGGAGGAACGTACAAGTTTGCAAATAAAATATAAACGCTAAAAACATTAAAAAAAAATTATTTATCCTATTAACTTAAATATTTAGAAGTTTATATATCGGTAGCTCTATAATCAAGATGCAGGTTTTGTTTTATGGGTTTTCCTGTATTTTTATTTTAGTTAGATGAGCAATTGGGCATACTTTTTAAACTAGTATACGTAATAAGAACTGTGTATGCGTTATATTATTAATTTCGTTATTTTTGTAACATGTGTTTCGTAAATATACTTTTTACCTATCTAACTAATAGCAGCAAAATAGCTTTAACGATGATAACGCGATGAGCTGTGTGCTCGACTATAAAAAGGTTTGTAACTTCAATCCACAATACGTACAGTCGTAATTTGAAAAATGCAGACTTACAAATAAATCCTGCAGAAGTCGTATTACATTTGCAAACAAGAAATCAGTTGTATCGAAATATTGTTAACCGGAACTAAAAATCGCGATGAGATGCAGTTAACTACTTTAGGATTTAAACAGACAAGAAATTAATGTCAAAAGACATATCGAAGATGAACCGAAGGCGCTAGACATAAAACTTCGAACTATATTTCGGTTGACTGGAAGACAATTCTTACCATCGCTGTAAAATAAAATCCTGCTGCATAAAATCGTGTTGTGATCATCCCTTTTCTTTGGGGGGGGGGTTTGCTCGAAAAACAACGTCTGTATAATTTGGAGATTTCAAAATGAAATGTTACGCCTCATTTACACCTTGTGTGTCTTCACTCGGATGCTACATGCAGACCTTGGTACAAAGTATGTAGCAGACACAATAAGTACACTGAACCAGAAAAAACTTGATCGTTAAAAGACGTTTAATCTCGTTTAATAAAATGTAAAACTTTCCTACTACTGAATTATGATTCTAGCCCACGTGCATAAACTTTTCGTTAAAACACACAAACCTGCCAAGTAGTCGTCACCCGGCTGTAATGAAGAAGATAACAAAAAAAAAAACACTTTATATAACACTCTAGTCATCCGACTTTGAATATAAAATTTTATTGAATGTATAATTGTATACGCATGTATATTGTGTGTTTTGCATGATTCATTAAAATATATTGATGCGGTATTTCCGTTATTAGATATTTCGAAGAAGTCGCAGAGGGTGAAAAAATATTATTAGAAGCTCGTACTATACATTGTGGTCCGACGATGGCATTTGTAGACGCAATAATTACCAACCGATCGAGTGGAAACGTTATTGCTAAAGGAACTCAATATTTTTACCTATTAACTTCTTAACTAACAACGTTTTAGATTTTAATAATATACTTCCAACTTTTTTTCTTCCATTATTAAATATTCTTTTACTATCTAAAGTTACCTTTGAAATATTTTTACTGCTGTCTAATTTTTATAACTTTTCATTTTTTTTTTTTTTTTTTTTTTACATGAATATAAATGTTATAAAAATGTAAATTATAAAAAATGATATATCGCTGCTAGTTATTATATAGAATGTAATTTTCAAGGTTTACGTATAGAAATTGATTTTCGTTTTCCTATTACGTAATACAGTATTAGTTTATAGTCAAATATATAATTTTTGGTTTGTGAATTGAAGCCTAGTTTTGATAGTATATAACTGTAATATTATGAAAAAAAAAAATGAAAAGAATATTCCTCGTTTGAAGAAAAACAAAGTATAGTCACGATGTATTTTCATTAATTAAATTCATTTTTGAGTAAATTTACTGATATAAAACACATTATGACTGACTGTACTATTGTATTCGATATGACGTATAAAATTTTATAATCGCATATTTTCGTGACAAATGGAAAAAAAAAAGTCCAATAAAATAAAAACAATAAACATCATATATAACTTCGAAATCATTGTTTTAATAATTAATTACACGGTAACATTATTTATTTTTCTTACTTTATTGTAATACCTTAATCCGCAGATTTAAACAACATAAATTTATTTCTAAATATAATCGCTAAAATGAATTTTATGCGATATATTTTGTATGCGAACCTTTCACGAGTACATCTCCCGTTTCTTTGTTGCAAATAAGAACTTCCAGGAATGCCAATGTTCTACCCGTTTTGATAGTATTTCCATGTACTAGTATATCATCTCCAATTTTCGCTGCTCTCAAATAACTAAAACCAAGAAACACACACACATATATATATATATAATTAACTCGATAAAAATATTTTACTTGATATCTAGCTGAGAAATCTGGCTTATAGGATATCAATCGTAGCTGTCACTACGAAACATTTAATATACAATGCTAATATGTACCTATGCTGCACCGCTGTGGGGATAAATCTAATCGGATGATCATCCAGTGGTTTCTCAGATTGATATATCGTATGCATTGGTACGTCACCAATGAGCTGATCCGTAGGCGAACTTAAAATCATACGAAATGAGCTAGCGGCAGCGATACCAAACAAACCGGTGACAAAACATCTTAATCAAGATTCAAGATAGTGTAACTATATAGGGCAGAACACATCAATGGTGTGTGCGCCCCATACATGAGTCTCCTTTCAAACGTTTGTTGATAGCCTAGTAAAAGCGTACTAACACTGATAAACAATTTATTAAAAAATCGTTCAACTATAAATACGGCTAAATGTTAATTTTATTCGCTCTGTTCAAATAAATAAATCAGGAACTTTTCCGTTATATGTCGCCAAATACGTAATTAATTTTCCTGCATCCATATGTTTATTCTAATTCATAGATTATTTTTTACTTTGCTACAAAGACAAACGAATGTGGATCCGTAATATAATATACGCATAAATTTAAAAGATTTCATACGAGTTGTCATTGTTTTATCATCGAGCATCGGAGTTCGCCGATGTTAGTTTAAACTCGACCACAATTATCACGCAATATTCAACAGAGACAAATGCGCCAGTCTGCGCTTATGATTTCGTCAATAATCCTATTACATCCTCGGTGATACGATAAAGTTCACACGTAAGCAAAACAGTTTAAAAGTTTTTAATGCATATTTCGAAAATGCTAATAATTTTTTCCTCTTCATATTATCAATAATCCTATTACATTCGGTGATACGATAAAGTTCACACGTAAGCAAAACAATTTAAAAGTTTTTAATGCATATTTCGAAATTTGTTCCTCTTCATATTACCTGCGTCGTGAATAAAATAATTTGCAAGATATTTCGACGCGTTATAATACAGGTCACGAATAAATTGATATCTATGCTCGCGCTTATTAATTCGCAATTAAAAAATAAATCATGAACAAATTCTTACGATATATGCATATCAACAGACATTCCAGAAGACGGAACGGAATCGTTGTTAAGTCTGTGACTGAGTTTAGAATGAGTTAACATAGCGTAACTACTTATAGTATCTACTAATGTCGCTGCAAAACCACCGTGCATAGTGCCCATCGGATTTACATGATCGCTCGATACTTTCATTTCAACCGTTATCTTACCTTCTGTTGCAGTCAACACTTTAACCTTTATAAATAGAACGGAATAAAATTATTTTCATGGCATGATTAATAAATATATTATCACGAACTTTAACATTCGTTGCCATTTAATCAAATTCATATCACGTCATCAAAACCGACACGTATAGAATTAATATATTAGCGAAACAAGACGATTTTCGAATGCTTATTCGTCGCGTAATTTAGTTTTTAAATATTTATATCTAATTTAACAAAAAGAAAATAAACGCCTTCGAAATGTGGCGCTATATGTACAGAATATCATTGAAGAAAAAGACAACCAATACGGATGTATTGAATAAAATCGGTAAATTAATAATACTAAGTAGAATTAACGAAGGAAAAAACGAAATATTTTGGACGTAAAATCCGAGAGGACGATTTGTTTACAATAGCGATACAGGGGAAAGTCCTGGGAAAAAGGCCAAGAGGAAGAAGAAGGATATACACGGGATCGACAGAAGAAGGTCAATAACGGAAGTAATACAGATGACGGAGGCAACTATAACAAACTAACGTACCGCACCAACCTACTGAATAGGAGATGGTACGTTCAAATTTCCAAATCGAATATCGAAAAACATTCTTATAGAGCTATTAATTTCGCGCGAGGAAAAAATTGTTAAAACAGCAAATACAGATAATCGGTTCCTGAAGTATTTGTTCCAAACATATATTACAAAAGTCGGGTCGTATTAATTTTACAATAAATTAACTAAACAGATGTGAAACAACGACATTAAGTAGAATCTAGATAATATATAATACAACGAATTCTGTCATTATATTAATTAAACAAAGAGAAGTCGTCATTTTATCTAATCTATTTTATTTATAAATAAACAGTGTAAACTAATCATAGCTATATATTCTCGGTTTGTGCAAAATAATAGACGTGTACGAAAAAAATTATAATATAAAATTACAGGTATTTGGACGAACAAATATTTACCTCTAAAAGAAACATTTGACAACAAAAGTAAATTTACCCAAAAAAAAAAAAAAAAAATTAATTACTACACATTTAAAATATACAGCGGTAAAAAGTTAATATACTTACGAACACAGGTGTCAAGGCTATAAAAAAAAATTACCTAATCACATAATTTACAAGTTGAAGAGCTACAATTCGAGCTAAATACTTTCGTATATAGGTTTATTTTAACTTATAATACAATCACGTTGATAAATAATTTTATTTTCGATGAAAATATCACATTTAAATGTATATCCATGATATAATCAGCATATAATATCTGTGTGTGTGTGTGTGTAAATAAAAAGATATTTATTTATTTATTTGTTAGCTGCGATACATTAGTCTAACTTATACGTCTATGCAAAGCGATATTGACATAACGATTAAACGTCTTAATAATATAAATGTTTAATCCTACCCAGTTATTTATTACTATTTGATCATTCACAAGCGAGCCACCAAAACAGCTAATTCAACGAACATCGGTAAAGGCACATTCAAGTGGAAAATGATCAACCGAATCAATTCCGGAACCGCAAAATAAACAAATATCTGCCGATCTTATATTAAAACATTTAAAATACGATCCGAAATTGCCGCGTCCTGACAGCACTTGACTGGAATAAAATTTATCTCTAACTGATTTTGAAATCTATATGCTATCGAAGAAAGTTGTTCTATCAAGCAAATTATTGCTCCATCTTTTGTGCAATAAATCGAATAGAATTTAATTTCCACAATGAAAAAATTTTTACTATTAAATAAATTATAATTTAACTCGATACTAAACCGACATATAAATTAACTAAAGTTTATCGTTATATATTTTAAACATTTTATTAAGCTCAGAAATTAAAGCTGATTTAAAAAGGCTCAGGTCAGTAGGTAAGGTCCCAGTAATAACTGGAGCTGCCATAGTGTGGACACAGTCCTATATAACGAAACAATACTAATTTTGTTAGCCAGGATTTTATAAAACATATTTGAATTTAGTTGATGTACATATATGCTCGAGCAATAATTAAACATTGATTCTATTACTCCTTTGTAAATAATCTCTTCCTTTATATCTAATTCCACCTGTATTAGGCTGAATTTTAAGGAGCATGTAAAATCCTTTATTAACTTTATCCAGGAGGAATTTTACATGTTTATCAAATTTTAATTTAACGTCTAAAATAATTCCTAGATATTTAAAGGATTTAACCATAGGTAATGGTTTATTATAAATTAGATTGTTTTTTTTTTAAGTTCGCTTTTAAATTTATAAAGTTGTTACTAATTACCGTAATTTTCGATTTATCAACAGAAAATTCGAGGCCAAGTTGATCAAAAGTAATTCAAAGCTTCCTACAAATATTTCTGATATTATAAATTTTTAAAGGACTCTTAAGATTAATTACAGGGCACAGGTCGTCTGCAAAACTATTAAATTCGACATTATATCCACTGTCAACAGTAAAGATTGCATCTTTTTATTTCAGAATTCTAAAACTTGATAATTGTGCGCTCGAGTTCGTAATAATTCGTTGTCTCTACCTAAAATGCGATTTAATGGATTCGGATAAAGCAGGTTATTCGAAAGAGAAGCTTCTTGCTTTGTTGAAGAATTTTGGCACCAAAATAAGGAACTAGAAATTATCCGATCGTATGTATGTGTGTATGTGATACATATAAATTTCAGAATGTAGTCGTAAGGAAATTAAAAATGGTGTCTAATTTAAAAAAAAAAAATTAAAACTTGCATAGAAACCGTTTCTAAAATATTATGAAACCACAAATGTTAAATATTTACACCATACATCATTAAACAAACCCATTACTATAACCCCCTAATTATTCTACCCCCATGGCTTATTCGTAGCATACTTGTACAACTCAGAATCGATTGGGGCTTGGATAAATTGATTTGTTTTGCTTCCCTAAGCGGGATAAAAAATAAAAAAAAAAAACGCGGAAAAAATTTTTAATTGTAAATTATAACCTTTTAAATTTTACTTATAAGTATGTTTATAAGGTTTATTTCGGCTAGTTACCAGTAGAATTAAAAGAAAAAACGAGACTTTCAAAAATGGTTTCCGCGGATTTTTAACTTCGTAACTCGTTAAAAATACTAATTTTGGATATTTAAAAAAAACAAAACGAAAATCGTGTGTGTACAAGTATTCTTCGAATCTACCTAACTGGTAAACAGTATAATTTCAAAATGGGCTGTTAGATAAATTTAAATAAAACTAAAAATGTTATATTTTTATGTATAAAACCATGATATCTAAATAAAATTAACAAACATATTTATCAAGAATGAGTATAATAAATTTTAATTTATAAATTAGTATAGTCTAAACTGAAAAATATTAATTTTGATCATTTTTAGAATTAGGACATCTTTTAAATTTGTTCATACCATGCAATTTGTGGTTTCAACATTTTAACCAATTCTTTAATCCAGAAAAATATAAATGAAAATGTAATTAAACACATTAAATATAATTAAATTCTTACACATAATTTTAAAAATAACAGTATTTTTACACTATAAACAAAAAAAAATACCTTATCAAGTACGCGACCAAAACCGTTCCTTTCGCTGGTTTTTGTTATCAAATTCTGAATAATACTTGCATATACCATTTTTAGTTACAGCGTACAAAATAAATGTGTAAAAAAAGGTACACTTAGTAACAAATGATGAAAATTTAAAAGTTGTCTAACCGAAATAAAATATTCTACATAGAGATACAATAGTGCTCGTATGTTTTTAATTACAATACCGAATAATTATAAATGTCAGAAACATTTAATTTTTACAAAACTGCTGTAAAAATAAAGTTGAAAATTTCGTTGGAATCCGTTATATCATTAATACTTGTTATACTAGCGCATGTTCAACGTTGAATTTCATGTTTGCTTAAAAATTTATAGACTTGTTCCGTTATCAAATGACACAGCATTTATCCTAAGCTCGTGCTTATTTAAAATGAAAGGTTTACATTTTAATTAAATTGTCAATAGAAATATAATTTTCATTGCACCTTACTTACCACCATGTTTTATTCTTCATCATTATCAGTACGCAGTTGCCACTTATAGATTATAACGCAATTTATTTATTTACTGCAGCTGTTTGTTTTATTTTATAATTATTTTCATTGCGAATAATAATATAGTAAGGATTAAATTGTATTATAATCCGCATGAAGAGTATGTAAAATACTTTGACATAAACTTGGATAAGTAACTGACATGTAATAAGAAATAAAAATCAAATGAATTGTTTTTAATTGAAAACAATTTAATAACTACGTAGTAGATAGAAATATAAATTAAAAATAAACTCTTATTACACAATCCAGTTTTGAAATAGGTTTGTATATATCGCTGTCAATTATAAAGTTGCGTTAAAAAAGCAATGCTACTATTTTACAGCTAGTCCAAAACAAAATCCGACTATTGTAATCGTACACGTCACAAAAATATAAAATTAAATTAGCAAATGAACGAATGACAAGTATTAAATATACCAACAAGTTAGAACATCTAAATGAAATTTTTTTTCTTTCTGCTTACGATTTATCCTAGTGGACAATAAGTAGCAGTGATATTTTTGTTATCGAATACTGTCCGATGGCAGCTATTTGTTTTGAATTATACAACAATAATTTGATATTTTAGGACCCCTATGGCAATTCCATTTGGAGCTGTCTGAATTATGTGGCGTTTTTCTTAAGATCGGCAACTAATGGATTAACATGATACTGTAGTCGCTTGATATATTTAGCGCTGTAAATTCTCACGGATTCTTTATAATCGGTATATCAAGATCCTTATGCAGGCCATCATTTCGTATATGCCATGGTACTGCAACTATGTTCCGCAGAACCTTTGATTGAAAACACTGAATAATTTAATTACCGATTGTTCCCAAAATTTCTATTCCATATGTCCATATATATATATATATATATATATATATATATATATATATATATATATATATATATATATATATATATATATAGGTTTGAGGATAGTTTTGTTCAATTAGACTTTACATTCTATCGAAAATTATGAATATTTGCTCATTAGCCAGTTCATGCTTCGCGATTTTAGATTGAGCTGTTTTCTCTTGACTAGAATATGGTCTTTCTAAGTTAATCTCTGATTCAGATGCAGTGCTAAGTATTTTACTTTAGAACATGTTGCAATCATTTTTTCATTGAATGCGATCGGAGCATTTTCAAAAGATATGTTTAGAGTAACATAAGATGTTTAGATTTAAATTCATTCCATATGATTTTTTAACAATTTCTCTAAAAGTACTACATGATTCCGAAAGCGTTCAGTTGCAACAATAGGATCATCATGTGCTGATAATATCGCTGTGTCATCGGCAAATATAGCTGTTGTAGTACGAGTATTATCAGGAAAATCGGCTGTGTAAAAATCTGATACAAAACCGGAACCGAGTAGTACACTCTCCTGTGACGCACCAATGTTTCTAGCGCACATCTATAACATTTACATTAATTTGAAAAGGAAAAAAAAACCTGTCTATGTATGATTTTAACAACCTATATAATATTGATGTGGCAGATTTTTAATGTTTTATAACAATCTATTAGACAACTCGATTAAACTTCGCCGGCTCAATTCAACAAAGATCGATTTAATATAAATACCGTACATTAATATATAGCGCCAAGTTTTAGCACCCATTACTGGGAGTAATGTTACTAGTATTATACTAAGTAAAAATAATTATAAAACTTATCAAAAAGCATCAACCAGATGTAAAAAAGTTAAAACGAACAAAAAAAGTATAATATTAAATAAAGATGCCGCTAGTATCTTTCTTTTATTTATTTTCTTATACGATGATGTCTGCCGAAGAAATATTCCGCATAATGTTACTATTTTACTTTTAAAACTTAAGCATATATCCGGTTAAAAAGAATTATTTCGCCGTAATTGAATTTCTGTATTTTGAATAATTGACATTAATGTTACTATTTTTTCAGTAAATACGATTAACGCGCATAAATACGCGTGTTTTCCTGTAATTCCGGAAAAATTAATGAAGCGCAGTTTCAAAAGTATACGGGAGCTTAAAAACAAGTATTTTTTTAATAACACCTAAATAATATTTGTAAAATAAAATTGAAATTATAGGTATTCGCTTTTCTCGTGAAATTTGTTAGAAAGTAGCGATTTAAGTTTTAAAGCATGACATTTTTGCAAAACTATTTTTAATTCTTTCCAATTGATGATATGGCATCAACGTACTATACACCTTTTCCTTTTTTTCCCTTTATTATAATTTGCAATGTTTTATAATACCCGCTGCGGAGTACTGATTTCAAGGTTATACTTTATGAATAATTTAAATAAACAAAAGTCATAATTATCTATTAACAAGATAAACTCATTATATACGGCAATCGTAAAAAAATTTACGCGATATGTTAAGGATGTATTACCCGAGGTAATTTTAAAATATCGCGCGTATAATCTATTCTAGTATAAATAACTTGAAGTATTTAGTATGCGCTTAAGGTATCCCCACTTTGGATAAGTTGCAATTTATTATAACTAGCGTTCGATATACCAAACACGGGATAAGCTTAAGTAAATATCGACGTTTTAGAAACAATAAGTTTATTGTGTGTATTAAGGAATGATTTTCTATTAAACATAAGATATACGAAGCAAATGGATTTATTAGCATTAATATAGTTCATATGTTTAGTGAAGTTAAGTTTGTTGTCAAAAACAACACCTAAATACCGAATCTGATCTGATCAGTTAATGCTGTTTCGCAACACCGTCAATTTGGAAATTTTGGTCGTCTGCGAGTAAAGAAAATTGCTTCGGTTTTCAATGGATCAATACGAATTTCCCGCTTATTATAATATCTGAAAATACGTAATATACCGATTTAAAGTCTGTTCTGGATAGTAGCTGGTCTAAATGCACTACAAAAAATTGCCGGCATCGTCTGCATAGACCGCTACTTTGCATTTGGAACTTCTGGAAAATCATATAAGTATAATGTGAAAAAAAAATCAAATATAAATGACATTAGAGTGGTATGAATCATTGCTACTACATAGTTGTTCGCAAAAACTCTTTGATAACGGTCTGTCTACTTTTACCCACTTATTCATAATGTTCAATATATCTAATGACTACAGAAATTACAAAATTGAAGTTCCCCGTCTACACTACAACTTGAAAACACACTAAAAAATAATTTATACTTCCTAACAAATTGTTACACATATTAAAAGTATATATATATATACATATATATATATATATATATATATATATATATATATATATATATATATATATATATATATATATATATGTGTATATATATAGGCGCATATGTTTTAAATAATAATCTGCCTTCTCATGAGTTTATGCTGTTTAATTTGTAAGAGTATCTACATAAAAAAATTAATTCATAAAAATATCACAAACTTTTGTTTTACGAATAAATGTGCGTTTAATTACCATAAATTTGGTTGTAAAAAGGAGGGTTAAAAACCATCAAACTGATGGGGAAGTTGAACTCGGTTAATAATATACTTCAAACAGTATGGTATGATAAAAGAAATATAAGACGAAACCTGAATTTAGTTTTGAGATCATTGAGAAAAAATATCAATAGATTAACACGTATTGAAAACATATCAGTTCGTTTATACATAAAAGGTATTACAGGCGAAATAGCGAATTTTAAAAAACTAGACATTCGAGTATTTAAACTTCCAAACATAAAAGATAAAATAAACGAAGTTAATCGCTATTAAAAAAAAAAAAATTATAAACGCAAAGCTTTTCGACAATTACGTCATTATCAAGCGTATACAATAAACGTTTCTCCATCGAGAACAGTAATTCGACGAAATACTTCGATCATTTCTTGATATTTATTATTGTCTATCAACTTGACCAACCAAGTCATTCACTTTGACGAATCGATTTTTTACAAAAATAAATCGATCAACATCGGAATCGATTCGAATCGACAGCACTATTCGCTTGTATATCACCGCCGTATCCAAAAAATAAGTCAAGCGGATCGTTCGTGATTTAACACAATTATCAATTTCGCTAAACACGATTTAGTTGCTCTGCGTACTGCGAAGAAATACGCTAAAAAATTATCTGTATCCGTCTAATTATCGCCCGTAATACAAAACATCAATAATAACATTATTCGCGCGAAATAAATACTTTTTCCGGTTCTGAAAAATATCAAGCAAATCAATTCGTCGAGAACTATTGTAAAATTTTTATATATTATACGTAAAATCTGATTATACGAACATGTTGATCACCATCGTCGTATTGTTTCATTCATCGTGTTATAGTATTTAGCAACATCATATCTCCAGTGTTTTGGTGAAGAAACGGCCATTAAGAATCTATAGTAAAATTAATCGTTTATGTGGTATTTAGGAACGGAGAAAATACAGAAATAATTCTTAATCCGGAAGGCCTCGATGTACCGAGAAACATTAAACTATTTTCAAACAGAACGTAGACTGACACGGGGGAAAATTACGAATATATATATATATATATATGCGAAACATCATGCGACTGGACGATGGACCATATCCTGATGTTGTGTGTTAGAAAAATAGAGCTCTGGAAAAAATTATTAAATTGACCGACATACCGGCTACACAAAAACTCGTTGTTATAATATAAAAAGTATAAATAACATTTAGATACCCGTTGACGTAAGAAATTAATTCAGGCATATTTTAAATTTCGGCGTACATAGTAAAACAGAGACTATTCACAAACCCACTATAAATTACTTTTTTCAAATTCATAATGAGTACCTAGACTGGAAATCTAAAGCAAAATTATCTCGATGTAACACTAGACAGTAAGCTAACTTTTACTAAACATTTAAACGAGAATGTATCTATAGGGGGGGACATAAAAAAATGAGTGTGCTATTTCCAATATTTAACAGGAAATCTATCACCGGTGAACAAGCTTTCGATTTATAATCAGGTAATTTAACCTAAAATTTTTTACGCTAGTCCTGCTGTGTGGTCGAACACCTGCCTAAGTAATATAAACAAATTACGACGATTACAAAATCATTGCCTACGAATAGTGTTGAACAAACCCAGATACACACGCCTAATAAAACAATGCAAAACATTTTAAACTATCCCTATATACGAGAAATAATAAAAAAAACAGGACCTTAAAATTTTTTTAATGCATAATGTCTGCTGACCAAAGTGTCGATGAAATTGGAAACTACGATTATCAGTCTCTACGGCACGGGTATAAAAAAAAAAAATACGAACACATATCTTACTAGGTTAGTAATAGGTTTAAAATTCGATGATATTATAGATAAATTTTATTTGATTTATTTTTGTATTATTTTCTCTTTTAAATTTTATGAATTATTTTAACCATCGCATTTAAAATTTACTTATAAATTAAAGGTTGCAGCAGGTTTTTTGCCGAATTTTTCCTGTAAATTTCATTAAGCAATAAATGTTTATAACTATCACTCGTGCATATTTTTAAAAATTATGATTAAGTTTATCGGTTAAGAAATTTTATATATATATTTCGAGACGATAGAACGGTATATTATAAGTTATTATTTTCTTGGTAAAATTTAATTAATCAAAATATACTTCTTTTCTTTCTTTCTTTCTTACGAAGTAATTAAAATGAAAATATAAATATTTCGATAAAATTTTGAATGTATATTTACGAATATTTTAAAATCGAAACATTCTATACAAATAATTGTCCCGTATCTTTAAACCACTTTTGTCAACATTAAATACCGTATATATAAAATATTACATTACGACTGAAGAAACGGTTAATAACGTAGCGTCGAAAAAAAAAAAGATACTATATGAAATATATAAACCAGTTGTTTAACAATATTTTTAATATAATCGGTACGTATAGAATAAAATTAAAGTAACATTTAAAATTACGAAATATTAAAAATTCGAAAACGAAAATAATTTCAGAAATTCCATTTAATACATTAATAAATATCGCAAATCCCGCTTTATTTTACTTTTTAAAATTCAATTTAATTTTATTTATTTTTACTTATGATCAATAATAAATTCGAGATAAATTTTAAAACTAATCACCGTATTATTTCGCGAGATTTTCGATTTATAAAGATGTCGCATCATCCAGTATATGAAATATTATTCGATATCAATTTTGCACAATACGTGGATAAAATTCGGTGATGTAATTTTATAAACTGGGTATAAATCATAAATCATAAATATTTATACATAAACAGACACAACGTAAATAAGGATAATAGGGTTCGACTTGATTAAAATCGCGCATCGATTCTCAACGTTTATCATAACGACGATTTTTATTATAAATAATCTTAACAGCATCGATCTTTTCTATTAATACTTTAATATTACTCGGCGTTGATTATAAAATAATTTCGTTTTTAAAACTGCGGGTCAGCACTTTATAAGGCAGAACGATCGAATTTAATATAATTATTTCTCCAGAAAGTTGTACACTGCCGCCTGAAAATAGTGTAATTATAATAATTAATTATTTAAAATATATATATACATATTAACACACACATACGCGTACAAATATGAACACACGAGTGAAAAGACTGTAAAATCTTTTTATATTTTCGAGAAAAATAAACGACATTTTAATGATCGATACGCTAATTAAATATAGTAATTAATCTTAAGAGTCCTTTAGAAATTTATAATATCAGAAATATTTGTAAAAAGCTTCATATTACTTTCGATCAACTTTGGCCTCGAATTTTCTGTCGATAAATCGAAAATTACGGTAATTAGAGCACAACAGTTAGATTTCTAAATTTAAAAGCGAACTTAAGAAAATCAATCTAATTTATAATAAACCATTACCAATCTAATTTATAATAAACCATTACCTAGGGGTTAAATCCATGAAATATCTAGGAATTATTTTAAATATTAAATTAAAACTTGATAAACATGGAAAATTCTTAAAAATTTTATATGCTCCTTAAAATTCAGTCTAATATAGATGGAATTAAATATAAACGAAGAGTTATTATTTACAAATCAGTAAATCGATGTTTAATTATCGCTCAAGCATATATGTACATCAAATTCAAATATGTTTAATAAAATCCTGGCTAAGCGAAGGAAATTTTTGCTTAATTCGTTAAATAGGACTGTGTCCACTATGGCATCTCCAGTTATTACTGGGATCCTACCTACTGACTTTATAGCCTTTTTTTTTAATCAGCTTTAATTTCTGAGCTTAATAAAATGTTTAAAATATATGACGATAAACTTAACTTAGTCAAAACTAACGTATTAGAATATATATATATATATATATATATATATATATATATATATATATATATATATATATATATATATATATATATATCGGTTTAGTACCGAGGTAAATTATAATTTATTTAATAGTAAGAATTTTTTCATTGTGGAAATTAAATTATATTTGATTTACTGCACAAAAGATGAAGCAATAATTTGCTTGATAGAACAACTTTCTTCAATAGCATATAGATTTCAAAATCAGTTAGAGATAAATTTTATTCCAGTCAAGTGCTGTTTGGACACGGCAATTTCGGATCGTATTTTAAATGTTTTAATGATTCGTTTGAACATTTTCCACTTGATTTAGCGATGTTCGTTGAATTAGCAGTTTTGGTGGCTCGCTTGTGAATGATCAAATAGTAATAAATAATAACTAGGTAGGATTAAACATTTATATTATTAAGACGTTTAATCGTTATGTCAATATCGCTTTGCATAGACGTATAAGTTAGACTAATGTATCGCAGCTAACAAATAAATAAATAAATATCTTTTTATTTACACACACAGATATTATATGCTGATTATATCATGGGTATACATTTAAATGTGATATAATTTTTAAAAAAATATTTATCATCACTACAATAAAAACTGTACATATTTACCCAGAACTGTAATGGAAGGATTCAGTCGGCCATTAGAATTAAATAACGGCAAATTATCCATCTTTGCAAACGGTTTGTTAGGATTCGGATCGCACGGAGTGCCTTCAATACGGCACCAATCACCGATTTTTGATCCACGACCGATAATGCTATACATTATCTATATAACGTATTTACAAAGAAATGAAAATAAATGTTATACATTATTTGTATAACGGATTTATAAGGAATGTTAAATAAATGCATATTAGTAAATATCGTACGACAGTGCAAGATAACGTAAATTATAACTATTTCAAAATTAATCGTTAAAAATAGAAGCCCCTGTTGTATTAATATCCGTATATGAAATCAAAAGTGAGGCTGATAAACGAATAATACAAAGGAAAAAGAATAATGACTAAATCAGATGATGAGCTGGCACATCAGATAATTACGGCGTAACTTTGAATTCTTTTCGAAACTCTGTTTGCACCGTCGTAATTCACGTTGAAAATTCCATGCGTTTAGAATAATTTAGTTCCGGAAAGGAACCGGAGCATAAGAAACAGTATACTTTGTACGAATATATTAACTCAGAAGTGTTTGAAATTTCAACAACCTCTTTATCTGCGTTTTGTCGATTTCAAGACCTCAAATAAAGTTCAATATCAAATCGCAGTACTTCTCATTATAGTAATTGCACAATAAACCGAGTTTAGATTAAACGATAAGTTAGATAAGGATAAGCTTTGTACAATATTAACGAGAGTACCGCAATTAATGAAAAATCAATAATACGCGATATGTAGACAACACAGTATTTATGAGAGGGAGAGAGAGAGTTTACAAGATTTTGATTTACTTGCTGAGAGCGTAGACAACATAAGCTGTACATATGGAATATCACGAAGAAAGATTAAAATTATGGCCATCTCTCATAAAGAAATAGCCGAAACAACTATTATGCACTGGACAATGTTCGAACATTTCTTTTTCTAACCAAAATTAATAACAAAGATAACACCAATATCGATATTAGATTTAGAATTGAATAAGAAATGAATTCAATAAGACTTGGGAAATACGATCTAACTAAATTTAAAATTCGAGAGTTATAATCAATAAATATAAACAAGGAAATTTAGCGAATGTTTGATTGTGAAAAAATTATTCTGAAACCTTTTAACATTTGAAATATGGCGCTTTCAGAGAATTCTTATATTATATAAAAAATTTGTTTATTTTCTTTTTTTTAAATCGAAACGAATAGATTTAATAATTTTAGGATATCTATCGCATCTGCTTCGAAATACGTCTCAAATCTGATGCTTCATTTCAATTTACAAATAATTCAGCTCAAATGCAAATATCAGTCGAATGTATACGCTTAGTCTACCGGACAACCGTCCCAAGCTTCAAGAAACGGAAGTGGTGTCGTTATTCCTTACCGATCACTTGAAGAAATATTTAATTTTGCCAAACAGCACTACATATATATCGACCTAATTTAAACGCGACAGATTTGTTCTACATTTTTTAACCTCATTGTCGAACTAACTTATCTCAGTGGAGATATTAGTCGCATACATTTCTACCGTTTCCCTAACTTCCTACCCTCTTCTTTCTCTTTCCTACTTCTTATATTCATCAACGTTGGTTGTAGCATACATTTGTTAGTACAACGTAAAATTAAATTATATATATATATGTATATATATATATATATATATATATATATATATATATATATAAATATAAAACATATACTTAGCGGTTTAAACTTGAACTTGTGTACTTAACTGACTTCGATAGTTTTTCATAATAGAACTAACGATTTTTAAAAATTAATGATCGATATATCTGAATATATACGCACTTAATTACATAGTGATTAAGGCTTGATTCACACTATAGGTATGGTCACGCTCACATGACGTTCACACTTACGGTCAGGCTTTCAGTCTTGAACGGTCAATCAAATTTAGTTGTATTCTGCTTTTAATAAAAAATATTTTTATTTGTTTATATTTAAAATTAACTAAATATTTAATTAATTGTTTATATTTTCTATTGAAAAATGTTCTCGACCAGCCAAATTTTTTTTTTGATTGATCGTGATTGAAGCGAAACTTGAGCGTTACCCCGATAGTGTGAATACTTAATTGTTTCACATTTGAGCATATTTTACCGGAGCGTGACTATACTTATAGTGTGAATCAAGTTTAAAAATTTAAAAATGAGCCGACATTTCGATACGTAAGTACATACTTAATTTATTTACTTTTTTTTTTTTTTTTAAATAGAATTTAATGTAAATTGAAAATTTACCAAACAATGCTCTCCGATATTAGCTCCATTTAGAACAATAGAATCTCTAATACGAGTTCCAGCTGCGATTATAGCGTTGGCGCCAATACTTACATTAGGTCCGATCTATAATGAAAATTACAAATAAAATAATTACAACGTTCGGACAATTTTTAAATCTAACATTATTATTTTTATGTATATTATATACACGCTATGTCTAGTATGCAAGATTAGCTTAAAACGTGAATGATATTAAATGAAAGAAATCAGGGGACTTAGGGGGGGGGGTACAAAGTAGAGAGAAAATTGTACTAGGAGCATTTTAGAAAATAATAAGAGATGCTTTGGTAAATGTTTCGATTTTTAGCGCAGAGTGAAATAGGAAGGGCATTATAGTAAAAAAATGTCTTACCATTATGTCAGTTGTACATACGAGGCACTGCGTATGCGGAGTTTTAATAAGAAAGTGCCGGTGCGTCAGACAAGTGTGTCTTAGGCGATGGCAACATGGAAAATTTGCTCTTTTGACGATCAAGAGGTTGATAATTCCATGTGCTTTATTACTTTTTAATAGTTTATAAATGGGAAGGTTTCTTTTTAAATAGATCTAGTCTTGCCGCCATTACTCCAACAGAAGACCGTTTAACCATCCTTTCATAACTTCAAACGGTGTTTTTATGTTCAAAGGAAGACATTTCTTATCGGTTTCTTTTACTTGTGTACCTACTAGGCTATTATTAGAAATACCAACATGACCAAAGGAAAGACGCGACCAACGAAAAATAATGTAGTAAGTGATCTACAAATATCATCAGCGATTGTATGTTATGCATTATAAAGTAATGAGGTATAGTCTGTACAGATTACTGCTATTTTCATTAGCAACGCCAGCTTTTATTCTATATAGTTCCAAAAATGTTATATAAAAAGTTACCAAAAGTAAACAACTATTTATCACGACGGAGTTTTAGATAACAGCACATTTCCTACTATTTTCCGATTTCGAAACGTCGGTATAATAGAGACCTTCACAACGAAAGTATCTTATGTATAATAGTAAATCTTGACGAAAGATGTTTAATCAAAGCGTAGTCGAATTTATCAGGTCTGCGAGTCCATGGTGGTAACGCATGATTTGATCAACATATGATAAACGGTATATTCCAAAAGTGGGTTAATATTTGGTTAAGCGTACATTCTAGATAAGGAGTTTAATCTAAGAGTTGTCATATAAAGAATTGTGGATTTCAAAATAAAATATTGCACCTTGATCGAATTTGTGCTTTGAAGCAGCCAAAATTATATGAAAAACTGTTACTAAAAATAATAAAGCCATTTCTGGATGGCAGAAATCTAATACCGGAGCAACAGTACGGTTTTAGAGAGAAAAAAAAAAACAGTACTGTAGAACAAGTAAATCGTATAGTCAATGTAATTGACGAATCTTTAGAAAGCAAATATGCCATGCTGTGTTCCACGACATTAAAGAAGCATTGGACAGAGTACGGTATGTAAGATTACTGTATAAAATACATTACAGCCTCTCATGTCAACTTTTCGAATTGCTAAAATCGTACCTAAGTGAAAGGTATTTCTTTGTCAGGCATGGGTCTCTAGAAACCAAATTATTTTTATATAAATGACCTACAGATGTCAACTATGGAGATGCGCAGTAATATTGCGCAAATATGTTTCCAAAACAAAATCCTGAAAGAAATTATAAACGCTCCGTGATACATCAGCAATCGTACATTACATACAGATCTCCATATTAATTCATGAGGAGATCAAAAAAAGCTGCAGAACTGTACGGTCAAAAGCTACAGCAACACACAAACAGCCTGGCCGTTGCATCGCTGGATAACTCCAATGAAGCCTAAAGCGAAATAAGCCAACTGACCTATTATAAGGGTGCATTATGTTAAATAGAACATCAGATGGAATTCATATCGCTGGATAGGAGTTTCCACAAATCATTTCCTCTCACACGCCAAATGCGCTGGATAGCCTTATGGAGCTAGTCGCACAATCACAGAAATTTATTTAAAAAAAAAAATTTAAAATTGGATACACTATAGATCGTTTATTAATAGTTAGAATTATTATATTTCTCGCGTAGCATATTTGTTATTAGTAATATTTTATCATTGTTAAATATTAAGTTATTTAGAACTTGAAGATGGCATGAACGAGGAAAAATATTCATTAGAGATTATGCCACAATTAGTGATTTTTACTCGTAATTTTATTTTTATTATTAAACAAATCACTACATCCGTATATATATATATATATATATATATGTGTGTGTGTGTCCTTACACATCAAAAATTTAATTTGAACTAATTCGAAACATATCCTACTTGAGGCTTGCAGCGGTGATTAGTTATTTCAGACGAAGCTAATCGTAATGAAGCAAATCGGGTAAGTTTAAAAGGGTAAAATGACCGTCTTCTTACTGATCTATACAACTCTGATATCTCCTTTTTAAATTTATTTATCTCTTATGTGACTGATAATAAATTATTATCATCTTCATTATTGCGATAATTAGTATTATTTTAATTTTTCGTTTTAAATAATAAAAAACAGTAAAATAAACATGCTAACTACGGCGCTAGGATGAACACGAGCCGAAGGATGAATATATACATCATCGATTACACGCGATATAGCCGTATCTCGAGCATGTCCATCTTTAAATCGTTCGCTATATAGACCATCGGCGTGCCATTTTTTATACAACTGCAAATAATGTCGATTCGCGTAAATCGCAGATCCAGCTGTTTTTAACTGGGACCACCAGTTCTTCGTTTGATAAACGTACGCCGCACCAGTTCCGGCTAACGGTTGAAGAACTTCTTTTTCTAACTGAATAACTGCCGGACTGATGCCGTTCACCAAATTATTTTCTCTACAAAAAAAAAAAAAAAAAAAAAAGTAATTACGTACAACGTAACTACTGAAAGAAAAAAAACCGTCTATTGAAGAACAAACACACACACACATATATATATATATAATTTTTTATAATGTGGAATGTAGTGATTTTTATTTAGTTAAATCACTAATTTTTATTTTCTTATGGAAAACACAAAGCTTTTCGGCATTTACGCCATTATCAAGTGAACAAATTTTTTTTTTTAAATATTTGATGGTGATGGTGAAAATATATTCCATAAAATGTTATTCTGCTTGTCTGTTCTGATTATTTTGAATTGTTGAAATTTAACATCAATATATTTGTTTGCGGATTTTGTTTTTTTATATTTATTTTTTTCCGATATTATTTTCTGGATTCTGCAAAAGTGGTATATTGATGGAATTTTAAATTTTCAGGTAAAAATGTACAAAATAATAATTAAGGTTAAGCGAGCTTATAATAAATTATGCTTAATATGTTTATACTTAGTATACATAAATTTTAGTTGCCTGGAATCGTAATTACCGATCGAGCAAACAAGTATGTTATCATTAAAACAAAAATTACTCGATACTTTTAAAATAAAATTCCTAATATATTATAGGGTGGTAATTTTAAGTAAACGTCAATTTAATCGATTTTGGTGTAACGGAGTACGTTTAAAATACATCTTAAACATCTATTTTGAATACTTTACAGTTTATTAAAAGCAGCTTTAGATACTGAACTCCATGCTGGACAGCCATATATTTCTAGAAGGACCGTTAAGAGATTGAAAATTCGCCATAGATTTAACAGTAAAAATGAAAGAAAAACATACTAATAAAAATTTATTATAATGTTTGAATAAGGGATAGCAAAAGCAGAACTAACAAAAGAACATTTTAACCCATCAGTGAAAATGTGTAAAAAATTTGGCTATTTGTCATTAACCACGGAAGGGACGCCCTACTTAATGAACTAAAATTTGCCCAGACTTATGTTTATGGAGACAATATCGTGCCATAGCCTAGAATACATTGGATGAATGATTTATGAAAAAAAAAACGAGTTAACCGCTTGTTCAGGTAGACATTAAAATATTTCCAGATTGTTCTTCCTAGAAATCTGAACACTATTCATGACCATATGTCCAGACGAAATAATTATTCTGTTATTAAAAATAACGCGGAATAATTTATAGTATTTAATTTTGAGTTTTCGTGATTTACACTACAACGCTATTAATTCTCACTTCGCTTAGTATGCGATTAAATCGACATAGATTTATTTTAAAAAATAAGTAGTTTCATAACAGTTCAACACACACACACATATATATATATATATGTCGATGTTAATTATTAATTAACATCAGGTGCAACAGACAGCATTGAAATATTTGGTATTAAACGCGTTTTTAAGGAATGTACCTGATAAAAATTACATATGTATTGCACAGCAAATTAATTTGATAACAAATGTACGGATGAAATTAGAAATAATAATTCACGAAAATCATCAGCTATACGTACGAATTAGAGTCGCGAAGAAATTAGAAGGTTGGAAATGTATATATGCGTCCTTATAGACTAGACGAAGAGAGAAAATTGGCAATAACTTTTTCACTGCCATTCTGGTGCCATTACACAGTTTTGGTGGATTATTCGCAATAATATAATCAAAGAACCAACTTTCATTCAAGCAATCCGGTGGCATACCAGCCGGTTCCAATGAATTTAAAAATTCAATTGGATAATTCATTGCCTCATCTTGATTCGTAACACTGTTAATTGATTTATATGTCGTGAACACAACTGGCAGTTTCGCTTGAATTTGAAAATTAATGGCATTGATATGAATGTTCTTCGGTGCTAAAATGGCGCGTTCTCTCAATTTCTGTAATTCTGAAGAATATTCGGAAAAACACATTCAATCAATTTATCTATCGATTGCGCAAATTGTTCGGTACAGCGATCAATCCGTTGGTACTGTCGATTTGTATTTTGCCATCACCAATTTCTAACAATTGTTTTGAAAACTCATGGCAGCTGGATCATTTTGTAGGTGAATACACGCATATTAATGTTCAGTGTCAATTTTTGTACATATCTCCAAAGAACTGATGACTTGAAACAGGCACTTATTTCATCAGCAGGAGTTGATCGAGGAATGACAGGCAATGTTTGACGAAAATCCCTTGACAGTAATATCAAAGCACCACCAAAAAGCTGTTGACGTAAATCTCGCATTGTTAGATTAAATGCTTCTAGTGATTTTTTATTCGCCATTGTACACTCATCCCATAAAATAATTGACGTTAATCGCAGAACTTTTGCCATAGCAGATGCACTCAACAATATGTTTAAAAATATAAACACAAAAATTTGCTTTAATCGAAACACGTCCAAAATGAAATGACCGCATGAATGACATAACAATATATGTATACATGAATAAAAATTAGACATAGCAACCCACTTCGTATAACATGATGCGCGTGAACATTTGCGTTGCATATAATCAGTACCTTAAATTCTAGCTAATTTTGCAAGGAAGAACAATGTACAATGGTTCGACAATGAACAATATGGCGATGACGATAATAAAGTCCGATCAACTCGAAAGTAGGTAGAAGACGTCTCTCAACAGTCCTCGTCAACCTGAAAATCGATAAAGGACCAGTCTACTTTGCCATTGCCTTCATTCGATTCTTTACTTTTCGAGTTAGCTGGTACCCGTTTACCGATTAACTGGATTGATGTTTGTTAAAGAACTTCCTAAAATGATCATCTCTTGCGGGTTCAAACTCAAGTCGTACAAGCAGAATAATGAAAGAATTATATAGCTGCGCAACGAAGCTCATAAATTTTGTAAACGCATTGTAAAATAAGTACGAAAACATATTATTTTAACTTTAACATTACGGAGCTTACGTACTGGGTTTCCTTCTGTTTGTACACGGACGCGAGTACTTGGAACAGCTCCATCGAACATAAATAAATTCCGCAGTTTACCAAGGTCGAAACAAAAGTGGATGGTTTTTCAACGTAATGAGTTAATTCTGCGTTTTTCTTATCGATAACGATACATCCTATTAGGGGGATAATTTTACGTAAAAATTAATGTTGTGAACGAAATACAACTAAACACAATAATTATTACTACATTCATATATGTTAATAATTGAATACATATATTAGAAAAAAACTACACGAATCTATTCCGACGCGTTAAAAAATATAATGCTGATAATATATATATATATATATATATATATATATATAAAAGGTAATATGCTAAAACATCATTTATGACATATATTCATTTATTTGCATTTAAGATGTTCTCCTATGAGAATTAACATTTAATTATTATAATATTTGTAAAGGTATTTTCCTTTTTAATCTTCATGTTTGCCGTGTGTCATCACCAATTTTGGGAATCATTTGTTAATTGGTCGGCTTTTCCACATACAACTTAGAGAAACGAACAGATAACCTACAATATAATACTGTGCTGTGGTGCCATTATCGTACTACGTTCCCCATATATTACACCTCGTATAATATATCATTCCTTTACAATCTGGATGATCTACAATTATTCCCTCACATAGCAACATTTCTAGAGAAATTAGCACCTTGATTAAAATATAAACAGTTTCCCACAGACGTTAAGTAAGCATTAATGGCATCTCCAATATATATATATATATACATATATAAATATTCGATATTTCTTTTCCGCCAAATAAATATTCATTAAATTGATTACCGGTAAGATTAGAACAGCGCATCTACTCTCATTCAAGATAAATTATAAAGAGTTTATATTATTTTTAGGGAAAGAAGTTATAGTTTTCCGCCATTATCTGTTCTATATTGGTTCAGATAAATTGATGGTTGACTTTTCATCTTAATTTTTATTTATTTAATTACGAACTTTTTCGTATGATAAAATTCGTATAATGTTTTACTTAAATCTAAAACTGAGTACATATTCGCAAATTTTCGGACAAATATATATATATATATATATATATATATATATATATATATATATCACAGCTCAATACTAGGTAGCAACTACATTAATGCTACAAGTCGTCTGATCGAAAATGTATTGGATAAACTTAATCTCTGTCTACTAAATACTGGAGAACCTACGCACTATAGTTTTGCCTATCGTAGCCGGTCAACTCTTGATCTGATAATGTCTTCTTCACATCTAAGTAGTAAACTTCATGTATATCACCATAACGACTTGGCTAACAGCGACCATGTTCCAATACTAGTCAAACGAACTGATGATGCTCGCATCATAAATCATAATCCACTACGTTGGAACTATAAAAAAACCAAATGGGACAAGTATTCTGCACACTATCTCAATCTAACGCTAGATCTCAACAAAGATATAAATAACATTATAAACAATTTTACATACACATTAGTAGAAACTGCGAGATTGTACACTGCGGAACCGAAGGTAATTAATCGTAAATTAGTTCCGTGGTGGACACAAGAATGTGCAAAAGCAATTAAAGATAGACGAAGAGCTTTGCATGCACTGAAAGCTGTACACACCACTGATAATCATTTAAAATATAGGAGAGCTCGTGCAAGACACACTTACAATATCGGGGAGACAATGTAGTTGTCAATAGACTCCGATTGGGCCACACTCATGCTTATCTTCTTAATAGATCGGAAGCTCCATTGTGTACGGCCTGCAACATTGCACTGTCTGTCCAACATATACTGACAGAATGTCCTTAGTACAGCTTACAGAGTTCATACTACGGTCTTTCATCTTCATTACAATTACTGCTCGATGACAACGTTTCTACACTATCCAGAGTCATCATCTTCCTACATGATACTGGATTGTATCATTTAATTTAACACTTATTTTCCTATGTGCCTCTAGCCGTTAGTTGCTGTATAATGCACATTAATTTAAAAAATAATATTATGACGTTTATTTTAAGTATATTAGAGAATATACTTGATTACTAAAAATAGTTAAAATCACTAAATTTATTTTTAATTATGCGAAGCTTTTCGGCAATTACGCCATTGTCAAGCTATATACAGTTAAAATTAATTAATATAAAATCATAACATATTAATTTAAAACTAAGTTTACAATTTTACAATTATGAATACTTTAAACTATCTGACCCTGACTGTCAGGGTCAGATAGTTTAAAGTATTCATAATTGTAAAATTGTAAACTTAGTTTTAAATTAATATGTTATGATTTTATATTAATTAATTTTAACTGTATATAGCTTGACAATGGCGTAATTGCCGAAAAGCTTCGCATAATTAAAAATAAATTTAGTGATTTTAACTATTTTTAGTAATCAAGTATAAATAAAAATCACTACATTCCACAATCAATAACTATATTAGAGAATATTCAAATAATAATGTTAATTATTAAACGATGTACCGTAATTAATCGACTGATTTCGGGTAGCTTCTGTAGCGGCCACTACTATTAAAGGTCTATTCCTTTCATTATAAAAATCATACATTTCTTGTAGTGGAAAATCCCCGCAAACATCTCCATTCATGACGAAAAACGCAGACGGATTGCCCAGACGAATTTCATCCCTGAAATGGTATAATCCTCCAGCAGTACCCAATGCCGTGTACTCTTGTAAATATCTAGTTTAATTTATAAATATATTTTTATAATTATATATGTACATATATATGCGTTTGTATGCGTGCATGTGTGTGGGAATAGTTTTGTATAAAAATTTTCATGAATAATATCTACAAGAAAATAACATTTATCGAAAATATTGTTACATGATCATTAGTGAATGAATGCGCAGTTATGATTATCGATAAGTATTCATCAACTAACACTAAGAATAAATAGTTTGTTTTTTTAATATAAATTACAGAATTGTAGTAATTAATATGTAGTTATAAAGTTTAGGTATTTGAAACAGGGATTCCCTGAAAAATAGTACATTAAGTTTTATACTTCAAAATGTGATAGCAAAATCTGATAAGAACACATTCTTAAATTCTGAAATTGCACGAAAACGGTTTAAAATTCTTTTAGATATTATGACAAAAAATCATAAAAAATTATTCCCATCCTACAATTGTCAAATTCAGAGTTCTAATTTATTTATTACAATGTCTGTGGACCTGGAAAGTTAAAAACAAAACACTAAATTAGCGTGAATCGAGATATTTAGCCTGTGTAAAATTTAATGAAAAATACACATTTCCACGATGTACAATTTGATTCTAATAGATGAAATTGTATACTTATTTTATTCAACACTGCCATCAATGTACATAATCGCACAACAACGACGTAGAATAAATGATGGATTTATAGTTGTTGAAAATATTTTTTCAATTTTGTAAATAGCAATAATTTTACGTATTTTGCTAATTATAATAATTTTTTAGTCATTAAATTGCATTGCAAAACATTCATTACCAGGAGAAAAACAAAAACACATGTTCGAATAATCATTTTTATGAATAAATTGAGTTATAGTGTAAATAGTTTATTTGTTATAGGTAGCACAGCAGAACTATGAACTTGTTACTAATGATTGTTACGACTATATACAATACATATATATATATATAAAAAAAAAAAAAAAACCACATACCTGATACTAATATCATATTCTGTAATCATGTCTTCAACAAATGAATTCATATCTGAAGCTGGATAATAACCAATTATTAATATTTCTTTCACATCAGTTAAACGGATACATACTTCAATATGATGCTGAATCATTGGTAAGCCGGCAATTGGAAATAATAGTTTCGGTGTGTCCAACGATAAAGGTCTGAATCTTGTTCCTACACAATAATAATACATTTTAACATATAAATATAATTTACGAAATTTTACATAATTTAAAAATGCGAACCTTATTGGAATTCAAAGTGCATTGTTTTTATTAAAAACGTTTTATAAATAACTATTTTCTATCATCAAAATATCGAATACATTTCAAATAGATTTTCAGATTTACAACTAATATATTTTAATTAAGAAAACTGAATATTTACGATAAACCTTTTAATGGACCTCCTATTAAAATTACAGCTTTTAATACGCCATTGTTCTTCATTCTAATTGAATTAGATTAGCTTTTAAAAATGAAAACAAATTAAAATGAAAACACGCATCAAATAAATAGAAGATACAAAGTTTACAAGTAGTCATAAGTGCCAAATTATACCGCCAGATACGCATAGTCAGGAGTTTAAAATATGATCGATGCTTAATATTTATTTAAGGACTTAATGTATTAAATAATAATAAAAAATCATCAGATTAGAAAAGTGATGATCTTGATTCATAATTGAAATTTAGTTTAAATATGATGTTAAAATTTACGAAAATAAAATTATTGAAATAGTAAAACATTATCTGGATAATTACGATATTACATTTTATACAAAGCCAGTAAACAAGAAAGCTAAATACGGTGTTTTTATGTTTCCTATCCTATCAATATCAACAGTTGTTTCGTGTATTACTGGTTTTTGTTTTTTGTAAACAGTAAACAAGAATTTAAGAGTTTATCGTGGTTTTGGGTTTTTCTTAACTATCGAAATTCTGATTGCCGTTGTTTTTTTTTATGCTGAATTATCAAATTTATTTACTCTTTAATTCGACCGTATTTACTTTTCTGGAGTTTCGGCAATGATGTATTTTTTATTCTTACTGCTGTTTTGAAGTTTTTAATATAACTCGTAGTAATTTAATTAATAATGAATCGAAATATATCATTTGTTACTGAAATACCGAGTAGTTTAAAACAACTGGCTCGATTTGTAGTACGCATGTTTTACAGTATAGAAGATACTCAGATTATTGATATGTTAGTACGTAGCCCTTGTATCAAAGAAGGTGATATGTGCGAATTATTAAGATATGATCGCAAAATGTTGAGGAGCAGGATCGCTACGTTGAAGAACGATAAATTTCTTCAAACAAGACTAAGAATGGAAACAGGCCCTGATGGAAAAGCGCAGAAAGTCAACTGTTATTTCATAAATTATAGAGTAAGCTGTTTTATATTTTACACATTTCTTTCTAAATCAAAGTTATCTTACGTCGATTATGTAAATATATGCGCTATTATAGTAATATATAACTAATATATTTGTTGGGTATTATCATTAGTCATTTGCTAACATGGTAAAATATAAGTTGGATTACATAAGAAAAAAGATGGAAGCCGTTGAAAGAGACGCTACTAGCCGTACAAGTTTTGTATGTATAAAATGCAGCTCAACTTTTACAGATTTAGAGGTAAGATGTAGTTCTCGTATTTTAACCGTATTAAATTTCGATTTATATTCAAGTGTAAGGTGATTGTTGTATTTAATATGAAGAAATAGGTTCCCGTTCTAAATTGATTGAATTATTTAAAATATAAGATTAATACAGGTTGCTATACAAATTTATTTTAAACATTTTTATATGTCGTTTTTTTTTTTTGTTTTTTTTTTTTTTAAACCCGTACTAATGAAAAGACTACGTTTTCAAAAGAAACAAAATTATTTGTTACACTTTTCTAATTCGTCGTTTTTTAAATTTTCATAAAGGCCGATAGACTTTTCGATATAAGTTCAGGCGAATTTAAATGTACGTTTTGTTACAACATCGTGGAAGAAGATCTATCCTCGATAAATAAACACGATACTCGTTTGATGATGATAAAATATAACACTCAAATGGACCTTTTGTTTAAGCTATTAGGTGAAGCGGAAGGTTTGAAACTTTCACCAGAATTATTAGAACCGGAACCGATAGATATAGCCGATATTTTAGGGTACGTAGTGCGAATAATTGTTTTATTTTTATTTTCAAGTATCAAATTTAATTTAAATATCAAATAACAGAGGTTATTCTTCTACTTATTATTATTATTATTATTATTATTATTATTATTTTGTGAATGTGTTTTTTGTAGATTGGACAAACTTAAAAATGGCATGGCTGCAAACGAATGGTCTGGAGAAGCAACTAGGCGAAAACGTGTCAATGAACCGCAATTTGATGTTATAATAGGCGATAAAATTGATAAAGCTACGCCAGTTGCAAAAGAAAGACCCGCTTGGTTAACGGAGAGTACTGTAGTTGATCGCGAATTATTGCGGGTTAATTTTTTTTTATCGATTATTTACGTATTAGATTCTACCGTATCATCGTAGTATTTATTTGAATTCATTCGCTGACTGCGCACTTTTAAAATAAAAATAAACAAAATAGTATATATATATATATATATATATATATATATATATATATATATATATATATATGTAAAAAACATTCATCCATTTCGGTATGTATAATCTACACGTACCGGAATTAAACATTATTTTTACAGTGTAGCGCGATAGATACTAAGCGGTATAACAGAATAGAAGACAAAGTGAAATACGAAAAAAAGAAAAAAGAAAAAAATTACCGCTAAACCCGCATGTAAAAATTACATCTTGTCAATATTACAGAAGAGAGAGATAGAACGCTTATTTCCAGGATTCGAAATATTTTTAGATCAAAAAGTATTTCTGCAGTGTTTTGTTTAGTATACGCTTAAATTAAACAAAATCGATTTTTACCAGCTTTAAGGATCGATATTATTTTATAACTTTTCTAGGAATTTGTAAAATGAGAATGTAGTAACGTGGTGATATTAATTATAATTCCAAATTTTTATCAGCCGAGTAAGTGCGACTGTACCAATTTCGATGTCTTTTAATATTAATTATAATTCCACATTTTTATCAGCTGAGTAAGTGCGACTTTACCAATTTCGATGTCTTTTAATTTCGTCTGTCGGGCTTCTGTCTGTCGTAGTTATATACGAACTTATCAACTATTTGATGTCCATATGTTGTAAACTAGCAGAGTTATTTCGATTAATATTTGTAATAAAGTCGCAGAGAACATAATGTTGCGATCAATTGCGGTTTGACTGTTTCCTTCGCAATTAGGTCTATTTAAAGCTGAATGGTTTTTACTGCTGCGAATGAGTCTGAATAAATTATTGGCGTGATCTTTTGGTTTGTGAAAAATTGCGCTGATGCGTATATTACGTACAGTTCGGCTGACAGAATTGAGAAAATTTCTGAAAGTGAGTATATTAGATCCGAATTATGTTTTGCCACTGCATACATCCCACGAAAGAATCAAAAATACATGCGTCCGTAAAGAAAGCCTATGAGCGTACCACGAAAATTTCGCTCTGATTTCTTTTTAATCTATTCCTAGCCGATGGGGGCTATCAGTTAGATGGTGTAGCAAAAGATCATGACGCGAAGGGTACATATAGGTGAGACTAGTCCCTATATTAGTATCTTAACGTTTTAATCATTTACATAATTTTCATTCTTACGCCAGGTCTCACGGCTTTCAGCATCTGTGGCGAGTTACGCAGTAAGCTAATTGCGGACCAGTTAGCATGACTATGTAATCGCTCCTGATGTCTGATTGTCATCTTTTTAATTACGTCAGCTATATACTCCATATCAAGGTCATCGTGTATAGTTTTTGAAGCGATTATTTGGTTGTATAGTAATAGTTTATTCTTTAAGATAATTTGGGATTGCATTCATATTAACCGATACAGCTTTTTAGTTCATGTTAACTTTAGATCTGAGTACAAGCCTTTTAACATCTGAACAGTGGCTATATTACAAGCGAAGGAACGGAAGTTATCTGTCATCTATTCAATATAGAATTTTGGTAATAGAAATATGTATATTCGAAGATCAATCTGATATGTTTATATACGGAAACGGTGTGATGTTATTTAATATAGGGAATTTTGATTGGCAGTTGAGTATATAATGATGTTTATGGATCGATAAATTCGACGAAACGAAATATGCGCCATATGAAGTATGCGCGAGCTTTTTTAAACAGGTTTAAACTCGGAGAACAGGATTGTGTCTAATTATCCGAGGTTAACTAATATAGTGCCTGATCAAAGATTAAACTGAGATAGCTATGAAAGAGCTGAAGTTAGTTGCTGATTGTGATAGATATTGCACGTTTTTGCGTCCCCAAACACGAGAAAATTGTACAGCTGTATTTTGTATTTTAGAAATATGTAGGACATTTTTTTTAAGCGCTACTAATTATTACATTTTTGCAATGTATGAGCAAGGTTAAACAAGGGATAATGTACTAGAGTCTGAATTCCATTTGAAAACGTTACGGAACAAGTAGCAAGATCGGTTTTGGATAGGTTATAAGAATGAGTCGAACGAGTATCGTGCGAACACGCAACAGCATCATCCCGTCTTGTGCGATCGTTTAATAAGCCAGAGATATCACTGTATCGAGCTAAACCGGAAAATCTGACTGTCGCCTTAAATTTATGGAACATGAAACGACGTATATCGGAATATGTTGCTGAAAGTAATTCTGCAGGAGACACGAAGGCGGTTTCTTTCGCAGCTCGATCTGCTTGTTCGTTCCTTTCATATATGTCCGGCAATCCGAAGTACACGGGTCTGCAGAATTTGCGTGCTGATTGTAGAATTAAGTTTCACATACAGTGGATTTATATTGTTATTATATATTTATTTTTAACTTGAAACTGACGGGAAAGTTTCATTTATTAATCGTTAGTAATTTTAAACTATAATAGCTTAATCGATTTATTATTTAATAAATAACGAAGTACGTTTATATTTCTATATCGACATTTCGCTAAATTTATATATTATTCTAATGCAATATGAATTATTTCTTCTTCGTTACAGACTAGCATGGTATTAAACACAGAGCAGATAAAACCCGTCGTTCCTATGTTATCGACTACCGCACTTACTACTACTATTCCTACTACAGCTCTTACCACATCTACTACTGTTACTCCTCCAACTCCTACTACGTCTACTATTTGTACCAGTACTCCGATAAAAAATACCGAAGATATTATGTCGGTGCTGTTACAATATGAAAAACGAAGTTACTCTACACCGAGAATTAATGGTCGTAATTTTTTCATGAAACTAAAAGAAAGTCCGATATTTTTTTACAAATCGAATGAATCGACCGTTTCTGACGTTTGCAAATTATCTTCCGGTAGGCGAATCTTTTTGTTATCGTTATTTCAGTTCTGTGTTGCTGTTGTTTTTTTTAACTAGACGGTTAATTTATAATTTTTTTTTTTTTTTTGAGTCAACTATCAACGAAACTTATAACGGATCAATTACTAATGAACATCGTTTATTTAATTTAGTAGTTTTTGCATTGATTTAAAAAAAAAAAAAAACATTTAAGGCGAGTAACTTAACTCTGTTAATGGTAAAAAAAAAAGTTACTTCACGAAAAATACCTAAATGAAATGAAATGAAAAAATCTTTATTATATTTTTAAACATAAACCGAAAACAATTTTCTTTCATAACTTAAAGCTAAGTACCTATACATAAACCTTAGTAAATATGATTACACAAAACTTATAGTACACTTTGAAATTACTTTAGAAATAGTGCAGGAAAAAATGAAAAAAAAAACCTACAAAAAAAAGCACACCCTGAAGGTAACAAAAATTAAAAAGTCAATAAATCAACAAAACGAAAAGCAGTTTTTTTAGACATAATTTAGCTTAAAATATCTGTACTTAACAATAGGTTAATGATTACAAAAATCTACGTTTTAATCTACGATGCTTATACTTAGTATAACGTACGCGTAGATGTTCCATATTGTAATTTCCTATTACACGTATTAGTTTATTTTGATGAGTTTTACAGTTTTCGTAAATTTTTTTTGAGATTTTACTAATAAACGAATGTATGTAAGGGATATTTAAATGATCGTGTAGATTAGAAATTTTAGTATATCGCGTTGCATTCAACGAAATTCTGCAGCAATGATTTTGAACTACTTATAGTTTCCTGTATGTACTATCAGACACTGATGACCATACAGGGCAAGCAATAGGTTAATCTAGGGCGTATAACAGCCGTATAGATTAATTTTTTGTTTACGTAACTAAGACCCGATTTTCTGTTAAATAATGGAAAAAGTGTATGCATAGATTTATGCGCTTTATCTATAGCGAAAGTAATATGGTTATTGAAAGTTAATCTGCTATCTAAGATAACTCCTAGATACCGAACCTGTTTGACCCGAGGAATTCTTTTAGAATTTATTGTAATTTCAGTTAGTACCTAAAATTTGTTGTAACTTATTGATATAAATAGTATTAAATCGGCACTTGTTGGTTTTCTGTTTTCAGACGATTATCTAATATATATATATATATATATATATATATATATATATATATAATCTTCCGGATAAATTGTTGTGCGCTTCGACTTTAACTGCGTGTGCGTACTTTTACTCCGTTAACAAATGTTAAAACGATATCTCCCTTAATTATATAATCTTTACGGAATTATCTTTTTGCTTATTCGAATAAATACATCATTGTGTATTTTAGCCTTATTTATTTTTGCGCCTATACATTCAGCGTATATTACGTTATCGCGTATCTCCATTTAACTCGGTTTACGCTGAATATGTTGTTTATTTTTTTGTACCGTCAGCGTAATTAGTTTAAAAAAAAAAATCTCAATAAATTAGAACTATTCTTCGCGGATAGGATATCCGCTGTCAAATTTTCCTCTTGACTCTTATTTTGACCTAGGTTACGTTATTAGCCATTCGTTTCTCTTAACACTCAGCGTTGATCTTTCGATAGCGTCCCGCATTACTTGAACCTATTAAAACAGTTGCTGTACCTAATCTGTAATATAAACGCGTCCATAAATCGGTGTCGGTATATAATTATTAAAAAGACCTGGATTTTTCCTAACTACGGAAAGAACCCCTAGAATATATTTTTTAAAGGTCGTTATCGTTCTTACGTTTATTTTGGCAACGCTTATTATGTAGTTGTAGAGAGATTATATTTTCGTTATTTTCCGGGTAAAATATGTACCCAAATGGTATTTATTAATAAAAATTAAAAGAAATAATAATTTTCTTCGTTATTCGTTTTATATAAATAAATATAGAACATAATTATCCGATCGTACCTACTTTCGTAATGTTAGATATAATCACGTTTTAAGGCTTTATTAAATCAGTCATCCGTAAATGTAGGTTTATCTAGTACTTAACATTTCTACGTAATTTTTATTTATTTACAATCACAATGGTGAGAAAATTCTTACGAAAACCCGTATTGATTTTATATCTGATTATTTTTCCGATTACTTTCGAAACTATTATCCGGATATTTATAGTTGTGTAATTTTTAAAATTTTCTTCAATAGATGTTGATGATTATCCGTTTGGCTTCCGTGTTGAGACCTGTTCGTTCCTTCATGTTTTCAAGCCATGTTTTCATTCTCCTACCTCTTTACCGTTTCCCTGTGACGTTTTCTTCGATGATCATTTGCAGTAGGTCGTGTCTTCCATTTCTCTCAGCACATGATCCGGATAGACTACGTTCCGTCTCTTTATAATAGTCACCAGTTCTAGTTTTTTTTTATTTAGTTACTGCAAAATCTTTTTATTCGAAACCTTATCCGTCCACGATATCTTCGGTAAAGCCACATCTCGAAGGCATTCAGTTTATATTTATCATCGATTTTTTTAATTGTACAGACTTCTGTATAGCAGTACTGTACGTAACATTTAACCGTCTCTATTTCGTTGACCATTTATGCGGTTTATTTGTAAATACTTTTAAGAATGCGTTTCTCGCTTGTTCAGTTCTGATACTTATTTCGTAATCCCATGCACTATTAAGTTCGATGAATAATTTCATTGGTAATTTTTATTGATACTTTCTAGGTTTCATTCTCTTCTTTTTGCTAACTACCACGACTTTAGTTTTGTTACACTTCATCAATATACCCATTTTGGCCGATTCCGCATTAACCTTATTCATCATGCGTTGATGTTTACCTTTGTTGTCTGCAATTAAGACCGTGTCACCATAATCATTCATATATATATATATATATATATATATATATATATATATATATATATATATATATATATTCAGATAGTGCCTTCTGGAAAATATCTTTTCAGAGTACAGGTTGAAAAACGGTGGCGGTAAGCCCTGCCTGACTACTTTCCCGTTCTACTCCTGTTTTTACTGCGGCTACTCGGTTCAAATACAAATTTTGAATTCTTCTGTCTTTTCCATCTGTTCCCGTTTCGCGTAGACATTATAACAATTTAAAAAACAAAAACAAAAAACACGTTATTTAATTTTTAAATTAAAACCGCTCCTCCAGCTTTTGTATGTCCCCGTTATAATCGTCCTTGTCTGATATTAGCGTTCTTCTACCACTACTCTGATTTCACCAGTTAAAAACTCTGGTTCTAAATAGACTATCTTATCGTACTTATTGCATCTCTTCTTTTTTTTTTTTTATTCTTTATATAATTCCGGTAATAAATTATTACCAATTTATTTATTCCTCGTCGGTCGAATGTTTTCCGTCCTACCTATCTCGACCGTTCGAAATATGCATTCCACGGCGAAGTCAATACTAAATTGTTTTCCCGTTATTATTATTCCGTTGAAAATTGCTTTAATTATCTCGCCTTTATTAAATTTACTTTTTTTTTAACTGAACTTTATTTTTCTTATTAATTTTAACCCAATTCGTAAAGTAGCTATTTGTTTGTGCAAATTAAATACCTCTGAATGTTTATTGTTGCACCTTTATCGTTTTCTTACCGTTAATTCTGTTTACCTTATTATATAGACTTTTTGTAATTATCATCGTAATTAATCTATAATCCGTTGGTGTAAACTTTAAAAAAGTTATCTGAATTTCAAAATATGTTATTATATATATATATATATATATATATATATATATATATATATATATATATATATATATATATGTGGCGTCATAATATAATCTATTAACGATATCTGAACAACATTTTCTTAATTATATACGTTTCGAAAAAGCGACCAGTAAATAAAAGAGAGTGGAAATGGTTAAAGAAATCTTTCGCACTTTATGGGCCGAGTTTAAATTATAAAAGTTTCGATTTAATTACTTAACGATTTCATCAATAAATGTATTTAATTTGATTAGATATATATATATATATATATATATATACGTATGTATAATTTATCGGATTTAAATAATTTCTGTTTAATAGATATTAGTAAGGAAATGGAAGACGAAGATGAAATTCCATCTGTTATGGTGGGCGACCGCAGTATTTCTTTAACTGAAATAGACGATGCTATGATCTCGGAGATGACGCAGAAAGAGAAATATCACTACATACAAGCGTACCAAGAATATTATTCTCCCGTGTACGAATAACGGCAAATTCGCAAAATATTTTCCTCGTCTTATGCGTACCAGGTTTATTTCCACCCCGTTTAATATTTATTATAACGTAAGTGGTTAGTCATTTTAACTCGGCCATCGGAGTTTTTTTTTTTTTTTTTTTTTTTAAATAAATTCTTTAAGTTGGAATAGTTTTGTATATTTACTTATTTATTGATTTATTTTAAAGATTGTTTGCGTGTAATTCATCGTATCCTCAAGCGTTTGCGTTTGTTGTACATATTCTGCGTTGTTTATATGAAGATTACATATAATAATATTGTTAAATATACGCGCTAAGTTCACTTTGTGCCGTCATTTTTCTCTAATTATAACTTTCTAGTATTTTCTGTGGTAAGTTCGCGTGATTAATTCTTCGCTCCTATAGTTCATTCGCTCTTTCATCATCATACTGGTTTTTGATTTCGGGCTATATGTTAACCGTCATTTTTTTATCCGCTAGCATACGGCGTTTTATGTTTTTGTTGATTGAAGATTTCCTACTACCGTTGGCTTTAAACAATCTATTTACTAGTCGGCCACGCTTCGTTAGCGACATCCGCCTGTTTTTTCACGCGTATACGCGTACAACAGTTTTTCGACGTCTATTAATTTGCGCGAAGTAATGGAATTATAAATACAAGATGCCGGGTGAATATTTAAATCTCGAAAACTGATTACAAACAATTGTTACGCCTTCCAATACGTTCACACAGTAGAACAACTATGCTTCAACTTACACGTAAACAACATACGTTGACAATTTTTTTATTTCTATTTTACTAAGACATTCGATAATGGTGATCCGCAAAAATAGTATCATTCATCAACTATAAAAATCGAACAATAATTAATAGTGATCCACAAAAAGTATAGTATCATTAATAAACTAGAAAAGTATAACATTAATAATAGTAGCATGGTGCACCGTGTAACAAATTTTTGGGACTAACTTTCAAATTAAAATTAAACAATATAACATCCGTTCGATTCGTTCTAAATGATGATATACCACAGGACTCAATGTCCCGTACTTTCCAATACAGCCATAATTAATAAACGTCGTAACCGAAAATATTCAACACCTAATTAAGGCCGCCATATTTGCGAATGATCGCACGTTTTTTTTTTTTTTATTTGTTTTCATAACATTTCTTGTTGTTGGGGGGGGGGGCTCTGTGTTATAAGAAGTAACAACTAAACTCACGAAACGCTCCTCGATGCACGTCCTAAAACTCTCATCCCGTAAAATATAGTAACGCGCTGTGCGCGGTAATTAAAAATCTGTTAAGAAATAACAGATGGTTATTTATGAACGTTTTTATTGGTGCATAACAATTTAAACGGTAGAAATCAATCCAATATCTAGAATCCAGAATTATAATTATTAGGCGAAAAAGGGTGTAAAACTGTCTCTTATTGATTTAGTTTTAAATGGAATATGTCTGAAAAGTTACGAAATCGTTTCAACCTTATCTAGGGTTATCTTCCACATTCGTAATGAGTACATTACGATAGACACAGGATCATAAATGCCGTCTTACGAATTAATTAAATTAGAATAGAAAACAACTCGAAGCCATTATGTCAAAGAAACAAGAAGAAATGTCAACAGAATATATATTGAGTACGCGCTGCTATCTACTTTGTATCCAACCGATGTGATATGTGCCGTACACCATTAGCGGTCTATCATATTGTTGTAATATGACAGAAATATACTCAATATCGCGTTGCAATCAGTTGAAAACAAGAATGCCAGATGCAATGGCGGCTCATACATAAAGGTTGCATGGTTAAGAAATATACAGAACAGCATAAAAATTGATGTTATAATGAAATAGTTAAAAGTACTAATTATTATGGAGATGAAACAAAATGAGTGAATTTTAATTATATTTTTCGTACAATAAAAGTAAAAAATATTTTTAAAAAAGGTGCTTTGAAATGTCTTGTTATAACGGTAGGTGGTTGCACACTCGATGTAACCTGAAGAAGGCATCGGAAACACTCATATACAGCGTTATATGGAAATTTTGCGCCTGATGTTACTACGAGTGTGTAGAGTTTACATAAGGCTATAATTACGTTTCATTTTGCAACCGAAATCCTTCTAGTACACTTTTTTTTTTTTTTTTTAATAAATCTCCGCGTGACTAGTTCCATAAGGATATGTAGAGCACTTGGCGCGAGAGTGGAAATGATTTGTGAAACTTCTATCCAGTCTGGGGTTTTATTTAACATAATGCATCCTTATAATAGTTGGCTTATTCCGCTTTAGGCATCTGACTTCATTGGAATTATCCAGCAATGCAACGGCCATGCTATTTCTCTGGTGCTGTAGTTTTCGAGTACATACACCTGACGTGGACAGTAGGCTTTTCTCGGTGTGTTGTTCATAACATATGGATGCGGCTGCGTGCGTATAATATCGGCTAACAAACGAAGCAGTCTAGGACTTATATTTCATGTCTTTGTGAGATTATTTTTTCTTGTTCAAATTTTTATCGGTGTTTCTTTCACTGCGTACATTTCCGCATGTGAATTGTTTAATCGTCTCTCTCCAGTTTATGTTGTTCATATTATTGCTGACCGATGATAATACACGTAGAATTTTTTCTCTATTGAAATTGTGAAAAAATAAAAATACTTAATATATACGTATAGAGTTTATCGAATTGTTTCGTTTTAGTATTTTCAAAAATTTCCTATTTTCTAATTGTATAAATTTTGTGCTTATTCGTGCGGAAATACATTTTTAATATTAAAAACAATTTTTTGCCTCGCGATTGATAAACTAACTTCATAATTTTTTAGGTTTTTCTTTGTATTACACTTTGTTGATTTTGATAGCGTTAATGTTACTTTGCGATGTTGTGTGAAAGAAAAAATTTTTTATGCGCGTGTATTATGCTGGGGAGGCAATTGCAAACGCTAGATTTTTTAACCATAAGCCGTCACTGCCCGCATGTAAACAATCTCTATCTTCTCACCAAAATGATAATTTTTTTTTTTTTAAACATCGTACCAGCACTAAGTGCTACTAACAACGTAGATCACGGATAAGAGAGGGGTTTAATCAAGTGCCTCCATTAAGGCACAAGACTGCGATGAGGGAGAAGGAATGTACATTATGGGAATGAGATTGGGACGAAATAATGATAATAGGAATAAACTGGTACAATAATAGGAGAGAAAGACATATGCTATCGTCTGAAAGGAGAAGGGAAACTGAAATCAATTATGTGATTAGCATCGCGACACCACTTTCTTCTCAAACGTCTTGACGGATTATCTGGAAGGCACGATGTGTGCATTCTACGGATAATTTGCTGCTAACCTCGAACTTGTCGAATAATTTTTTATATTGCTGTATATGTATGTCACACCGACATAAGGAATCCTAAGATCGTTATGTAAAGTCCGATTGGAGACGTAGACAAGAGCGGACGTGATGGTACGAAGTATCTTCGATTGCTGCTGTTGTATTCTTCGAAGATTGCTTTTGCAGGTACTTCCATACAGCTCTATCCCGTAACGCCAAATAGGAGCGATCAGTGAAAGATAGATGATCCGTTTAGTCGTTAAGTTTAAAATTTACTTCCGACCTAATAATGGATACAGCAATTTTGCACGAGTAATGATTGTTCTTTTTGTCTGTGCCAAGTCTCCATGTAAGCCTCTTATCCATAATTAAGCCAAGATAACGTACCGAGTTTGCTTGAGTAATTTCTTCATTATTGATTTTCAGTGCTGGACAGCTGACTTTTCTATTTGTAAATACAACGTGTTTGCACTTATTCGGGTTAAATAGTAGACGCCAGCTTTGTGCCCGTAGAACTAACCGATCTAAATGGTTTTGAACTGCTGTATTTGCATACATGACGTCTGAGTTGGACGCAAGGATAGCTATATCATCGGCAAATGATGCTAAGATAGTCTGATTACTGGTTGGTATGTCTGCTGTATAGATTGTGTATAACAGCGGTCGTAGTAAGCTACCTTGTGGAACAGACGATAGAATTTTATGCTCTTCAGAGAAACAATCATTGATTTTAACAACAAATGTTCTATCGGATAAGTACGATTGAAGTAAAGCAAATAAATCGGAAGGGAGAATTTGTATCAGCTTGTAAAGTAGCCCGGGATGCCACACTTTGTCGAATGCCTGTGCAACATCCAAGAATACAGCTGAGCATATTTCCTTTTTCTCCAACGTTGAGGAGATGTCGTCAAGCCGATGGCACTGTTGCACTGTAGAGTGTTCAGTACGAAACCCGAACTGATGGTGTGGAATTATTCCACGACTATTTAAAATAGATTGAATACGATTTGAGATTAAATATTCTAGGATTTTTGATAACGAACAAAGCAAGCTAATAGGTCTATATGAAGAAACGTCCGTTTGCGGCTTGCCTGATTTGTGTATCATTATTACTGTTAATTTTTTCCATGTTGAAGGAAAATGTCCAATCCGTAATATTGCATTGAAAATATAACACAACAATGTGGCTGATTTCGGTGGAAGATGTGAGAGAATTTCACCAGTGATATTATCTATACCGGGACATTTCCGTAATGGTGATTTACGTAGAGATAAATATACATCTTTTGGAGTAAAGATTTTTGTATAACCTTGTGAAAAAGGTTCATTCAGCGTCGACATTATATGTTCAGTGTGTCTTTTACATATTTCGAGATGCGGAGTAAAAACTGCGTGCAGATGTTTAGCGAAGGCATTTGTTTTTTCTACATCTGTCCTGGCCTAGTTATAGTTTAACTTTATATTAAACTGTTCTTTTCCATGTTTTAGTAACTTTTTCGTGTTATGCCACAAGGATTTCGGATCCGTATTCATTGATGACAAGGACTTTTGAAGAGTTTCATTTTTATATTTGTTGATTTGAAATTTTCAATATACTTTGTAATTTATTATAATGTTTTCTCATTGATGGATAGCGATTTTGTTGCCATTTCTTCCTGGCTGCACGTTTTTTTTTTTTTATAAATTGCCTTATTTCTATTGGTATAAATCTGTCTCGCTTTAATTTGTATGAGTCATAATGGGTGGAGTTATTGCAAGCGAGTGTGATTAACTGGGTGAAATTTTTAACGGCTAAATCTATATCATCTTTGTTTTTTATTTTAGTTTTAAGATTTGTATTTTTTTCCATTGTGTCTGAAAAGAGATTCCAATTAGTAGTTTTATTTACAAGTCCCTCTCGAATATGTATACTCCTTGGGTGTACATCTAAGACAGCCATAACTGGAACATGATCGGAAGAAAGATCGATGATCGTTTTACACTCACGATTGTAGTTATGTAGGCCACGAGTTATAAAAAAGTCAAGGATATCTGCAAGTCTGTTATTATGTGCAGGCCAGTAAGTGGGTGTCGTTGGTGAGAGAACGGCGAGGGAGTTGTTCTGTATGCATCGGTTCAATCTTCTTCCAGGTTGGTTTGTTAGACGTGAACCCCATGTTTTTTGCATTATAATCGCCGCCGCAAATAAATTTACTTCCTAACTTTTTGAAAATGGTGTTAAATTCTACATCAGGTATTTGAAATCCTGGATGACAGTAAATTGCTGCTACAGTGAGTTCATTTTCAAATGTTTCTATATTTGCTGCAATGATTTGATAAGCATCTGTGCTGTATGAAAATTTTTTTTGTATCGTTTGAAACAACTCTTTACCATTAACATGGAACCTCTATGAGCTGAACCATCTGGATGGTGAGCGGAGTATACAACGAATCCGTTTAATTGAAAGCTGTTGCAATTTGTTAGGTGTGTTTCAGAGATCAGTATAACATCAATGACATCTTGTTGAAGAAAAATCTCCAGGTCATTTTTTTTTTTTTTTTTTTGAACAATACCATTAGCATTCCGTAGCATGATCACTAGTGATTGTTGAGTAATAATTTTTATATTCCTTATCATCAAGGTAGTAATTTTTCAATGACCTCTGTTAGTAAGGATATCAACGGAGTTATCACACTTTTAAAATCATTTAAGAATGAGAATAACATTGATGATAAATCAGAACTATTATTATTACTACTACACTTATTTGTCATAGTAGCGATATCATTATTACTGTTATTACTATTATTGCTGTTGTTCCAATGTACTTCCTTGAATGGTGAGTTCTCATCATTATTTGCGCTTGTGCCAGCTTTGGTAACGCTTGTACATGATCTATTGTTTGCTATTATCCTAAGGCTACTGTAGTTTGCATTGGAATTGCTGTAGTTGTTTACTCTAGTATTAGCATATGATGCACGTATATTATTATAAAATGTAGTCTGTTGCTTATAAACGGGGCATCTCCTGTAGCTTGCTGGATGATTTCCATCACATAGTGCACAGACTGCAGCTTCAGCAGTAGCTTTAGAGCACATTTTCGTTTCATGCTTACCAGTACATTTAACGTAAGTTACAATAATTGGCAGTATGGCCAAAAAGTTGACAGCGCTTACATTGTTTTAAACGTGAGTCTCTCATTGGCTCTTCTACCGTAACTACTGTGTTTAATAGTCTTGTAATTTTAAATATTTCATCATTCTTAATCGAATGTTTCAAATCAATAAAGAACATCGGTAATTTAGTGTTATTTTTTTAATATGTTAGAAATAAGAAATACATTAAAACCTTTTGCTTCCAATTCTGCTGATAATTCAGCGATATCAGTGGAACAGTGAAGGTTTTTTAATACTATCCTGAAAGCTTTGTCCTCTTCTAATGAGTACGTGTAGTATAAATAGTTATTATCTTTCAAAGCCTTTATAAGGGCACGATAACTATGTGGATTTGACGGTTTAATAGTCACTCCTGACAACGTTGATTTCAAGGAAAAATCTATGTCTGGTATACGCAACAGAAACTGTCTGAAGTTATTATAATTAATAATATTTTTTACCATTATTGGTGAGGCAACTTAACTTTTATGTTGGGGTTTACAACATTAGTCGAAGAATTTAAGTTTTTAGTGTTGGAGGCAATTGTTATCATTTCGGCATCTACATTATTATTATTGGTACAACTACTACTATCACCATCGTTATTATCATTGATATTATCATCATCATTTCCGTCTGCTAAAAATTGAAAAATATTTCGTTTTTTATAGATTGGTCTTAAATTAACGGAAGGAACAGATTTTGTGATCTTAGATACGTTTTTTGGCTTTGGCCAGATTTCCTCGCTTTCGCTATTAGTGGAGTTAGAAAACTTTGTAGTTTTCTTAAAGTAATTGATAATTCGAATAAAATAGTCTTATAGGCAGTAGCTATACTAGTAAAAAAATTTTTGCGTTTCTTGCTTTAGCTTATAGATTTACCACCATTAATATATCTCGTTGTAATATCATATTTTCGTTTTGTTGAATAAAACCTACGAAATCTGAGTAAGAAGCATGATTGTTTCAACCTTTTTGGTATATTTCCTAGTTACTCGACTTTTTATAATTTGCTACTCGCTTCGTTAGTCTTTTCCTTTTTTCGTTTCTTCCAGTTGTTTAATTCTTTTTCTATTCATCGTTAGACCCCCCTGCATGTACAATACTACTAGTGGTCTGATCGCAGTATTACGTAGTGTTTCATTTTACCATTTGCCGATATAAATATTTATTAAAACCGATTATATATATATATATATATATATATATATATATATATATATATATATATATATATATATATATATATATGAGTGTGTAATGTATGCATGTATAAAAGTTGTTATGCGATAAGGGGAAATATGTTCACAGAGTAAGGTTTATATTGAAACATATATTTAGCAGGATTAAATTATTTTATAAATAATTAATCAAACGAAAATAATTTGGACGAAAAGTAGAAAAACGAAGAATTTTAATCACTACACTTCTGGCTTATACATTATAATCTACATAAATAGCACATACGACATAGTATAGTATATTTCAATACAAAATTTTAATATGCCAAGTATCCTTAAAGTTACCTTAGCAGTTAAATACAACTAAATGACTTTACAAAACTAAAGAAATAATAAAGAAAATAACACTAAAATAACGATAGGAAAAATTTAAAAAAAAAAAACCTATTAGCACTTGTATATTAAATTTAGTTTAACTCGTATATAAATAAATAAAAATAAAAAATCCTAATATCTGATCGTATACATTAGAAATCGGTGACGGCGATGTTTATATTTAGTGTAACGCATGCTGAGATCAAGCATACTATAATCCCCGATTACCTAAATTAAGTTTTTGTCATGGAGTGCGATTTCTCGGTATTTAATTTTAGCCTCCAGCGTTTATAGTACTTGTAAATATCATTTTCCGCTTTTTGTAACCTATTGTAGATTGTATCAGTTCTGAACGATATGCAAAAGCGTTTTAGGTGTTGATTGCAAATGTAGGTGATGAATGTAAAACGTTCTATCGCTTAAATAGGACCTAATTAATTTAACGAGATGAAGTGGATAACCGAATTTAATTAATTTGTACAAAATCCCATTGTGCCAAACTGTATCAAATGCTTTCTCAGTATCAATTAACAATAAACCAGTGTGCTTATTAAGGTTAATAGTTAAGACGGAATATAGAAGATTCAATTAAATCTATAATTTTTACAATTGTCTATTTATATAAAGTAATACGTTACAGAAGACAGTTTAAAAATAAACTAACAAGAAAATTACATTTTATTAAAAATTATAGACGTTTAATACTATTTAAAAAGATAACTATCATCAAAGCAAAGTTATACCTTTCCGTTAAATTAAATTCCAATGTTAATTTTAGTCTTGTACATGTGAGATAATAACGAAAAATACTTTTCAAGTTCATATTTAGTGTATCAATTTTTTAGTTTTATTGCGACATCAATATTAAAACTTATACCTACGATATATATATATATAAAAAATATAGATATATCTTTAAAGAAATAATAAAAAAAAAAAAATAAAGAAAAAGTGTGCTCGATTCTACGAAAAATAAGGTTTCTACGATTATTAAAAATAGAATATAACGCTATGAAATTTGCATTATTTTGTTAAATTTTAAACGTTTATTACAATTTTAAAAGATAAATATCGTTAAAACAAAATTCTGCTCCTTCGTTAAATTAAATTTCAATTATAAATTTTATTTTTGTATGCATGTGCTATACACCAACCTTGATCAAAGCTGTAAAACAAAATCGAGAAATAGAATCGGCAAGACTAATGGTCACAAAAATTAGAACGTGCCGGCTAGAAAAGAACTAAACTCGGATCTACCTGTTAATTATTCTAGATGTTACGCCTTTTCAGTTCTGCTATACGACTGCGAAAATTGGACGCCAGCCTTGAAAAACATATCGAAGCTTTTGACATGTACTTATATACAATATAGAAGAATATTAAAAATTCCTTGAACGCAAAAATCCAGTAATAAAGAATGTCTTAATAAAGTAAGAAAAGAACGTCCGGAGTTATTAAATATTATAAGGAGCTGTTATTACTTAAGGGGAATTAAGTATCAGTTATTACAAAATATTATGGAAGTACTGGGAAGAGTTCAGTAGACCGTCCTCAAAACTCATAGAAGGGAGACTTATGTTGGTTTGAGTGTTCATGCATTCTGCATTCAATTACTCCATACTGCTTTGTCAAAAGAGACTGTAGCCAAGTTGATCGTCAACCTTCATAATGGAGACAGCGAATAAAGAAGAAGAAGGTGAATATTTGTCATAACGCTAAATAATAATTTTTAAATTTGTATTTAATACACGAATTTTAAATTTATTCTGACATCGAAATTAAATATAAAACTTATACATATGTACATATAGATTGTTTTTTTTTAAAAAAAGAAAAAAAAGTCAGCTTGTGTTAAAATAAGATTTAAAAAAAAAAATTAAACAAAATATTATACTTTAAATATAACTTTTAAATCACAAAAATACTGGTTAATGCTCAATACAAATAAAATGTATATTAATTTAGTGCCCATTTTTCAAATCATATTGTTCATAGAAAAATTATTTTCTCATAAATTACTTCTTTTTTAATACATAATATATAGTTATATAATTTTACTATGCGATATAGACACGGGTAATTACTATTCATTTTGTTACACGAGAAAGCTGAAAACAAGTAACTTTTCTAAATGTTCCTTATAATTTATCACAGACGATAAAAACAAAGGGTGTGACATTTCGTTACTCATTAATAATCAATTTAGGTTTCATAAAAAAATAATAATAATAATAATAATAATAATAATAATAATATTAAAGCCCGTATTGTGCTTGATTATTGAAAAATTTTTAATCACTAACTGTAAATCCAAAATAGCAAATGATTCGATGTATGAAGTTGACTATCATTTGAATTCCTTGACTAGCCAAGTCCCATAAAATGGAACAAATATCTTTTCTTTGTATGATAGCAACAGCGGCTTCTCTAGGCATGATAGGTGCACGTTCTTGTGATAATGATTCGGACTGAGATGTGTTAAATAAACGATATGTCGATTGCATCGATATATCCGAATTTGTATTGATGGTTGAATGAATATCTCGTCTTTGTCTAAATAAAACACCTGACGTGTCTGATGACAATAATGGTCTTCTAGATATATTTTGACGGCGCTGCGACGGTGTCGTTCGTTGAAAAAATGCATCCGAGCTCCTTCTAGATGACATATAGCGTCGACGAATAAAATCTTGGATAAAATACATATCATCTTCATCCGACTGCGTTGTATCGTCATCAGAATCATTATTATTATTATTATTATTATTAGGATTATTATAATACTCTGGTCTTCGGACAAGGCCATATTCTTCTCTAACTAAATAACTGTTTTTGCTTTTTACATTGTATATAATTGAACGTAGGTATTGGTTACATAGAGGGCAAATACGACGTAATTCAGTCCATTTGGAAATACATAAAAGACAGAATTTTTGCAGACATTTAAAACAGTAAGCCACATTTTGGATATTGTCGAAACAAATAGGACAGTTAACATCATGTTCATTTTTGCAGCTTTGCTCATTTGCTTCTAATATCTTTTCAACTGAAGTAGGAATGCTAATCGTTGTATTACAATTGCGGTTGTTATTATTACTAATGCTGCCAACACCGCCAATTCTTGATGAATGACGTGATCGAATATTTCTTCTGTTAAGAAACATATAATCAAATGAGGCATGTGAGGAATTACCATTTATCAACCTACGTTGTAAATTGTGAACGTTCCTAGAGTTACGATGCTGATCTCTCAAAATTTCAAAATTGTCTGAATGCATATGTTCTGTGAATAATGGCGGATTGTGATTATTTTCTTCTAATAAGTTGAATGAACTACTGTTCATTTCAAGTTGAGTTCTAATACGTGAGTGAATATTTTCAGTTCTACGATATAAATTAGAAGAAATATATTGTCCAATAGAATTTGTCAATGCTGTTGTTGTTGCTGTTGTCGCCACTGTGGTCATTGTTGCTGCTACATTTGTTGTTGCCGTTATCGATGTTACCACTCCTATTTCTGCTGCTATTGTTGCTTCCTCTATTGTTTTTGCTACTCCTGGCACTGTTGTTATTTTTGTTGTCGGTGATTCTGTTTTTCCTATTGTTCTTGCCGTTGTTACTGCTGTTTTTTTCAATACTACAGCATCTTTCATTGCAGTTGTCATTATTTTTTCTGTTGTAGATGCTAATTCTGATTCTGTTGGTACACTTGTTACTGTTACTGATGTTGTTGGTGTTTCCACATTTATTTTCGTTGTTTCTGCTATTGTCGTTTCTACTTTTTGTGATACTGCCGTCGTCATTGTTGTTACTGCTTCTGTTATTATTATTGCTTCTTTTCCCAATGCAGCTGTTGTTGTTACTATTGTCATTTCTGGTATTGTTTGTCCTGCTGTTTGTGCAACTGATATTGTTTCTATAGTTTCCATTTTTGCTGTCATTTCTAATGTTGCCGCTACTGCTGTTGATGCAAATTCTGTTGCTGTTGGCACACTTCTTGCTTTAGTCAATGCTGTTGTATTGTTATTATTGTGGTGATTTACAGATTTATAATGGTCTTCCATCATTTTCAAAATTATTGTGCGCTGTTCTTTGTTATCAACAAATCTCACTTAACAAATACCTCATTGTTCTTTGAGCAAAGCTTTTATTTCGATCTTCTCATATTTCCGGATGTAATAGAAATATATTTATTAACGTTTTTTCTTCTAACAATTTGAGGCGAATCTTTGTTGTTACTCATCTGTTAAAAAGAGGAAAAAAAACAAAACATATTAAACGAATGTATAGTATTTTAACAAAATTGTCGTAGAAAAAAAAGTATTTACATACACATATACATATATACATATAATTTGACACATTAATATAACAATAAGTTAATCATAAAATATAGAACCTGACTTCAGCTTACAACTAAAAATGAGTTTTTATTTACTGTGACAATCCTACAAGACGATTAAAAAAGAGGATATAGTACAAAGATATTTTTCCAGTAACTTGAAAATGAAATAGTTCAAATCACAAGAATAAAAGATTTTAAATAATTCGGCATAATTGATTAAAAGTTTAATAATAAACTTATGTATAGCTATAGTAATCAAATAACCGAATAATTCAGCGCTTCGATACTGTCACTGAGAATCTTAATTATCTCACTGGAAACGTTAGATTAATCACATTTTTATTACTTTATTCATCATCATTGTTTATGCTTAGTGGGGTGAAAAAATATATATATATATATATTTTTAAGTGCTAGCATTAAAAATCATGTATGGCAGGATATATATCAATTTGTTTAGTAGTAAGGTGTTCTCCAATGAGACTCAACCTTTAATTGTTACATTATATGTAATGGTATTTTTCTTTTTAATCTACATGTCTGTTGAGGGTTATCATTAATTAAGCCTGTTGCTAGCGGATTCGGATGCGATCTTAGGCGCTGTGCATACGTTTCACTGTATATTCTAATTACATCTTTCACGGTTTTCATTTTTAGGTCTCTATATATGTCATCATTTCTGATGTACCAAGGTGCGTCGATCATAATACGTATAGATTTTGACTGAAATCTTTCAATTTTAGAAATATTTGAGTTGGATGTCGTACCCAATAATTGGATACCGTACGACCATACTGGCTTGAAGATAGTTTTGTACAATAGTAACTTATTCTGTATAGATAATGATGATCTTCCAACAAGCCAGTAGTATTTACGAAATTGAATGTCCAATTGCTTTCTTTTTATGTTAATATGTCTTTTCCAAGTTAGCCCTTTATCTAGGTGCATTCCTAGGTATTTTACACAATCGGTGGCTTGCAGTTCTTTACCCTTCACAGTAATTGGTTTTGCATTATGTTTACATTTTGTAAATAGTATATAATGTGATTTTGTTTCATTGAGGCTTATCTGCCATTTTTTTGTCCATTTCTCAATCATTTTTACATTCTGTTGTAATAATCGAGTTGCTTCTAAAGGATCCTTGCTTATGGATAGTACAGCCGTATCATCAGCAAATGTAGTGGTCGGCAAGTCAGCTGTAAACAGGAGGTACAGTACAGGACCCAGAACACTCCCTTGTGGCACACCCGATTCTATTTTGTGAAACGATGTAACCTCTGCTTCATATCGCACTCTGAAGTGCCATTCATGAAGGTATGATTTCATGAGAGTATACAGGTGGTATGGGAAGTGTTGTTTAAGTTTGTATAATAATCCTGTATGCCACACCTTATCGAACGCCTGACTGATGTCCAAGAACAGTGCAGCACAATCACTTTTTTCTTCAAATGTTTTGTTGATGGCATTGACTACTCTGTGGACTTGCTCTATCGTTGAGTGTTGTCTTCGAAAACCAAATTGGTGATCTGGGATAAGACCTTTTTCTTCAATTATGTCCATTAATCGTTTCAATAGTATTTTTTCTAGTATTTTTGACATAATTGGTAAAAGACTGATCGGTCGGTACGAGGTGGGTTCATTAAGTGGTTTTCCATCCTTTGGTATAAGTATAACTTCTGATACTTTCCACTGAACAGGGAAGTATGACAACCTTAATGCAGCATTAAATAGCTGTGTAAGCATAAGAATTCCCTTTTTGGGTAGCTGTTTAATTACATATCCTGTGATTAGGTCATATCCGGAAGCTTTGTTTGGACTTAGATTATGCGTAATTATTTTTTTTTACTTCTTTTAACGTTATATTTTTCTAAGTAACAATAAAATAGACATTAAATCACACTTGCCTACCAACTATATTTTTAAAATACCTCATTACGCAGTCTATAATGCAGCTCACCCTGACGCTTCACGAAAAAGGCGTGCTGGAGCTGCAATAATAATTCGACAAGGAATTAAACACTTTTTACTAGGAAAAGTAGAAATGTCACACATACAAGCAGCAAACGTTGTTATTGAAGACTGGTTAGGCCCACTCACTATCTCAGCAGCATATTGTCCGCCAAATTTTCCTGAAAATAAAATCTCATTTATAAATTACTTTAATGAACTCGGAAATCGATTTATTGCAGGAGGAGATTTCAATGCTAAAAATGTTAGCTGGGGATCTCGGCTAACTGCGCCAGGAAGGGGGAAAATTCTGTACGCAGTTACACAAGAACTCAGACTACAATATCTGTCAACATGTGCACCAACCTACTGGCCTACAGACCGATACAAATCACCTGATTGCTTGGATTTCTTCATCATTAAAGGAATAATCACTGATTATCTGGACATAAAGTCGAACGATGATATAGCATCTGATCATACTCTCATCATTGCAACATTGAATACCACAATACAAGAAAAACAAGAAAGAGCTAAACTATATAATAATAAAACAAACTGGGGATTTTTCAGGAAAATCATAAGTGATAAAACAAACCTCAAAGCCTATTTAAAAAGTCCAGTTGAACTCGAAAACGAAATTGAATTTTACTAACATTAATCCATAAGGCTGCCTGGGAAGCCACACCTACGATTAAAATAAATAGAAAAACTGTCAATAGCTACTATCCAAAAGGTGTACATGACAAGATTTCTGGAAAAAGAAAATTGCGACGGGTGTGGCACAAAACAAGACACCCACATGATAAAACAACAAGGCAGCAAGGCAACTAAAAGAATTGCCATCACAACTAAAATCTGATTCTCTTCATAGCTACTTACAAAATATAACATCAACTATGGACACACACTATGCATTGTGGAAAGGAACCAAACGCCTTAAACAACCGAAACAACACATTCCACCAATAAGAAAAATAAATGGGACATGGGCCAAAACGGACCACGAAAAAGCAGAAGTTTTTGCAAACCATCTGCAAACTGTGTTTCAACCTTTAAATATGGCACCTAATAATAATTACAATAAACGCATTAATGCATTCCTCAAAGAAGGATGCCCAATCATAAGATGAAGATACCCCATGTAACGTTAAAAAAAGTAAAAAAAAATAATTACGCATAAAAAATATAATGTTAAGATGATGTACTGGGTTGAAATAGAAAAATTAAATACAGCATATATTTAATACTAGCAATTATATTACAGTTGAATAAATATAATATTAAATCCGAAAATTTTACGGCATTACTGGTTATAAAACATGTGATACAAGTAATTCAACGTTAGTGACACAGCTCGCGAATAGAAGATATAATAAATTATGATCGATAAAATTAATTATTATAAGTAATTATAAATGACAGACTTAAATAAATTAAGTTTACAATATATATATATATTTTTTTTTATTATTTTGGCTATGTGATATGCAACCCGCGTTCTCTATGTAATTATTTCAGAACCATTCAAAATATTTATGATTTATCTTTACTTCTTTTCACACTTGGATATACGGCTGAAATATAATCATAGTGTTATAACGTAACAGAACCTATCATGAATTGATGGTTAATTGCACATTTAAAATATGGTAGATGTTCAATTTATTGCTTATATCTTTATAACGAATTTGTACGTTATCAAAGTATAAATCACTTCGTGCTTCGTTTGTACACAATATTATTTTATTTTTACAAATTACACACTTTGAAAAAAAGCATCAAGTGCCTAAACCATAAAGAGGAGATGACATACATGAAGTATTTGTTGTGTTATTAAAAACTAGCTAAATTTAGGAAACTACATTTTGTGACATTCCGGAATGTATATTAATTTCAGCATTCATCTGCCATTAGCATGTTTATAATATAATATATATATATGCGTTACTTACATAATTATGTTTTTCACAAAATTTTCTTTTTTCACTCGAATAATGAAACGTAAAATAGAAAATACTACAATTATTATGTCACTGTTGATGTCCTGTAAACGTCGACAATTCTTCATCGCCTGTAAAAGGAATTTTTGTTATAAGCACACAAGCAAATTTTGTACTTTCTTCAAATGTATAGGCAAAATCGAGAAATTTTTAAACACTCTATAAATGTTTGTGACACTGAATTTGAACAAGCCTTTCTCGATATTTACGCAATTCGGCAAAATATTCTTTTATGAAACTAAAAATAATTGTGTGAAACTGAAAATAATTTTATCAAGTTGAAAATATTAAGGTTCTAATGATGTTTCCGATTTTACAGCACCCTTACATCAGTGAATTCGTTTTTATTATTATAAATTTCGGAGAAACTAGAAAAATAATCAATAATAAAAGTTAAAACTTATTTTCATAAAATTTGTATATAAAAAGAAATTAAAATAAGAACATGCTGAGCTTTCTATGGCCAATAACAGTTTATTCACTGTTAAATTGATACGATTTTAAAAATAATTTCAGGTGATTCTGGATGCATACAGACGAAATGAACTTGTTTTACTAACGGTTGTTCAAAATAAGTCCTCATACACATTTTAATTAACAGTTTGATTTTTTTTCATACAGTTGATATAAGTAATTAAATGTAAGCGTACGTTGCGATAGAATAAAGAAATAAAAATAAAAACCAAATAATAAATGGATTACTTTTACGTGAATGAGCGTAAAGTAAGCCTAATATAATTATTCTTCCATGTGTAAAATATGTAAACTTACTTCCGCAATGTTAATATTATAAATGACTTGAGTACATATCCATTATAAATATGATAGATTAATATACTTTGAATACACGACACTATAAAATGAATTTATTTCATCACTCAATCAATCTGGTTAGCCTTAAATTTTTGAGGTTTCTTTAGGACCAATCGGTGCGTTGAGTACATTGTCCTCTAAAATATGCGTCATCAAGTGTTAGTAGCACTAATAATTAAACTACGCGTACTATGGAATATTTATCTTTATTCCTTATTTATTTTTTCGATCGCAAGATGCTAAATATTTTAATGTACGAATGAACTGAAATATAAATACTTCATTTCGTATAAATGTTAAACGCTGTATGTACAAATTAATACTAAAATTATATTAAATTATAACATAAAAAATATTTTTATTATGTAATTAATATTAAAGATATTATGTAAATTATTAATTCCGATGGTAATTTCAAAATTCTACAACACAGTTTGACATATCGTTAATGCGGCTTCAATTTTGTATTTACAAAGTTCAAAAAGTAGATTGAGGGTAATATAATTTTTTTTTTTTATAAATATTAATAATCGTTTAAACTTATTTAATATTTAGCGCGAACACGAAATAATTTTCAGTCAAATAATAACATTTAACCGATGGATTTCCAAGACAATGAAAACTACCCACGATATCCTTTTTGTGTTGTATGGACTCCCATACCATTATTGACGTTAGTAATTTACAGCATTTAAATTGATATGTATTAAACAACGAAAATATTTTTTTAATGTTTGAACATAAACAGTTTTCATATTAATTTGTATACACATACCGCTTACCGTTTATATGGTGGGTGGTATTATATTTTAATTGGCAGATTTAAAACGACTTTTTATTGTCTGATATATTAATAAACGGTGTTTTGGACGTGAGAAATTAAAATAGTACATACTTTTGAATATCTTAGATATAAGTAAAATGAAATACATGGGAAATCAGATAAAGTAACGCACGTCTGAAAAAATAGGTACGTTACTATTTTACGTTGATTTTAATGAATTTGTTTTAATAATCCGGCATGATTATAAAACCTTATCATCTGTATTATTTAATGTCAACTATCTATGATGTGTAGTAGAATTTTACCTTATAAAGCGCACCTACCTACCAATTTTAGATTAAAACAATGTAAAAATTTTATTTTCGTAAAGATTGATTGATTAAAATTATACAATTTTAAAATCAATGTGTATTACTAATTTAAATAACATTCTTTTTAGGAATTGGCAAATCGAATATCACATTTTATTGTACATTCTGTGCTATATAATTATATCTGTTGATAATAATGCACATCTTAAAAGTACATCAGCTTTACTATTGAGCTTTGTGCGTACCTTACTAAACAAATAAGTTTAGTGTACTATAATTATGTTTTTTTTTTTTTGTTTTTTTTTTATAATTGCTAATTTACACCTAGCTAATGTTATTTAGTAAGTTTTATGATTATTTATGCATAATGTGACATGAGAAGCATCCCATCCAGTGATGGGTGCTTAAGTGTAATTTTACATATTAATAGTATTTATATTAAATTATGTATTTTAATTTAATTTTTTTTTAAAATAACATTTCTATTGAAAATGTTAGTAAATAACCAGAATTTTCCTCGTAATATATTTCTACCCTTTGTTTCCTTTACAAAAAGTGTTGTTATATTTTCATGTGCATAACTCTTCTTAACAACTCACTACGAACCACTGATATTACGATTTTAATTATTTGCAAATCACTTGCCGAGTATTTATGAATGAAATTTTGTTAACTGGGATAGAAACCTGGGATCTGTATGGGAGACAATGATTGCTATATTATCTGCATATGTTGATGTGTTTTAATATCTAGATGTTGGAATGTCATTACATACTATAACACAGGGCCCAAGGATAATGTAAAACTGAAAAATAGCTTAAAAAAAAACAAGTTAACTTTCGCTTCGACATGTTTAAGAAATTCTGCATGTATTTCACGGAATCATTATCATTTTTCAGATCATCACCTCAAATTCTATCTTAAAACAACTCCGAAATCCTGTTTTCAGTTTAGTATTATACCTAACTTTTATAAAGTCATGTTTCAACTCTTCTATAGCTCTTCGTTACCGAGCTTTGAAAATAATTAAATTGTTATTTCTCGGATCTCATTGTATCATTTTCGTTACGATATTCAAAAAAATTATTCTGTTTTAAGTACTTCAATTCGAGCCAACAACTATTTATTCTCGTATGATTCATCGATATAAAGACAACTTTCTCACTTCTCGAACTAATTTACTAGTTTTTAACATATATCATTTTGTGAATCTACTCGGGATAGCAATATAAGGTGTTCCAAATTGTAGCGGCACTCTATAATAAAGTTAAGATGATGGTACTGTCGCTTTTGAAAATAGGAATAAATGATATATTTAGGTCTTGAAGGTAACATCGCTAAAATGATTACATGTATTTTCGATACATTTACGCAGTCTCAAATGAAAAAAAATTTCTTTATGATGCCGAATATCTATTTTCAACTGTTCCAAATTTCGATGTTTGTTTTCGTATATATGTTTTTATAAACGGAAAGATCGTTTATGCCTGATAGCCACATTATATCGGCATTGTGTAAATTAAACGGTTCCTAAGCATTCAAATAATTATTTATTCGTTCTCCACATAACTTTTCTTACACCAGACTCGTAATAATTTTCTTCTTCCCGTCAATTCAGTCTGTACAAACTAGTTCAACGTCTATTGCTAATTGTGTGAACCGATCATCCCACGTCGCAAGTCCCATCCATACGGTAACCCTCGGCCGATTTTCGTCATTACAGCATGTAAGGTTCTATTTATTTATTAAAGTTTCCGTTCAAATAAAAGTGTGTTTCTTGAAATTTCTTTCGACTACATTTTCCATGTAACATCGTTTCATTGAATGTTGCTCTTGAGATGTAATCAACAACTTTTTTACATACACAAAGCCAATCTTTTTGAAGTTTTTGACCGATTGCAATCTACACGAAATATATGTAAAATGTAAAAACGCGTATATTTGGCATTATATTAAAAAGTTATAATAATATTTAATAAATGTACCGGAACAAATGCCCTCTCTCCATTTATGAAAGTAAAAATTCTAATAATATAAACTGGTAAATAATAAATATACAAGATGAAAATAGTATTGATGGAAAAATCAGACAAAAAACCATTAAAAATGAAAAGCGGTAATTTAAAAAAATAATAAATATAAGTTTAATTATATAACGAATATGTAATATCATTTATAAGTAATGGAAACGAAAGCAAACAAATTATAACGCTATGAGAATAATACATTATGTTTAATGCGTCGATTCTTATATTTAGTATATCTAATACTTAGTTCCCTGGAATCGTAATTTCCTATTGCTGGAAGTAAATTATTACGGTGCACGCTACAACTGAGAAAAAATTTTTGGGATAGTTTGAGGATATAGTCTTTTACATATATGGTATCTGCAGAGCACTATGCATATTTGATATTTTAGTGTATAACATTGAGGATACATCTAAGACATCGATTTTGGACTAATTGCAGTCTATTAAAACTAGCATTTGAGACTGAAGACCAAACTGGACAAGAATATGTTAAAATAGGCCTAATGATTGACTTGTAGATTATTAATTTATTATTAATATTTAAGTGAGATTTACGTTTGAAAATGGGATAAATTGAACAGATTGCTCTGTTTGTCTTCAATGATGCATAGTCAATATGCTTAGAAAACGTTAGTCTCTTGTCTAAAATGACACCAAGATTATCTGGTCAGACCATTCTATATCAACGCCACTGACGTGAAGTCTGGTCGGTAAAAACGGTCTTCGACGAGTGAAGAAAATTGCTTTCGTTTTGGAAGGATTAAGAGCAATTTGCCATTTAGAAAAATAACACGATCAACACCGGATTGTAACCTATTGCTGATAGCACTTGGTCTATAGGAACTTCAGTACAACGCTGTGTCATCAGCGTATAAGGCAACCTCAATGTTATTTATATGCGGGAAATCATGCATGAAAAATGTAAATAAGAATGACCCAGCACGCTACCTTGAGGCACGCCGGCAGAACAGGATTTGCTACTTGATTTCGCATTATTTATAATGGTATAAAATTATCTATTACTTGAGTAACTATTAATCAGTTTAATTAGATAATTGGGAAACCTGGTAACAATCATTTTATAGATAATACCGTCGTGCCAGGTTGTGTCGAAAGCTTTTGCCACATCAAATAATACCATCCCAGTATGTTTATTGAAGTTAAAATTATCTGTGATAGAGTCGGCAACTCTTGCTATTTGTTGTGTTGTGGAATGCTTTGGTTGAAATCTAAATTGACTACTAGGTATTATATTATTAGAGTTAGTGAAGTCACATAATCTTTTCAGAATAATTTTTTCAGCGATTTTGCTAAGATTACTAAGCAAGCTGATTGGACGGATATTGTCTATCTGAGAGCAATCTTTACCGTGTTTTGGTACTGGAATTATTTTAGCCACTTTCCAGCTAGAAGGTAAGTACCCAAATTTAAACATTGCGTTAATCAAATTAGTTAACTGGACGACGGCTTTTTGAGGTAGCATTTTAATGACAGTAGATTGGATACCATCGTGACCTATCGAGTTTTTCTTCTTTGTTGATTTTACATGTGTACAAACTTCTTTGGGAGAAGTTAATTTAATATTAGTTGTTATCTGAGGTGATGCGATAAATCTGCTGACAACTTTATGTACTTTGTTCTTCTGATAGCTTGATGCTAAATGGATATTTCTGCTGTGAACCTCAAGGTAGCGTGCAGCAAGCAACTCTGCTATGGGTATTATTATATGCATATGTGTTAGTATGAGGGTCATGAATTGGGGGAAGTGCTTCATGGTGTTGTGTATATTGTTTACATACCATCCAAAGGCTATTATTTTTAACAGAAAGATTAGAAATTATTTTACTAAATTTTTCGTTATTATGTTTATTTAGTAAATATCGAACTAAAATCGAAAGTTGATTCAATAGTTTCTTAATATTTTGTGAATCAGTACGTGAACGACTTTAGGTATAGGATCTTCTGACAATATTTTTGATTTTAATTATGGAAGTTATACGAAATATATGTATAAAGTTGTTTCTTTGTCAATTGTAGTATTTTATTATTTTTGTATGTATGTTCCTAGTTTTTACATGTTCTAGTGTCTTAAAAATTTTTTTGACTCTAAAAAATGTTTATTTTAGTTTTCTGTTTATTTAATTTACATCGTGAAATAATTAGCTTCACTCGTTGCTTTTCGTTGATTTATAAATATTTGTGGTTTTTCTGCGTCGGTTATAATTACGTGTGTACATTATTTATTATCGTCGTCCTCTAATTTTAGAAATGCTTAAATTTTCTCAACTTTAAATGTGTGTGGCGAAATGGAAATCCGAAATCGAATAATGAAGGTCAGCAGCAAGTAGTAACTTGAAACGTATCCAACGATTTCAGTCTAAAGTACTGAGAGCATTATGTTACGCTCCTTATTGGGTCAGTAATGATACGTTACACCATGATCTGGAAGTGCCCACAGTCACACAGATTTATCAGAATAAATACCAAAAATTTTTCGGCAAATGGTCTACCATCCAAATTCACAAAGTCGGCGAATCTACACGTCGACACTGCCAGATAATCCGGTCGGAAGATTAAATCGACGAATGCTCCGAGATGTACTTACGAACTCTGCGTCTGCAGAATGACCTAAGGTCGTACAGGTCAAGTCACTGCTGTTGTAGCATAATTCAAAACCGACAAACTGTTTATTGAAACTGAGGCTGTATATCGTCGTACTTTTACATGTGTTTAACTGAACTCATGTGCTTATTGTCTATTTGTACAGGTGCAGATTAAGGGGGAGATGTGTGTAATGTTGTTATCCTGATCGAATTTTTTAAATAAGAACATTAATTTTATTGCTGATTAAATATTATATTAATATTTACAACACCGATACCTTCGGTAATTTTAAAATTCGAATAACCGAAAAATAGTTAGTCTTCTTTTACAAAGTCCATGTTTGATTAAGACTAATAATTTAGAAATTAACGTTATACTTTTTAAAATTTGTCTTATAATAATTCGATAAAAATATTACATTCATTAATGTATCATGTTATATATATATATATATATATATAACGCTTTTTATTCATTATGCTTTCGTAACGTAAAAATTTTAAAATACATTTTCCGTTATTTAATTTTTCTCGCCCGCACAATATATTTCGGTATATATTCATGTTTAAACGTTTTCTTATCGGATCATTATTTATGCGTTACCATGTTTGATTTTAAACTTTTACGTATATCCTTATATTGATATAGTTTCAGCCTCAATTCTATTCAGTTTACGATTCTTTCTTTTGTACCAATAATTACAACTACATTATCTTCTATATTAGTCTGTCTGTGATTTCTACGATTTGCGAATATTTTCATTATAATCACTGCGTTGGACTCACAAATAAACAAAATCAATTTATTCCAATTTTTGTCTGTCTGATCCGATTTAACTCAAAAACCATTAAAACAATAATGATGAAATTCGCATAGCTTATATAACCTGTATCATCTGATTCATCCTAAGCTTTGTTTCGAATTGATATAACAGTTTTATATATTAGTATAGTATACAAATACAAATATAAATACAAATAAAGTATATTTATGATAATTTGTACAGTTACAGAAAAGACTAGTGAATAAAAATGCGCAGCTCTTACTACGCGTCTTAAAGTTAGTGTACAACGAGGTCATACATTAGTTTATAAATTATACTATATTTTTACAGGGAAAAATACAACTAAAAAACCCTGCATAGCCGAAAAGATAAAGAAATTAATTATGGTTTAGATATTAATAGTATGTATTAATATAACTAAATAAATAAGGAAATAAAGAGAGAGAAATAATGATACATTAATTTTAAAACGAGACTAATTTATAACGACCTGCATAGTTAGTCAACCTGGTGCTAAAGCAGCGAATGTTTAATCCTTTTGTGTTTATATTTTTTATATTTCCGGGTCAGTGAGTCATGAGTATAATTTCCAATACGTTGTACGATATGGTACTGGCTAGTCAGGCATTTGCTATAGAATCTGTTAGCTTTTTCCTGTACAAGGTCAAAGATAATAGAAGGCTGGTTTAAAGCTGTATGCATGTCTGTTATCTTAGTGTAGTATGGAGCATTGAGTATGATACGCAGGCATTTAATTTGAACAGTTTGCAATTTATTAATGGTAGACTTACTAACACCAGACCAAATTGGGCAGGAATATAATAATATCGGCAATATGTACGCTTTGTATATTATTAGCTTGTTTTTAACACTGACTTTAGAGCGTTTGTTAAATATAGGGAAAATGTTGTATAATCGGGAGTGCGCTTTGTCCGTAATATGTTTGATGTGATCATAAAACGATAATCGTTTGTCCATGGTGAGACCAAGATATGTTAATCGGGATTTCCAAGATAGGTGTGTATTATTTATTTCAATGTGACGAGTTAGTTGTGGTCTACGTCTAGTAAATAGGATAGCTTCCGTTTTTTCGGTGTTAATTTTAATTTTCCATTTTGTGTAGTATTTATATATTTTATAATAACTATTGGTGTCTGTTTGTTATTGTATCGATTCGATAGGAAGATGTAAATAAAGCAGTGTCATCCGCGTAAAGAGAAGTATCAACATCCCTCAATTGCGGCAAATCATTAATATAGAAAATATATAAGAAAGGTCCTAGGATACTGCCCTGCGGAACTTCAGCAGATAATATTTTACTACTCGAATAGGTGTCATTTATCTTAACAGCGAACTGTCTATCGGCTAGATACGATTTTATAATCATTATAAGTTGCCTGGGGAAGCCATAATGAATCATTTTATATATTATGCCATGGTGCCAAGTAGTGTCAAATGCCTTTTCTACGTCTAATAGCAATAGTCCAGTATATTTATTTAGATTAAACTGATCCAGTATGTGATCACTAAGGCGCGCTAGTTGCATAACGGTTGAGAGTTGGGGTCTGAATCCGAACTGAGTTTCGTTTATAATATTATGTTCATCTGAGAAATTTTTTAATCTTTGAAGTATTACTTTTTCAGCTATTTTACTAATGTTACTGATTAAACTAATAGGTCTTATGTTTTTGGCTAGTGAGCTATCTTTCCCCACTTTTGTTGGTATGGGAATAACAGTAGAAGTTTTCCATATTTTAGGGTAATGACCAATGATTATGATAGCATTAATTATATTTGTTAAGTATACTACGGCTATTTTAGGCAAGTTCTTGATCATTAACGTGTGTATTAAGTCTTGCCCAGTGGATGATTTGCATTTAAGTCTTTTTATGAAATAACTTATTTCTTTTGGTGTGGCGAGCTTAATTGATGAGTCAGACGCCGATGAAAACTACAATATTTACGCACAGTGAGATCAACTTTTTTTGTATGAGATATGGTAGAGAGGGTTATGTTTTGATTATGCACTTGATAGTAATGCTGAGCTAAGAATTTAGCTTTATCTTTATCAGAATATGCAATGTTTTTATTGTGTGTTTTTTTTTTTGTGTGTGTTATTGGCGGAATATTAACATGTACATGCGCGAAATTTTTTGTAATGTTCCAGAGGCTTTTATCTGTGGTAGACAATTATTTTAATTTATTATTCCACACATCATTACGATGTTCTAGGAGCTTAGTTTTTACTAAACGTGTCAAAAAGTTTAGGATTGTTTTTAGTCGAGTTGTTTTATGTTTTTGGTGTTGTTTACGAAAAAGGTTTTTGATTTTTATTAACGTACATATATATATATATATATATATATATATGTCCGTCAATTATTTCGGTCACGCCCCTAACGCAACAAAATTTTGTTTGTTGCGTTAAATTTTAAACGATTTGGCAGAGATATCGCTGTTTACTATATTTTAAAACTTTAAGTTATTGTAATTTCTGTCCTATCTGTGATATCAATGCGAAACGAAGCTTTAAAAAATAATTACACAGACAACGCCGTCGGTAAATTCTAGTACGTATTTATAAGTTGCATATATTTACTTAAATTTTCTGTACTTACTACTAACGGTGAAATTTGTTTTCTATTCGTCGTTTTTAAAAATTATGAAATACGCACGATGTTCATTCATTATTCGTGATAAAATATGTCCATGAAATGAAATATATGGCAAAAAAAAAAAGATACATTAATAAATTTCACGCTGCATATTTGCTAAATTTTATCAAAATCTATAAATATTCACTTGATGTCGATCGCGCATAGATAAATTTAATTTTCGTTTCTCATTGATAACTTTTTGTTAATAATAAATTAGATGGATATTTCCATTTATCGGACATGTCGGGATATGTACACGGACGGTGTGATAAGAGATTTCGCAGGTTCTTACTTCGTTTCGGAGGATAAAATGGGTTTCGGAGTACCCACGAAGTATTGGAAATTAAACCCAGATTGCGTAAAAAATGGCGCACCTGGTTGGGATGCAGCTGTTGCACAAGCATCTACAATTTATGGAAAAAAACTGGTAATTCTAATTATTTAATGTAATTTCCGAGAGCTGTTTAAATTACGATTAAATTATTATTTTTCTTTTAGTCGGTTAATTTATTAAATTAATCTCGTATTTTCGTTCGATTTCCGATTCTATCTTGTTTGTAATTAGTCTACTACTACGTTTAGAGATATAATTGCTTCCTCGTTTTTAGTTTTGTTTTATTTTCGTTAATTAATTCATCGCGTAACTCTAGTTTTTTGATAATTGTAAATCTTCGACAAAATTATAATAATGTCGCCATAAGCGTCGCGTTTATGTTAAAAAAAGAATTTACAAATTACAGATGTAATTTATAAATTATTCAAACATAAAATTATAAATTCTATGTTTATTATGCAATTCTACTGTAGATAATTTTCGACGTATTTACATAAATATTTGTAAAATTCGGACATTTCACCTCAACCGTAAAATAAAAATAGTAAAATTTCACATACCGTTTCACGATTGATAGAGGTCGAATAAGATACATATTCGGGGAATTCGTCGAAATAAATGACACAACGAGAAAAAAGTATTTAAAATCGCTGAAAAAAAATATTTTTCTTTTTTCGACTATAAATAAACTATTTATAAAAACATATACGAATTTATATAAAAGTATAAAACGTACACAACAAAATTACTCAGATACTTAAAAACAGTATTTTTTAATATCCGATAGTGAATAAAATACTGTTTCAAAGCCCAGTCGACCCTTGTAATGGAGCAGGCCTGATGGACGAACGGAGTATGTCTATCCCTTTTTTTGAAAACTCTATCTCAAAAGAGGAATTATTTCGTAGTCTAGATCATAATAAAGGTACAATGGTAGGCGTGGATAATATATCATACAAAATGATACAAAAGCTACCGGAGGAAGCTAAAAATATGTTGTTAATTTTTTATAATAAATCGATAAACACGGTATACATTCCCCCTCAGTGGAAGGAACATTATGTTTGCCCTATACTCAAACCGGGGAAAAATCCTGATGACCATAAATCATACAGGCCTATTTCATTATTGTCTTTTATGAGGAAAACGTTAGAAAATATTCTGAAGTTCAGGTTAGAATGGTGGGCCTATAACTTCAAACAAATTTCGACCACCCAATATGATTTCAGAAAAGGATTTAGTTCTACTGATGCATTAAGTTCTTTTACATTATATATTCAGAATCATCTGGCCTATAAACGGAGTGTCGTATCTGTTTTTATTGATGTTCAGTCGGCTTATGATAGTGTCAATCTGTCCACATTATACAAACAGTTAATAACACGTGGGGTTAACCAAAAAATGGATATTTAACTATTTTTAACAGTAAAATATAAAGATACGCAATATGCCTCGGTTTATTCTGGCAAAGGTTTAACCCAAGGTAGCCTCCTCAGTCCGTTATTATACACAATTTATACGAATCTATAGAACAAATTCAAAATAAATCGATAGTGATATTTCAGTATGCACGTGATCTGGTGATAAGTGGAGCAGCAGCTTCTATAGACTTAGCAATTCAAAAATTACAGATAGCGCTAAATAAACTGAAAAATCTTCTAGTTACTTTACAATTGAATATTAATATGGATAAGACTCGTGGTATCTTATTTACAAGAAAATTCTTCCGTACATCACCACTGTTGCGCATTAATAAAAAGTCTATTGTCTTTGAGCAGTCCGCAAAATACCTGGGGGTAATGTTTGACCCTAGAGACTAAATTTTTGTTACAAAAGTGCAACGAAAGACTTAATGTACTACGAGCCATTACCGGAATGAAGTGGGATGCCCATCCAGTAGTAGGTCTTCAGATCTATAAAGCACTCATCAGATTCTATATATGTAGATTATATTGCACCGTTCATTACTTTTAATAAAACACAACAAAAAAATTACAGCTGATGCAGAATGCTGCCCTTCGCTTATGTATGGACGCCATGCGCTCCACTCCCATCAATCTTCTACAGGCGAAAGCTGCGGAGCACCTCTTTTTGTTAAGACAGAAATTTGTATCCGACAAATTTTACCTTAGAGGCAGGCAGCGTTACCCTCACATAATCAACAAACAATAATTTTTTATGGAAATGTATGCCATATACGAGGCTGTTTGTTTTATTAGATTATATTAGAAAAAAAAAAAAAATATTAATACTTACTGACTCCATGAGTGTTCTTTTACAACTATCTAGACTCCCGGAATTTTCAATGAGTATATTAGAGATAAGCGTGGAACTAAGGTGAAGTTTAAGTAGGTCCCTGCAGCCCATTGTGGCGTCCGTGGAAATGAGGTAGCGGATGCGATTACTCGACCGGATGTAATTCCGGCTATTGAGAAGCACGTTAAACTACAATGGAGACAATTAATACCGAAGCTTAAGGAAATGTTGTACCGTTCTTTTCAATCGTATTTTGAATTTCAAAGCTTGTTAAAAGGTAAAAAATACTCCACTATCCAAAAGATAATTCCAAAAGAGTCCCGGTTTAAACATGGGGATCTTCTCCATAAAGATTTTGTATCTGTGTTTGTTAGACTAAGGAGTGGTCATAACTGTTCACCTAGTCATCTTGCCAAAGTTGGGATCATCAGAATGGGAGTTTGTGAGATACGTAATATCGAAAGATAGCGTCGAACATCAGATCTGGTCCTGCCCAAAATACAAAAATAGAGACAGCTTTATGTCTGAACTTTTATCGACAAGGAATACGCTTCTAATACAACTTGAAGAACTTATGGTAGATCCTATCTCCTTGGATGCGCATAGATTATATAATTTTATTAAGGCTAATAATATAAGTTTATAGTCTGAAGAATCCACTTAAACTGGCAAAAGGGTGAAAACTGGCCCGAAAAATAAATAAATAAAAAACAAAAAACTTTTAACACTTCCAAGTAATATTTTTTTTACATTTTATCCTTTTATAAATTCGTATATATTTTTATAAATTATTTTCTCTATTCACGTAATAATGGCTTAATAAAAGATTTTTTTAACGATTTTAATTAACGATTTTTTTTGTTTATTTTTAAAAATCACTACACTCCGAACTTCAAAAAGAAAAAAAAAACAAACCAAATGTATTCCAAGTGAATGAAAGTTGAGATAGAAAATACTTCACGCTGAGAAAGAAAACCACGACGATAAACTACGAAAATATTGAAATTATCAAATATTGACGTAAAAATTGCGAATCTTACACAGGTAATTTGTCATAAAATATTACTTCCTAGATGAGACTGTAAATAAATATAGGTCGCATTCAACATATGTAGTAAAAAATTTATTAATAATCTAAAACTACTAAACTAAATACAAGTAGCTTATTTACAATAAATGTCTAAATTCTTTTTGTAATATATAAATCGGACTAAAATCGACTTAACAACCGACTAATAAAGTCAATAAATAACTGTTTCATTTTCAGAAAATCATTCGGTTTTATTATTTGTATTTTTTTTTATAATTTCTCATTAAAATCATTTCTAACTTACATTATCCGACTGTTTTACACTTCCTACTACACATTTGAAAGATAAGCATCGTGTAATATTTTATTTATTTTTATGTTTTATAAAACCTTTTTGCGAGGTAGGATGATCAAATTTGAAACAAGTGCAAACGGCTATTTAAACTAAAATTTTATTATAACTAATAAAAAATAATGATTTATAATTATTACATTACATTGCGACATATGAGGAAAACATTGAATATATCTGTTATAATGTGACCTAAAAGAAATCATCGAGTAACTAATCAGTCGATTATGCCCATGATTAATATATATATATATATATATATATATATATATATATATATATATATATATACATATATATATATATCGCTTTTTCAATGATCGTCTCTGTTTATATATGAAAAATCTTCAAAACACAAATAATAATGCTGGTATACAAAATTCAGCCGATTTAAGAGAATTCTTATCACCCAATATCGCTACTTCCCACAATTTCAAAACTATACGAAAAACTCGTATTAAAACGAATGAGACAGTTTGCGGACCTTCCAAGCCATCAGTTTGGGTTTAGGAACCAACATTCTGCAATTGAACAGGTACATCGAGTAATAACAGTTATCGAAAAAACATTTGAAGATAAACAGTTTTGCTCGGCCGTCTTTCTTAACGTAGCACAGGCTTTCGATAAAGTCTAAAATGTGTAACCTCTTGCCGGGTAATCTATGTCGATTGCTAATTTCGTATTTGTCAGAGCGACTACTCCGGGTAGCACACGGAGATGCTAAATCATGGTATCACAGGCTGTAGTTCCAGAGGGTAGTGTCTTTGGACCTATGCTGTACCTCCTGTATACTAAGGATTTGCCTACCGATGATAACACAGTCACAGCTACATTTGCTAACGATACTGCTATACTGTCTAAGAGTAATAACCAGAAGGAAGCAACAGAGGATCTTTAGCGTCACCTAGATCGCATTGTTAGTTGATCTAGTCCGTGGAAAATCAAGTTCAACAAAAACAAATCGCAACACGTGGTATTCACTTTGCAACACGCAAATTCGTTTCATCGTGCTTATATTGCAGGTCAGCTTATTCCACAAACTAACTCGGCCAAATATCTTGGTATGCACTTAGACTCTCGTCTTTCATGGAAACCGCGTGTAAAGATGAAGTGCAGTCAGATTAAGAAAGTAGACTGGCTGATAGGACGTGGTGGTCGACTCTCAGTACATATTGCAAACGCCTACTATACCTGCAAATTGTAATGCCGATTTGGACGTACGGAATAGCCCTCTGGGGCTGTACAAAAGAAGTCCGATCGACAGCTCGTGCAAGTTCGATAAATCCTTCGAACTATCGTAGATGCCTATCGATATTCCCGTAACGATGACATCTATCGCGATCTCAGAATAAAGTACGTGACTGAAGTGGTACGCGATATTGCGATGACGCACGAACGATGTTTGCAACGACATCACAATATTGAAGCAATACAGCTGTTAGACACGGAATATGATACTCGCCGTTTAAAAGGGCTAGTCTAACATTTAGAAATAACATATATAAATATGTGTTAGTTAGAAGCCTTGCTCACTGGAGCTAGTGTCTTCTCAAACCCGTATTATTAATTTTAATACTTATTTAAGCATAGACTTAAGATCGTATGTATTAGTTCTAATACTCTAAAGAGTTTTTATAAAAAACAAATTTAACAGAGATTAACGACGGCGTAAGAATAATTAGTTTATTTTGAATAAATTAACATATTTTATATATATATATATATATATATATATATATATATATATATATATATATATATATATATAAAACTTAAAATGACAATTAACGAACACGAACGTCATTTCAGAAACACGTGTTAACTTCGAGAAAACTTCGAACAGACTCACTTGACATCCTTAAGGAAGGCCTATTTATACCAACGATAGAACGCCTGACCGGTAAGAAGAAATCTGATTGGTTGTTCTATCGAACCATACTCAGATAAAAAATCGGAAGACATCGAACCACCAGACGTTGCGGCAATTGAACTTTGAACGATTTGTCTACCGTTATAATGTTTTCTTAAATAAATTTGTTTACTCGTTATTAATAAAAGTTGTTTAATTTTTGTATTCGTAGCACAATTTATTTTTGCAAAATTGTCATAGTCACGTCTGTACAGCGTTGAATCTGATGGAATACGAACGTCGTACCAATTGGAACGGATTTATATTATTTTACAAATTATCTATACACGGAAAATATATAAAGTGAGTTTTATATTTTCATCATTTTATATAATTTTATAAGTTGAAATACGCCGATAAGTACGGTAAATATTAAATATTACGTCGAGATGATGATTTTTAAAGTTTAATTTTATATACTACAAGACTACTTTTCGATCTATAACCGAATAATGTTCCGCAGTATACTTACACTAGATTCGCGAGAAAAATATAAGAATAAAATACAAAAATTACAGAAGAAAATATGAATAGGAACAATTTCTGGATATCGCGTAATGTCCATATACCTCGGTCAAATTTTATAGCAGGAATAATACTTATAAATAAATAAATCTTTTATCAAATAATTAAAATGCAGTCGGTAAACATAATTTATAGATTATCTCGTGTACCGGAACTCGCCGTACCACGTACAAAATTAATTAAGGTAAGTAACAAACAAAAAATGTACAGCTATTTACAACGCGTGTGAAAAAAGGAAAAACCTGCAAACAAACAAAGCAAACATAATATTAGATATAAGCGAATAGCTCATTACAATAAATTTGATCATGAAAAACTTATACTCTAGAGATTACATTATTAATTTAACGATATGCAACTAGTTAAAATAATATAAACGCTTAATAATAATATAATTAATTATAAAAATCGATGTTTCGGTCGACGATGTTTATACGTACAACGTGGAGTGTCATATCATAAAGTAGCTTTGATTAATTTGTTCGAACGTTTTTTGCAGTTATCGTAAAATGTTTTCGATACATTGTTAACAAATGAAATAATGTCGGGGAGACCTAATTAAGAATTTGAATAAGATGCGTATAAAACGGGCTCGTATTTAAAGCGCTAATTATCTTGTTTCTCAATTATCCTAGAAAAATGACGTATTTGCAAAAGGGGTGTAATTTTGGGGGGAATTTAATGTTACACTTGATTTTTTTTTTAGGGCACGATTATAGCATGTATAGAAATCTACCCGATGATTTATATATAATTCGTACCCATAATCTTTTCTGGTACAATTAGCACGAAAAATAAAAAAAATTAAATACCTCGGCTGTAAAATTATACTTTGTGCGTGTTAAATGTTCATGAAAAAACCTTTTACTCATATATGTACGTATGCATAACACCGTTTGAAAAGTAATTTTACATTTTTTTTTTTTTTTTGTTAAAGCACAATGGCGTGGATGAAGACTTGGTGCCCTTTTTTCGTGAATATCGCGGCATGCGGTCTTATTTATTTCAGTGCGTATTCTTGAATGTAAAAACTATATTGCGCTAAATAGAGAGTAACGGATTATCGGTAATTTTTAATTTTCTGGTCAAATCAGTATTTGTTTATATAATTATTAGTTTATTTCTTTCGCGTAGTCGTTTTTGATTAGTGAAATTAATCAATGTAAAACGATTAAGCTTACCAAGTATTACGACTGGTGGACTCCTCAATTAGAAAGTTTGAAAATTTCTATCAATAAAATCAGACGTAAGTTTAATAAGGTAAAATCTATAACTAAGAAAATCCTTTTTAAAACTATTCTAGCTCTATTAAATAAAACTTATAAATAATTAATAAGAGAAACTAAGTTAAATAGTTTGAAAACATTTATTCAAAATTCTTTTTGTTGGGTCAAACCATATAAATTAGTAGCCGGGAAATCCAAACCTATTTTGAATTTCCTGCATTACATTTAGATAATAACGTAATTATAACCAACAATGAAAAAAAAATCCAAAGTTCTTTTGGAGCATTTACTTCCTAGTAAAGGAGAGAACCTTGTTAATGACATGTTTACAAATCCTACATGTCACGAGCTTAGTGAAAATTCCGAACGTTTTGCATGTATGTTTGAATCTTTTTTAAAATTCCAGATGTTTCCTGATATCTGGAAGGTTGGGATATTTAAGCTTATCCTAATAAAGATTACACGAAATACAACTCGTATAGACCAATAACGTTGTTAAATTATTTTAAAAGATCATTTAACGTAAAATTATTAAATTAAATCGAATGTAAAAATATTTTGCATAGAAATCAATTTAGGTTTAGACGTAATTATTCTTCCGATATGGCAATTAGAAAACTTTATGACATTATTGTTTTTGTTAAAGACAATAACTTGATAAGTGTTACTAATAACTTTCGATATCAAGGGTGGTGCGTTCGACAATTGTAAGCGCCATAAAATTATCGAAATTCTGAAATGTAACTGTGTAAATCCTTACTTGATAAATATTATTAATTGTTTAATCAATAGGAAAGTTAGAATATAGTCCGATAAATGTACTACTGTATACAGAAACATTTCCTGTGGAGTACCTCAAGGTTCTATTTTAGGGCTGACTCTGTGGAATGTTTTCTATTCGCATGTACATAATAATTTAGACATCTTTACTGTTGAAAATGGATATAACGCCGAATTTATTAGTTTTGCGGGCAACCTGGGCGCCGTAATTAATCTTACGAATTTTTTCGAAATTTATAATATCAGATATATTTGTAAGAAGTTTCAAATTACTTTTGATCAACTTAGCCTCGAATTTTCTGTTTGATAAATCAAAAATTATGGTAATTGGTTAACAGACAGATTTCTAAATTTAAAAGCGAATTTAAGAAAATCAATTTAATTTATAGTAAATTATTACCTGTGGTTAAATCATTTAAATATTTAGGAATTATTTTAGACGATACATTAAAATTTGGTAAATATGTAAAATTCCTCCTGAATAAAGCTAATAAAAGATTTTACATGTTTCTTAAAATTTAGCCTAATATAGGTGGAATTAAATGTAAAAAGTTATTTACAAAAGAGTAATAGAATCAATGTTTAATTATTGCTCGAGCATATATGTACATAAACTAAATTTAAATATATGTTTTATAAAATCCCGTCTAAGCAAAGGAAATTTTTTTGTTTAGTGTTGGTTCGTTATATAGGATTGTGTCCACTATGGCAGCTCCGGTTATTACTAGAATCCTGCCTACTGACCTTAGCCGTTTTAAATAAGTGTTAATTTCTGAGTTTAAAATGTTTGAAATATATATAACGATGAACTTAACTTAGTTAAAACTAACGTATTCAAATCTTTTAATATGTCAGTTTAGAATCGAGTTAAATTATAATCTATTTAATAGCAAGAATTTTTCCATTATATGGAAATTAACGTAATTATATTTAATTTATTGCACAAAAGATGCATCAATAGTTTTTGCTTGATAGAACAACTTTTAACTTCTTTAATAGCATAGAAAATAGATTTAACGTCATAGACCAGTTAAGAGATAAATTTCTATTATCTGTCTGAATAGGGCAATTTCGGACTGTATTCTAAACTTTTTAATATAAGATCATCATATATTTGTTTATTTTGCGGTTCCGGCTTTGATTCGGTTGAACATTTTCTCCTTAAATGTGCCTTTATCGAACATGTGCAGTAGAATTAGCAGTTTTGGTGGTTCGCTTGTGAATGATCAAATAGTGATAAAAAACTCGACAGGATTAAATATTTATAATATTAAGTCTTTAATCGTTATGTCAATATCGCTTTGCATAGACGTATAAGTTAAATAGACTATAACGCATCGCAGCTAATAACAAATAAATAAATATGCATATATATATAAATATATATATATATATATATATATATATATATATATATATATATAAATATAAATATTTAAATATGAAATTTTTTTATAAAAATACTAAGCTAAAAAAATTCTTTCGCTTAAGTGGACATGGAAATGTGGGGTGTTTTTACTTCGTGCTTAAATTGAGAATTTAAAAAACTGCAATATTCTTATATTTTATTATTTATTATGTTTATAACTATTCTTATTATTATTATCGTTAATAAATTTTCAATTGTGTTTTAAACATGACCGTTGTATTTTTAAAGTAGGACGCGCTGACAAAAATATGCATCGCTTAAAACTTGATAATTTTTGCATTCTAACACATTATTTATTGAGGTTTTGGTGATGAAAACCAAATGATGCTGCACGTGTTTCCTTTCCAGATTTTACTGTAAGTTTTGATAGTTATCACGCATTTAACTATTTATTTAAGCTTGCTTTACTATTATATAAACTAAAAAAAGAATACACCGATTGAAGCGGGCATTTTGTACCCCCGACTAATTTTTTATGGGACATTTAATTAGGTTTTTTTAATAACTTGCAGCGTAAAGCTGTTTCCTTTTTAAACACATTCATGTTATTATTTACGTATTTACACAGACTGGATCATAATTCATTATGGAACTTTTTTTGATTCTGACGCGAATATAATTCTATTTTTTTTCTTTAATCCACGGAAAACAACTTACAATTTAAACATATTTATTTATTTAAAATTGAACAGATGAATGAGGAACATGTATCGTTTAGCTAATATATCGCGTCACATTATTTTCGACAGCTTTTCTATTTAAAATATTCAATGTGAAAAGCCAACAAAAAAAACTTTTTTCCATAATAAAAACAATTTTTAAGACGCTGAAATATTTATATTTACTCTAACGATTAAGTAAAAATTGTTTTTTTTTGTGTGTGCGTATATGTGTTCGAATATCTTAAATTTTTCCTTTTTGATTCTGAAAATGTTTTATTTTGGTTTCCGCGTTGTAAGTCGAAACAGGTTACATAATTTCTTGATATCGTTTTAAATAAAAAAAAATAATGTTTTTTTAATTGTCGATTTTTTAATTTACATTCAAATGTATTACGCGCCCCAAAAAAGTTATATAAAAACTAAAAGTTTTATATTTGTTCACTACCTGTGTAACATTTTATCAGCATATATTTTATGTATATTTTTTGTTAATTATTCGTTGTTAAACACGTGTGTACGAATTCAATTAAAGTATTACAACAAATATATTGTGCAAATATTATCGACTACGCACGCGTTATAAATATGAGAATTATGAAATTTTTATTTTTATGCTCGTATTTTCCTTTTCAATCTACATGTCTGTTGAAGGTTAAATGAAGCTAAGACGCTGTGCATATATTTCACTGTATGTTCTTATTACATCTTTCACAGTTTCTATTTTTAGGTCTCTATATTTATGTCATCATTTCTAATATATCAAGGTGCGTCGATCATTGATACATATAGATTTTAATTTGAACTTTTCAATTTTAGAAATATTTGAATTGGACGTCGTACCCTATAATTGAATACCATACGGCCATAATGGCTTAAAGATAGTTTTATACAATAGTAATTTATTTTATATGGATAATGGTGATTTTCTTTCAATAAGCCAGTCGGTATTTACTAAATTGAATGTCCAGTTACATTCGCTTTATATTAATGTTTTTGCAAAGTCAGTCCGTTATCTACATGCATTCCTAGATATTTTACCAAAACAGTGGCTTGTAGTTCCTTATCTTTGACAGTAATTGGTTCTGCATTATGTTTGCATTTTGTGAACAGTATATAATTTTGTTTTATAAAAACTTATCTGTCATTTCTTAGTACAATATATTATCCTGTCATTTTTCTTCATTTTTTCTCATTAAATCATCATTATCATTATTTCATTCTATTTTTACATTTCCATAGTTTCTCTTCTTTAATATTATATAACATCTATATTTTCAGTTAAAATATTCAGTTCCAAGGTGTAATTTTTCTGGTCTTTTGTGTATTATTATTTTCAAATTTTAATATGTAATTAAACAATTCTTCTGCAAGCCTGTACGGCTTTATTATTCCTGGAATTAAATTTTCAATCCCAGATCGTGATCGTAATTTTTATAATTTCTTGCTTACTTAGTTTTTTTTTTTTTTTTTATGAATTTCTCTTACTGGTTTTAATATTTTTTTCTTAATATTACCTTCGAGGTGTTTATTTAATCCTATTCCGTTAATTGCTAGAGCCTCTGCCGCATAAAATTGCAAATAAAAACGGAGTTGTTCGCGCAACATCTTCCGCCTGGTTTCAGCCTTAAATCTTCCAACTTTTTTTTTTTTATTATTTTTTTTATGGGGATGCCTTTACAGCTTACCCAACGTGGAGCTGTAATAATTGCTAACTCATATTCTTATGAACGCGGACAACTTCTCGAGAAAAGTCGCTATGTCCGGGAACAAATCTAGATTCTCAACATGCAGAAGGGACATTACGTTATAAGGAGGACCACCACGAGATGCGTACAGTAATTTGAGATACAGTTCAGAACGTAAATAGCTATATTCGTGCCGTATGAGATAGCTTATTGTACTAATAAATAATTAGTAAAAAAAAAAACACCGTGAATTGATAAGATTTCACCAAACTTACGCAAGTTGTTTAAAAAAGTAATTTAGTTAACATATTTATTTAACACCTGTTTGCGTTTTAAACATATTCCGTCATGTCTTAAAACTGTTGAGTTAATAATGCTCAGAAAACCGAGGAAAGTTAAAGGATCTGAATCATATTTCAAAACGGACGGGTTCATTAACCGGTATAATTAAGAAATTAATTTTTTGAATTTTATAGCGAACGATCATTTTGTAGGAAAAGAAAAGTTAAGTATTATGTGAGAAATAAGAATATGACACTAGGAAGATATTGGCCAGGCATGCGAAACCAATATAATGCGTTTTATAAAATTGTTAAATTTTTTCATTTTTAATATTTGCACTACAACAATGAAATTTGAATTTTGTCATCAATAATATCACTAAAATGAAGATATTTTTATATTAATTTACAAATATGTATATATATATAAAAGAGTGGTGGGAAGCAATCATTTTTTTTGTTAATGCATGCAATCTGTATTTATAACAATAAACAGCAGTGAAGACATGATTTTATCAAAATTCGGAAGGAGCTTAGTCTCCTAATGAATGCTGAAACTGGAAAGGATTAAATCTGTTGCATTCGAATGAATTTTACATAGTCTGTCAGCAGATTGCTTACTAATATATTTAAGTGTTTGTCGAGTCCTTTCTTATATATTGCACTTGAGCTGCGGATTTCTTCTTTAACAGAACTTATCTTCAAGTCCTTCAATATGTCGTCATTTCGTATAAACCAGGGTACGTTAACTATGCTACGTAAAATTTTTGCTTGTGTCCTTTCATATGACGAATTATAAACAACTTTTAACAAATTAAACGCAACACGAAAACTTATCATTTACCGCATTTATGATACGAATCTCTAAACTCGGATCTACCTGTTAATTATTCTAGATGTTACGCTTTTTCAGTTCTGCTATACGACTGCGAAAATTGGACGCTAGCCTTGAAAAACATATTGAAGCTTTTGACATGTACTTATATACAATATAGAAGAATATTAAAAATTCCTTGAACGCAAAAAGCCAGTAATAAAGAATGTCTTAATAAAGTAAGAAAAGAACGTCCGGAGTTATTAAATATTATAAGGAGCTGTTATTACTTAAGGGGAATTAAGTATAAGTTATTATAAAATATTATGGAAGTACTGGGAAGAGTTCAGTGGACCGTCCTCAAAACTCGTAGAAGGGAGACACTTATGTTGGTTTGAATGTTCATGCATTCAATTACTCCATACTGCTTTGCCAAAAGACTGTAGCCAAGTTGATCGTCAACCTTCATAATGGAGACAGTGAATAAAGAAGAAGAAGGTGAATATTTGTCAGAACGCTAAATAATAATTTTTAAATTTGTATTTAATACACGAATTTTAAATTTATTCTGACATCGAAATTAAATATAAAACTTATACATATGTACATATAGATTGTTTTTTTAAAAAAAGAAAAAAAGACAGCTTGTGTTAAAATAAGATTTAAAAAAAAAATTAAACAAAATATAATACTTTAAATATAACTTGTAAATCACAAAAATACTGGTTAATGCTCAATACAAATAAAATGCATATTAATTTAGTGCCCATTTTTCAAATCATATTGTTCATAGAAAAATTATTTTCTCATAAATTACTTCTTTTTTAATACATAATATATAGTTATATAATTTTATTATGCGATATAGACACGGGTAATTACTATTCATTTTGTTACACGAGAAAGCTGAAAACAAGTAACTTTTCTAAATGTTCCTTATAATTTATCACAGACGATAAAAACAAAGGGTGTGACATTTCGTTACTCATTAATAATCAATTTAGGTTTCATAAAATAATAATAATAATAATAATAATATTAAAGCCCGTATTGTGCTTGATTATTGAAAAATTTTTAATCACTAACTGTAAATCCAAAATAGCAAATGATTCGATGTATGAAGTTGACTATCATTTGAATTCCTTGACTAGCCAAGTCCCATAAAATGGAACAAATATCTTTTCTTTGTATGATAGCAACAGCGGCTTCTCTAGGCATGATAGGTGGACGTTCTTGTGATAATGATTCGGACTGAGATGTGTTAAATAAACGATATGTCGATTGCATCGATATATCCGAATTTGTATTGATGGTTGAATGAATATCTCGTCTTTGTCTAAATAAAACACCTGACGTGTCTGATGACAATAATGGTCTTCTAGATATATTTTGACGGCGCTGCGACGGTGTCGTTCGTTGAAAAAATGCATCCGAGCTCCTTCTAGATGACATATAGCGTCGACGAATAAAATCTTGGATAAAATACATATCATCTTCATCCGACTGCGTTGTATCGTCATCAGAATCATTATTATTATTATTATTATTACGATTATTATAATACTCTGGTCTTCGGACAAGGCCATATTCTTCTCTAACTAAATAACTGTTTTTGCTTTTTACATTGTATATAATTGAACGTAGGTATTGGTTACATAGAGGGCAAATACGACGTAATTCAGTCCATTTGGAAATACATAAAAGACAGAATTTTTGCAGACATTTAAAACAGTAAGCCACATTTTGGATATTGTCGAAACAAATAGGACAGTTAACATCATGTTCATTTTTGCAGCTTTGCTCATTTGCTTCTAATATCTTTTCAACTGAAGTAGGAATGCTAATCGTTGTATTACAATTGCGGTTGTTATTATTACTAATGCTGCCAACACCGCCAATTCTTGATGAATGACGACGTGATCGAATATTTCTTCTGTTAAGAAACATATAATCAAATGAGGCATGCGAGGAATTATCATTTATTAACCTACGTTGTAAATTGTTAACGTTCCTAGAGTTACGATGCTGATCTCTCAAAATATCAAAATTGTCTGAATGCATATGTTCTGTGAATAATGGCGGATTGTGATTATTTTCTTCTAATAAATTGAATGAACTGCTGTTCATTTCAAGTTGAGTTCTAATACGTGAGTGAATATTTTCAGTTCTAGGATATAAATTAGAAGAAATATATTGTCCAAAATTTGTCAATGCTGTTGTTGTTGCTGTTGTCGCCACTGTGGTCATTGTTGCTGCTACATTTGTTGTTGCCGTTACCGATGTTACCACTCCTATTTCTGCTGCTATTGTTGCCTCCTCTATTGTTTTTGCTACTCCTGGCACTGTTGTTATTTTTGTCGTCGGTGATGCTGTTTTTCCTATTGTTCTTGCCGTTGTTACTGCTGTTTTTTTCAATACTACAGCATCTTTCATTGCAGTTGTCATTATTTTTCCTGTTGTAGATGCTAATTCTGATTCTGTTGGTATACTTGTTACTGTTACTGATGTTGTTGGTGTTTCCACATTTATTTGTGATACTGCCGTCGTCATTGTTGTTACTGCTTCTGTCATTATTATTGTTTCTTTTCCCAATGCAGTTGTTGTTGTTACTATTGTCATTTCTGGTATTGTTTGTCCTGCTGTTTGTGCAACTGCTATTGTTTCTATAGTTTCCATTTTTGCTGTCATTTCTAATGTTGCCGCTACTGCTGTTGATGTAAATTCTGTTGCTGTTGGCACACTTCTTGCTTTAGTCAATGCTGTTGTATTGTTATTATTGTGGTGATTTACAGATTTATAATGGTCTTCCATCATTTTCAAAATTATTGTGCGCTGTTCTTTGTTATCAACAAATCTCACTTAACAAATTCCTCGTTGTTCTTTCGGCAAAGCTTTTATTTCGATCTTCTCATATTTCCGGATGTAATAGAAATATATTTATTAACGTTTTTTCTTCTAACAATTTGAGGTGAATCTTTGTTGTTACTCATCTGTTAAAAAGAGGAAAAAAACACAAAACATATAGTATTTACATACACATATACATATATACATATAATTTGACACATTAATATAACAATAAGTTAATCATAAAATATAGAACCTGACTTCAGCTTACACCTAAAAATGAGTTTTTATTTACCGTGACAATCCTACAAGACGAATAAAAAAGAGGAGATAGTACAGAGATGTTTTTCCAGTAACTCGAAAAAGAAATAGTTCGAATCACAAGAATAAACGATTTTAAATAATTCGGCATAATTGATTAAAAGTTTAAATTTTTGTTACTTTATTCATCATCATTGTTTATGCTTAGTGGCGGGAAAAAATATAATGTTAAGATGATGTACTTTAAATACAGCATTTAGTACTAGAAATTATATTACAGTTGAATAAATATAATATTAAATCCGAAAATTTTACGACATTACAGGTTATAAAACATGTGATACAAGTAACTCAGACGTTAGTGACAGCTCGCGAATAGAAGATATAATAAATTATGATCGATAAAGTTAATTATTATAAATAATTATAAATGACAGATTTAAATAAATTAAGTTTATAATATATATATATATATTTATTATTTTGGCTATGTGATATGCAACCCGCGTTCTCTATGCAATCATTTCAGAAACATTCAAAATATTTATGATTTGTTAAGTGTAACAAACTCTGCATACAAACATAACTTTATGTATTAATAGTGGCGGCACTGTTTTGCTTATTACGTTGTAATTCGTTCAGTTATGTTATGTTACATTTGATTAAGAGTTTACTTTCTAATAAAGCATGTGATACACGTTCTCACTCTTTTTCATTCATCATGATTTATCTTTACTTCTTTAATAAATATATTTTCACACTAGGATACACGGCTGAAATATAATCATAGTTTAACTTACGTTTTATAAGTGAATACATTATAACGTAACAGAACATATCATGAATTTATGGTTAATTGTACATTTAAAATATGGTAGATGTTCAATTTATTGCTTATATCTTTATAACGAATAAATCACTTCGTGCTTCGTTTGTACACAATATTATTTTATTTTTACAAATTACACAATGAAAAAAAGCATCAAGTGCCTAAACCATAAAGAGGAGATGACTTACATGAAGTATTTGTTGTGTTATTAAAAACTAGCTAAATTTAGGAAACTACATTCTGTGACATTCCGTAATGTATATTAATTTCCGCATTCATCTGCCGTTAGTATGTTTAAAATATAATATATATATATATATATATATATATATATATATATGTATACGCTACTTACATAATTGTTTTTCACAAAATTTTCTTTTTTCATTCGAATAATGAAACGTAAAATAGAAAATACTACAATTATTATGTCACTGTTGATGTCCTGTAGCTGCAACAAGGTCGACAATTCTTCATCGCCTGTAAAAGGAATTTTTGTTATAAGCGCACAAGCAAATTTTGTACTTTCTTCAAATGTATAGGCAAAATCGAGAAATTTTTAAACACTCTATAAATGTTTGTGATACTGAATTTGAACAAGCCTTTCTCGATATTTGCGCAATTCGGCAAAATATTCTTTATGAAACTAAAAATAATTGTGTGAAACTGAAAATAATTTTATCAAACTGAAAATATTAAGGTTCTCACGATGTTTCCGATTTTACTGCACCCTTACATTACTGAATTCGTTTTTATTATAAATTTCGTAGAAACTTGAAAAATAATCAATAATAAAAGTTAAAACTTATTTTCAGTATATTTAAAATTTGTATATAAAAATAAATTAAAATAAGAACATGGTGAGCTTTCTATGGTCAATAACAGTTTATTCGCTGTTAAATTGATACGATTTTAAAAATAATTTCAGGTGATTCTGGATGCATAAAGACGAAATGAACTTGTTTTACTAACGGTTGTTCAAAATAAGTCCTCATACAGATTTTAATTAACAGTATTGATTTTTTTTTCATACAGTTGATATAAGTAACATTAAATGTAAGCGTACGTTGCGATAGAATAAAGAAATAAAACTAAAAACCAAATAATAAATGGATTACTTTTACGTGAATGAGCGTAAAGTAAGCCTAATATAATTATTCTTCCATGTGTAAAATATGTAAACTTACTTCCGCAATGTTAATATTATAAATGACTTGAGTACATATCCATTATAAATATGATAGATTAATATACTTTGAATACACGACACTATAAAATGAATTTATTTGATTACTCGGTCAATCTGGTTACAATTAAATTTTGTAATATATGGCAAAGCACTAGAGAAACTTGTAATGTTTTCATCAGTTAGTTTGGTTTCTTTTTTTTAAACAAATCGTTGTGTTGAGTACATCGACCCCTAAAATATGCGTCAAGTATTAGTAGCACTAATAATTAAACTACGCATACTAGGGAATATTTATCTTTATTCCTTATTTATTTTTTCGATCGCAAGATGATAAATATTTTAATGTACGAATTAACTGAAATATAAATACTGTATTTCGTATAAATGTTAAACGCTGTATGTACAAATTAATACTAAAATGTATTAAATTATAACATAAAAAATATTTTTATTATGTAATTAATATTAATGATATTATGTAAATTATTAATTCCGATGGTTATTTCAAAAATTTACAACACAGTTTGACATATCGTTAATGCGGCTTCAATTTTGTATTTACAAAGTTCAAAAAGTAGATTGAGCTTGTAATATTATAATTTTTTTTTATATAAATATTAATAATCGTTTAAACTTATTTAATATCTAGCGCGAACACGAAATAATTTTTAGTCAAATAATAACAATTGACCGATGGATTCCCAAGACAATGAAAACTACCCACGATATCCTTTTTGTGTTGTATGGACTCCCATACCATTATTGACGTTAGTAATTTACAGCATTTAAATTGATATGTATTAAACAACGAAAATATTTTTTTAATGTTTGAACATAAACAGTTTTCATATTAATTTGTATACACATACCGCTTACCGTTTATATGGTGGGTGGTATTATATTTTAATTGGCAGATTTAAAACGACTTTTTATTGTCTGATATATTAATAAACGGTGTTTTGGACGTGAGAAATTAAAATAGTACATACTTGTGAATATCTTAGATATAAGTAAAATGAAAATAGCTTACATGGGAAATCAGATAAAGTAACGCACGTCTGAAAAAATAGGTACGTTACTATTTTACGTTGATTTTAATGAATTTGTTTCAATAATCCGGCATGATTATAAAACCTTATCATCTGTATTATTTAATGTCAACTATCTATAATGTGTAGTAGAATTTTACCTTATAAAGCGCACCTACCTACCAATTTTAGATTAAAACAATGTAAAAATTTTATTTTCGTAAAGATTGATTCATTAAAATTATACAATTTTTAAATCAATGTGTATTACTAATTTAAATAACTTTCTTTTTAGGAATTGGCAAATCGAATATCACATTTTATTGTACATTCTGTATTATATAATTATATCTGTTGATAATAATGCACATCTTAAAAGTACGTCAGCTTTACTATTGAGCTTTGTGCGTACCTTACCAAACAAATAAGTTTAGTGTACTATAATTATGTTTTTTTTTGTTTGTTTTTTTATTTATAATTGCTAATTTACACCTAGCTAATGCTATTTAGTAAGTTTTATGATTATTTATGCATAATGTGACATGAGAAGCATCCCATCCAATGGGTGCTTAAGTGTAATTTTACATATTAATAGTATTTATATTAAATTATGTATTTTAGTTTAATTTTTTTTTAAATAACATTTCTATTAAAAATGTTAGTAAATAATCAGAATTTTCCTCGTAATATATTTCTACCCTTTTTTTCCTTTACAAAAAGTGTTGTTATATTTTCATGTGCATAACTCTTCTTAACAACTCACTACGAATCACTGATATTACGATTTTAATTATTTGCAAATCACTTGCCGAGTATTTATGAATGAAATTTTATTAACTGGGATAGAAACCTGGGATCTGTATGGGAGACAATGATTGCTATATTATCTGCATATGTTGATGTGTTTTAATATCTAGATGTTGGAATGTCATTACATACTATAACACAGGGCCCAAGGATAATGTAAAACTGAAAAATAGCTTAAAAAAAACAAGTTAACTTTCGCTTCGACATGTTTAAGAAATTCTGCATGTATTTCACGGAATCATTATCATTTTTCAGATCATCACCTCAAATTCTATCTTAAAACAACTCCGAAATCCTGTTTTCAGTTTAGTATTATACCTAACTTTTGTAAAGTCATGTTTCAACTCTTCTATAGCTCTTCGTTACCGAGCTTTGAAAATAATGAAATTGTTATTTCTCGGATCTTATTGTATCATTTTCGTTACGATATTCAAAAAAATTATTCTGTTTTAAGTACTTCAATTCGAGCCAACAACTATTTATTCTCGTATGATTCATCGATATAAGGACAACTTTCTCACTTCTCGAATTAATTTACTAGTTTTTAACATATATCATTTTGTGAATCTACTCGGGATAGCAGTATAAGGTGTTCCAAATTGTAGCGGCACTCTATAATAAAGTTAAGATGATGGTACTGTCGCTTTAATTTTCTTTATGATGCCGAATATCTATTTTCAACTGTTCCAAATTTCGATGTTTGTTTTCGTATATATGTTTTTATAAACGGAAAGATCGTTTATGCCTGATAGCCACATTATATCGGCATTGTGTAAATTAAACGGTTCCTAAGCATTCAAATAATTATTTATTCGTTCTCCACATAACTTTTCTTACGCCAGACTCGTAATAATTTTCTTCTTCCCGTCAATTCAGTCTGTACAAACTAGAACGTCTATTGCTAATTGTGTGAACCGATCATCCCACGTCGCAAGTCCCATCCATACGGTAACCCTCGGCCGATTTTCGTCATTACGGCATGTAAGGTTCTATTTATTTATTAAAGTTTCCGTTCAAATAAAAGTGGGTTTCTTGAAATTTCTTTCGACTACATTTTCCATGTAACATCGTTTCACTGAATGTTGCTCTTGAGATGTAATCAACAGCTTTTTTACATACACAAACCCAATCTTTTTAAAGTTTTTAACCGATTGCAATCTACACGAAATATATGTATAAAGTTGTTTCTTTGTCAATTGTAGTATTTTATTATTTTTGTATGTATATGTTCCTAGTTTTTACATGTTCTAGTGTCTTAAAAATTTTTTTGACTCTAAAAAATGTTTATTTTAGTTTTCTGTTTATTTAATTTACATCGTGAAATAATTAGCTTCACTCGTTGCTTTTCGTTGATTTATAAATATTTGTGGTTTTTCTGCGTCGGTTATAATTACGTGTGTACATTATTTATTACCGTCGTCACTCTAATTTTAGAAATGCTTAAATTTTCTCAACTTTAAATGTGTGTGGCGAAATGGAAATCCGAAATCGAATAATGGAGGTCAGCAGCAAGTAGTAACTTGAAACGTATCCAACGATTTCAGTCTAAAGTACTGAGCGCATTATGTTACGCTCCTTATTGGGTCAGTAATGATACGTTACACCATGATCTGGAAGTGTCCACAGTCACACAGATTTATCAGAATAAATACCAAACATTTTTCGGCAAATGGTCTAACCATCCAAATCCACAAAGTCGGCGAATCTACACGTCGACACTGCCAGATAATCCGGTCGGAAGATTAAATCGACGAATGCTCCGAGATGTACTTACGAACTCTGCGTCTGCAGAATGACCTAAGGTCGTACAGGTCAAGTCATTGCTGTTGTAGCATAATTCAAAACTGGCAAACTGTTTATTGAAACAGAGGCTGTAATCGTCGTACTTTTACATGTGTTTAACTGAACTCATGTGCTTATTGTCTATTTGTACAGGTGCAGATTAAGGGGGGGATGTGTGTAATGTTGTTATCCTGATCGAATTTTTTAAATAAGAACATTAATTTTATTGCTGATTAAACATTATATTAACGTTTACAACACCGATACCTTCGGTAATTTTAAAATTCGAATAACCGAAAAATAGTTAGTCTTCTTTTACAAAGTCGATGTTTGATTAAGACTAATAATTTAGAAATTAACGTTATACATTTTAAAATTTGTCTTATAATAATTCGATAAAACTATTACATTCATGAATGTATCATGTTATATATATATATATATATATATATATATATATATATATATATATAACGCTTTTTATTCATTATGCTTTCGTAACGTAAAAATTTTAAAATACATTTTCCGTTATTTAATTTTTCTCGCCCGGACAATATATTTCGGTATATATTCATGTTTAAACGTTTTCTTATCGGATCATTATTTATGCGTTATCGTGTTTGATTTTAAACTTTTACGTACATCCTTATATTGATATAGTTTCAGCCTCAATTCTATTCAGTTTACGATTCTTTCTTTTGTACCAATAATTACAACTACATTATCTTCTATATTAGTCTGTCTGTGATTTCTACGATTTGCGAATATTTTCATTATAATCACTGCGTTGGACTCACAAATAAACAAAATCAATTTTTTCCAATTTTTGTCTGTCTGATCCGATTTAACTCAAAAACCATTAAAACAATAATGATGAAATTCGCATAGCTTATATAACCTGTATCATCGGATTCATCCTAAGCTTTGTTTCATATTGATATAACAGTTTTATATATTAGTATAGTATACGTGTATATATATATATATATATATATATATATATATATATATATATATATATATATATATAATTTTAAACCATTTGGTAGAGATATCGCTGTTTACTACATTTTAAAACTTTAAGTTATTGTAATTTCTGTCCTATCTGTGATATCAATGCGAAACGAAGCTTTAAAAAATAATTACACAGACAACGCCGTCGGTAAATTCTAGTACGTATTTATAAGTTGCATATATTTACTTAAATTTTCTGTACTTACTACAAACGGTGAAATTTGTTTTCTATTCGTCGTTTTTAAAAATTATGAAATACGCACGATGTTCATTCATTATTCGTGATAAAATATGTCCATGAAATGAAATATATGGCAAAAAAAAAAGATACATTAATAAATTTCACGCTGCATATTTGCTAAATTTTATCAAAATCTATAAATATTCACTTGATGTCGATCGCGCATAGATAAATTTAATTTTCGTTTCTCATTGATAACTTTTTGTTAATAATAAATTAGATGGATATTTCCATTTATCGGACATGTCGGGATATGTACATCGGACGGTGTGATAAGAGATTTCGCAGGTTCTTACTTCGTTTCGGAGGATAAAATGGGTTTCGGAGTACCCACGAAGTATTGGAAATTAAACCCAGATTGCGTAAAAAATGGCGCACCTGGTTGGGATGCAGCTGTTGCAGAAGCATCTACAATTTATGGAAAAAAACTGGTAATTCTAATTATTTAATGTAATTTCCGAGAGCTGTTTAAATTACGATTAAATTCTTATTTTTCTTTTAGTCGGTTAATTTATTAAATTAATCTCGTATTTTCGTTCGATTTCCGATTCTATCTTGTTTGTAATTAGTCTACTACTACGTTTAGAGATATAATTGCTTCCTCGTTTTTAGTTTTGTTTTATTTTCGTTAATTAATTCATCGCGTAACTAGTTTTTTGATAATTGTAAATCTTCGACAAAATTATAATAATGTCGCCATAAGCGTCGCGTTTATGTTAAAAAAAAAATTGACAAATTACAGATGTAATTTATAAATTATTCAAACATAAAATTATAAATTCTATGTTTATTATGCAATTCTACTGTAGATAATTTTCGACGTATTTACATAAATATTTGTAAAATTCGGACATTTCACCTCAACCGTAAAATAAAAATAGTAAAATTTCACATACCGTTTCACGATTGATAGAGGTCGAATAGGATATTTATTCGGGGAATTCGTCGAAATAAACGACACAACAACGAAAAAACTTTAAAATCGATAAAAAAAAAATTTTTTTTCTTTAATAAGAACAATCGCACAGCTTTTCGACTATAAACAAACTATTTATAAAAATATATACTAATTTATATAAAAGTATAAAACGTACACAACAAAATTACTCGGATACTTAGAAAAACACTATTTTTAAATACCCGATAGTGAATAAAATACTGTTTTAGTACTTCTAAGTAATATTTTTTTTTACATTTTATCCTTTTATAAATTCGTATATATTTTTATAAATTAGTTTCTCTATTCACGTGATAATGGCTTAATAAAAGTTTTTTTTAATGATTTTATGGAAAGGATTTTTTTTTGTTTATTTTTAAAAATCACTACACTCCGAACTTCAAAAAGAAAAAAGAAACCAAATCAAATGTATTCGAAATGAATGAAAGTTGAGATAGAAAATACTTCACGCTGAGAAAGAAAACCACGACGATAAACTAAGAAAATAGTGAAATTATCAAATATTTTTTTTTATTTTTTATTTTTATTTAAATTCTTCACATCTAGAACTGACTAATATAGTCATTTACTAGATAGCAGTGATGACAGGATCATGATTATCAAGATCAGCCCATCAGCACGATCTCGATTTTATTAATTGAATCATTCGCACCAGATCAACAATGTTTCTCCTTTTCAATCTCTTGCGTCCTACTGGTTGATGTAAAAGGTTTAGTGCAAGAACGTTTTCATGTCCTTCCAGTCTCGACAAATGATTGGCGGCAGCCAATTTTATTTCTTCTGTAACGTACTTGATTTGTAAATCTTGATGTAACGTATAATTGGATACATACCAAGGTGCTCCCACCAGCGACCTCAGCGTCTTGTTTTGGTTGCGTTGAATTCTACTAATATTACTTTTGGACGCACATCCCCATAGATCGGCTGCGTAAAACCATATTGGTTTTAGCACCATATACCAACACTTTGTTTGCAACCTATAATTGAGAGCGCGGTCCAAGCAGCCAACGGAGTTGCTTTGTTTTTAGATTGAGCTCTGTTAATTTGGTTTTAATATGCTGCAGCCATGTAAGTGTTTCATCTAGGTGTACTCCAAGATATTTAACAGATGAACATGTGTGTTTATTTGTTTGCTATTTTTAGTTATATGATAATTATTACGTTCAATTTTCTTCTTTGTGAAAATGATGTGACTGCTTTTATTTTCATTTATTGAAATTTTCCACTTATTCGACCATGTCAGGATATTATTTAAATTATTTTGTAGATTTTCTGTGGACTTTTGCGGGTTCGCATGTGTTGACATAATTGCCATATCATCAGAAAACGTTGCTGTTAGTGCATCATCAGCATCTGGCGTATCATAGGTAAACAGTAGATACAATAGTGGACCGAGTACACTTCTCTGCGGTACACCGGCGTTGATTTTTTTTGTATTTGTGATTCAGTTCCGTTTACTACCACTCGGAAATACCTGTCTGTTAAATAACATTTCAAGATATTGAAGTACTGAGTCGGCAATAATTTTTTACACTTGTAAAGAATTCCTGGATGCCAAACTTTGTCAAAAGCCTGATGCACATCGAGGAAGGCAGCCGAGGTTACTGTTTTATTTTGAAACGTTTCTTCAATCTTGTTAACCAGTCGGTGCACTTGTTGCACGATTGAGTGGCCAGCTCGAAAACCAAATTGATGATTCGGAATTATATCTTTTCTGCTTAAGCACGTATGTATTCTTTTTTCCAGAAGTTTTTCAAGTACTTTAGCTAAAATTGAAAGGAGTGAAATCGGCCGATAAGAGGAGACATTTTGTGAAGGTTTACCTGGTTTTAGGACCATTGTTACATTAGCAAATTTTCACAATATTTGGACATATTGAATTCGTAAGATAGCATTAAAAATATAGGTTAGCATAACTAACGCTTTCCTTGATAATTCTTTTAAAATACGTCCAGTTATAAGATCATAACCGGGTGACTTCTTATTGATTAACTTCTTTATTATCCCATTAATTTCGCGTAGAGAAGTTAGGTTGATTTTATTTGATGAATTATTAGGAGATTTGTTTTAAGTAGTCATGAACTTCATTTTCGGCGAGCGATTTTATATTATGGGACTTAAAGATTCCAGATAGGTGTAGGGCAAACAAATCTGCTTTAGCAGTGTCATCTCTAATCCAGGTCCCATTGTCTGGTTTTAACGGTTCATTTCTAAGTATTGGTTTACGTCCGTAATTTATTGCTCGCCATAGTAATTATTTTCCTTCGAGGGTGACAGTCTTGTAATATAATCTGTAAATGAATTATTTTTATAATTTTGAAGCAGCAACTTAAGTTTTTTTAACTTCTCTATTTAAAGCTGATTTATCAACTGGACTTCTTGTTAACATCCAGCGTCTTCTCAGGTGTCTTTTAATTGCTACTTGTTCACGCACGTAGTCCGGGTAGGACAAAGAGTGTAACGATCCATTTTTTAACAACGGTGTACTTTTATAAGCGTCGTTTACTATTTGTGTTGTGATCTTATTGACAGCGTCATCTACATTTTCTGTGGTTTTTAGTGAAGTTGGATAGATTTATAGATTCGTCCAGTAGGTTTCTAAATACATTCCAATTTGTGTATTTATTACATAGTACTAATCTATGTTCCTTTAGACATATTCGTACATTTAACATTATTAGGACAATTGAGTGATCAGATGACAAAGATGACTGATCATTTTTAACTGTAATATAATTACTCGAGATATCTTTTGTAATAAAAAAAATCAAGTAAGTCTGGAACTTTATTTATGTCTGTCGGCCAGTATGTTGGTTGGCCCCCAGATATTACATTGCATTGATTTTAAGCTTCTCCCTCTAGGCGTAGTCAACCGTGAAGCCCAGTAGGTATTTTTTGCATTAAAGTCTCCTCCGACAATGAAATGGTTTCCCATTGATCTAATGAATTCTGTAAATGACTGTATTTGAATGGTGTGCTTTGGTGGACAATAAACAGCTCCTATTTTGATAGGTTTGTTATTATAATATATTGTGACACATGTTGCCTGCAAATAATCTTTATCATATTTATCTTCTACCTTATGAGGGATGTTTTCTCTAATGATGATGGCAGAACCTGCATGGGCTGTCTTGTCTGGATGAAGCGTCCAATAAGCTACGTATTTCGATATTTTTATATAGCTTTTGTCAGTAAACCGTGCTTCTGAGACAAGTAGTATGTCGATATTATTGGCATTCAAGTAGTGCTCTATTCATGTTTGTGTTGTAGTAGCCCATTTGCATTCCATAAGGCTATTTTGTATGACGCTTCCTGTGTATTTTTCATCATTTTTTATTGACGAGAGCAGACATGATAGTACTAATTATATTACTAAACATTTCACTTTGTTGTTGAATCATTTCTTTAAATAGAGATTTTATTTCAACAAGAAAAGAGTTTAAAATTTGCTCAATGCCACTGCTAGTGCTAGCAGAGATATGTTTTCATTGTTCGAGATTACCTGAGCGTACGTCGGCATCCTTGGAATGACTTCCATTTGTTGTCCTATTGTATTTACAGTTTGCATTTTGGATTGATTTACTGCTTGTTGTTTATAAAAGGCATTAGGTTGAGTAATCCGTTGCTTACTCAATGATCTACTAAGTGAGTTGATCGGATTTACACGAAGCTGATGCAATTGTTTGTATAATGCACAAGCTTTATAATTGGCAGGGTGATTGTCTCCACAATTTGCACATTTTGCGGGCGTCTTGTTGTCTTTCGTACATTCAGTGGTAAAATGAGGTTCGGCACATTTGACATAGGTGGCTTGTCTATTACAATACTTTTTAGTATGTCCATACAATTGACAGCGTGTACATTGGGCAGTTTCATTTTTCACATAGGGAGCTTCAACATTGATTTTCATATTCAGCAAGTATTGCAATTTGTAGATTTCTTTGTTATTAGGATTTGGTATGTCAACAAAAAATATGGGCAACGGTTTGTTTGGTTACGCGATGTTTAACATTAATAATATTCCTGACAAAATGTCCTTCTTCGGCTAATGCAAGAGTAATATCTTGCAGTTCTAGGCTATGATGGAGGTTCCTAATAACGACTCGAAAAAGTCTTTCACTTTTAACTTGGTATGTGTGATATTCTAAATCGCTAGATTTCAGATATTGTACTAATTTAGGGTATTCATCAATCTCGTTAGTTTTAACTTCAACTCGTTTATTACTTAGAGACCTACATTTTATTTTATTGATAGGTAGTATTTTTTTAAAGTTAACTAACATTTTATTATAGTTGGGGACTCCATAGATCATGACAGGAGGAGGTTTTATAACTTTAATTTTAATTGGTGATACATTATCACTGGATTCACGATTTTCACTCTCACCTTCGGGTGAAAGGTTTGAGAAACGATTTCTGGTTGTTATAAATACTTTTCTAGCTATGTCAGTAGAGCCACTCGGTGTGCTTGTTGCTCTTACAGATCTATTTCTCTTTTTGTTTTGTTTATTTCCTACTTCCTGCCAACCATGTTTTAAATTAACTTCTGTGTAGTGGCTAACGTTTGTTTTGGAATAATCATTCGTAATATTATTTTCGGTATGTGAAGATGACATATTTATATCATTATTTTCTGACGACGCATTTAAGGGCGATAATAAAGGCGCATAAACACGAGTGTGTTGTTGTGTATTTTCAGACACCATTATTAACTCATTATTGTTAGTACTTTTAAGATTCTGATTTATATTATTATTGTTATTATTATTATTATTATTATCATTATTGTTGTTAACGACGTAAGTTGATATCGGAACGAACTCACCGACAGCTGAAGGGATGGCTTGATTATAAGAATACGTAACTGACAGCGTTGTTGCTGTGTGCAATGAATCCGAGCTACCTGACACGGTGATTGTCGTCGTAGTGTAGCTGCTGTTATTAGAAGATTTCAAGGACAGCGATTTTCGATTAAGTTGAGGTGTGCGGGAAACCGACATCTTAATATAATAGATAAAGAAAGTCAAATATTAACGTAAAAATTGCGAATCTTACACAGGTAGTCTGTCATAAAATATTACTTCTTAGATGACTGTAAATAAATATAGGTCGCATCCAACATGTGTAGTAAAAATTTTATTAACAATCTAAAACTACTAAACTAAATACAAGTAGCTTATTTACAATAAATGTCTAAATTCTTTTCGTAATATATAAATCATAAAATATTACTTCTTAGATGACTGTAAATAAATATAGGTCGCATCCAACATGTGTAGTAAAAATTTTATTAACAATCTAAAACTACTAAACTAAATACAAGTAGCTTATTTACAATAAATGTCTAAATTCTTTTCGTAATATATAAATCTGACTAAAATCGACTTAACAACCGACTAATAAAGTCAATAAATAACTGTTTCATTTTCAGAAAATCATTCGGTTTTATTATTTGTATTTTTTTTTATAATTTCTCATTAAAATCATTTCTAACTTACATTATCCGAATGTTTTACACTTCCTACTACACATTTGAAAGATAAGCATCGTGTAATATTTTATTTATTTTTATGTTTTATAAAACCTTTTTGCGAGGTAGGATGATCAAATTTGAAACAAGTGCAAACGGCTATTTAAACTAAAATTTTATTATAACTAATAAAAAATAATGATTTATAATTATTACATTACATTGCGACATATGAGGAAAACATTGAATATATCTGTTATAATGTGAATTAAAAGAAATCGAGTAACTAATTAGTCGATTACGCCCATATATATATATATATATATATATATATATATATATATATATATATATATATATATATATATATATATATATATATACATATATATATATATCGCTTTTTCAATGATCGTCTCTGTTTATATATGAAAAATCTTCAAAACACAAATAATAATGCTGGTATACAAAATTCAGCCGATTTAAGAGAATTCTTATCACCCAATATCGCTACTTCCCACAATTTCAAAACTATACGAAAAACTCGTATTAAAACGAATGAGACAGTTTGCGGACCTTCCAAGCCATCAGTTTGGGTTTAGGAACCAACATTCTGCAATTGAACAGGTACATCGAGTAATAACAGTTATCGAAAAAACATTTGAAGATAAACAGTTTTGCTCGGCCGTCTTTCTTGACGTAGCACAGGCTTTCGATAAAGTCTAAAATGTGTAACCCCTGGCCGGGTAATCTATGTCGATTGCTAATTTCGTATTTGTCAGAGCGACTACTCCGGGTAGCACACGGAGATGCTAAATCATCGTATCACAGGCTGGAGTTCCAGAGGGTAGTGTCTTTGGACCTATCCTGTACCTCCTGTATACTAAGGATTTGCCTACCGATGATAACACAGTCACAGCTACATTTGCTAACGATACTGCTATACTGTCTAAGAGTAATAACCAGAAGGAAGCAACAGAGGATCTTTAGCGTCACCTAGATCGCATTGTTAGTTGATCTAGTCCGTGGAAAATCAAGTTCAACAAAAACAAATCGCAACACGTGGTATTCACTTTGCAACACGCAAATTCGTTTCATCGTGCTTATATTGCAGGTCAGCTTATTCCACAAACTAACTCGGCCAAATATCTTGGTATGCACTTAGACTCTCGTCTTTCATGGAAACCGCGTGTAAAGATGAAGTGCAGTCAGATTAAGAAAGTAGACTGGCTGATAGGACGTGGTGGTCGACTCTCAGTACATATTGCAAACGCCTACTATACCTGCAAATTGTAATGCCGATTTGGACGTACGGAATAGCCCTCTGGGGCTGTACAAAAGAAGTCCGATCGACAGCTCGTGCAAGTTCGATAAATCCTTCGAACTATCGTAGATGCCTATCGATATTCCCGTAACGATGACATCTATCGCGATCTCAGAATAAAGTACGTGACTGAAGTGGTACGCGATATTGCGATGACGCACGAACGATGTTTGCAACGACATCACAATATTGAAGCAATACAGCTGTTAGACACGGAATATGATACTCGCCGTTTAAAAGGGCTAGTCTAACATTTAGAAATAACATATATAAATATGTGTTAGTTAGAAGCCTTGCTCACTGGAGCTAGTGTCTTCTCAAACCCGTATTATTAATTTTAATACTTATTTAAGCATAGACTTAAGATCGTATGTATTAGTTCTAATACTCTAAAGAGTTTTTATAAAAAACAAATTTAACAGAGATTAACGACGGCGTAAGAACAATTGGTTTATTTTGAATAAATTAACAGGATATTATATATATATATATATATATATATATATATATATATATATATATATATATATATAACTTAAAATGACAATTAACGAACACGAACGTCATTTCAGAAACACGTGTTAACTTCGAGAAAACTTCGAACAGACTCACTTGACATCCTTAAGGAAGGCCTATTTATACCAACGATAGAACGCCTGACCGGTAAGAAGAAATCTGATTGGTTGTTCTATCGAACCATACTCAGATAAAAAATCGGAAGACATCGAACCACCAGACGTTGCGGCAATTGAACTTTGAACGATTTGTCTACCGTTATAATGTTTTCTTAAATAAATTTGTTTACTCGTTATTAATAAAAGTTGTTTAATTTTTGTATTCGTAGCACAATTTATTTTTGCAAAATTGTCATAGTCACGTCTGTACAGCGTTGAATCTGATGGAATACGAACGTCGTACCAATTGGAACGGATTTATATTATTTTACAAATTATCTATACACGGAAAATATATAAAGTGAGTTTTATATTTTCATCATTTTATATAATTTTATAAGTTGAAATACGCCGATAAGTACGGTAAATATTAAATATTACGTCGAGATGATGATTTTTAAAGTTTAATTTTATATACTACAAGACTACTTTTCGATCTATAACCGAATAATGTTCCGCAGTATACTTACACTAGATTCGCGAGAAAAATATAAGAATAAAATACAAAAATTACAGAAGAAAATATGAATAGGAACAATTTCTGGATATCGCGTAATGTCCATATTCCTCGGTCAACTTTATAGCAGGAATAATACTTATAAATAAATAAATCTTTTATCAAATAATTAAAATGCAGTCGGTAAACATAATTTATAGATTATCTCGTGTACCGGAACTCGCCGTACCACGTACAAAATTAATTAAGGTAAGTAACAAACAAAAAATGTACAGCTATTTACAACGCGTGTGAAAAAAAGAAAAAACCTGCAAACAAACAAAGCAAACATAATATTGTAGTTGCTCTCACAGTGTTATTTAATTCCTGCATTCGTTTGTGCTACTACCCTATGTCGTGGAGACTGTCCTTAATTGTACCTCTTCCTAAACCTGGCAAGGATGCTTCCTTGATGAAAAATATACGACCTGTTAGCCTGCTCAGTAACATTAGCAAAATTTTTGAGAAAATATTACTCATTAGATTTAGAAAACATGGCGATTTAAATGGTATTCTTAATAAGTTCCAATTCGGCTTTCGACCGAATTTAAACACTACCACGCAGCTAGTAAAAATTTGTGATCTGATTACTGATAATTTTAATAAAAATAAGCACACTGGGCTAGCACTGCTAGACATTGAAAAAGCCTTCGACACTACTTGGCACGATGGAATTCTGTATAAATTAATAAAATATGGTTTTCCATATCAACTAGTTTCCACGACTAAAGCATATTTACATAACAGGAAATTTTATGTGAAAATTAAAAATCAGAATTCTAAAGTTAGATATGCATCGGCAGGAGTACCTCAGGGCAGCATCCTTGGCCCATTCTTGTTTATTATTTACATAAATGATATTAGTACAATTAAAAAAGTTGATGTTAATTTATATGCTGATGATACTGCTCTGTTGACGTCATCATACCGTATTGATACGATTAGCAACAGATTAACCGCTGCAATTAACAAAATGTCCAAATACTTTCATAAGTGGAAAATTAAAATTAATGATAGTAAAACAGAGACCATTATTTTCACAAAGCGTAAACCCGCCATAAATGACTTTGTTCGAATTCATAATGAGTACTTAGACTGGAAATCTAAAGTAAATTATCTCGGTGTAACACTAGATAGTAAGCTAACTTTTACTAAACATATTAACGAGTGTATCTACAGAGGACATAAAAAAATGAGTGTACTGTTTCCAATATTTAACAGGAAATCTTCGCTATCACCGGTGAACAAGCTTTTGATTTATAATCAGGTAATTCAACCTAAAATTCTTTATGCTAGTCCTGTATGGTCGAACACCTGCCTAAGTAATATAAACAAATTACAACGATTACAAAATCATTGCCTAAGAATAGTGTTGAACAAATCCAGATACACGCCCATTAAAACAATGCATGACATTTTAAACTATCCCTATATACAAGAAATAATAAAAAACAGGACCCTAAAATTCTTTAATGCATGCCGCATGTCTGATGACCGAAATGTCAATGAAATTGGAAACTACGATTATCAGTCTCTACGACACAGGTATAAAAAATATAAACATAGACGAATTAAACATATCTTATTAGGGTAGCATTAGGTTCAAAATTCGATGATATTATAGATAAATTTTATTTGATATATTTTTTGTATTTTTTGTTTTTCTCTTTAAATTTTATAAATTATTTTAACCATTGTGTTTAAAATTTACTTATGAATTACACGTTGCAGGTTTTTTGCGGAATTTTTCCTGTAAATTTCATTAAGCAATGAATGTTTATAACTATCACTCGTGTATATTTTTTAAAATTATTATTAAGTTTATCGGTTAAGGAATTTTTTTATATTTCGGAACGATAGAACCGTTTATTATAAGTTATTATTTTCTTGTAAAATTTAATCAAATCAAAATATATTTTTCTTCTTCTTCTTCTAATATTAGATATAAGCGAATAGCTCATTACAATAAATTTGATCATGAAAAACTTATACTCTAGAGATTACATTATTAATTTAACGATATGCAACTAGTTAAAATAATATAAACGCTTAATAATAATATAATTAATTATAAAAATCGATGTTTCGGCCGACGATGTTTATACGTACAACGTGGAGTGTCATATCATAAAGTAGCTTTGATTAATTTGTTCGAACGTTTTTTGCAGTTATCGTAAAATGTTTTCGATACATTGTTAACAAATGAAATAATGTCGTGGAGACCTAATTAAGAATTTGAATAAGACGCGTATAAAACGGGCTCGTATTTAAAGCGCTAATTATCTTGTTTCTCAATTTTTTTATTTTATTTTTTTTTTCCTTTTAAACATCATACCAGCATTAATTGCTGCAAACAACGGTGATCACGTAAGTAGGAAATTAATATTAGTCTAGTGACTCCAATAAGACACTAGACTATGAGGAAGAGAAAAGAGTAACTTGATGGGAATTAAATGTTTGTAGGAATAGTATAGGAATGGTCAAATACAATAATTAAAATGAAGAAAAAAAACGTGTTGTCTTTTGAATAAGACACGATTTATTAAGTGATTGGAATTGCATCTCGGCACCACTTCCTGCGCAGACGCCTTGGAGGATTGTCTGGAAGACTGTCTGAATGCATTCTGCGAACATTAGGATTGCTACTGACTTCAAATTTGTCGAATAACCTCTTATACTGCATAACATGAATATCGTTGACATATGGAATCTTGAGATCTTTATGCAGTGTCAAATTAGAAACATAGTATGGAGCAGACGCAATAGTACGGAGTATCTTGGACTGTTGTTGCTGTATTGTTCTAAGATTACTCTTGCAAGTACTGCCGTACAACTCTATTCCATACCGCCAAATAGGAGCGATTGCTGCAAGATAGATAGTCCGTTTGGTCATTACATTTAGAACCGATTTCTGTCCCAATAACGGACGTAATGATTTCACACGAGTAATAATGGTTCTTCTAGTGTGTGCCACATGTGGTCGCCATGTGAGCCTTTTATCCATGTACAAGCCAAGATAACGTACTGAATTACTTTTAGGAATTTGTATGTTGTTAATTCTTACAGCCGGGCACTTGATTTTTTTATTTGTAAATATAACGTGCTGGCATTTACTGGGATTAAACAACATACGCCAACTTTGTGCCCACTGAACCAACCTATTCAGATGGTTTTGTACCGCGATGTTTGCATACATTGCTTCTGAATTGGATGCAAGAATAGCAATATCATCGGAGTTGCTAGTCGGCATGTCTGCTGTGTAGACCGAATACAAAAGAGGCCCGAGTAGACTGCCCTGCGATACAGATGATAAAATATTATGTTCTTCCGAAAAATCTCCATTAATTCTGACAACGAATGTTCTAGTAATGCATATAAATCGAAGGTGAGAAACTGTCCCAGTTTATAAAGTAATCCAGGATGCCAAACCCTATCAAACGCCTGTACAACATCCAGGAATACTGCAGAACATACTTCCTTTTTTTCCAGCGTTGAGGAAATCGCATCAACCAATCGATGGCACTGCTGCACCGTAGAATGTTCAGTGCGAAATCCGAATTGATGGTTTGGTATTATTCCACGACTGCTTATAATCGGCTGGATACGACTTAAAATTAATTTCTCTAATACCTTTGATAATGAGCAGAGTAAACTAATAGGCCTATAGGATGATACATCTGTTCGCGGCTTGCCCGGTTTATGTATCATTACTATAACTGATTTTTTCCACGCTTTAGGAAAATATCCAATTCTTAATATTCCATTGAATATGTAACATAATAGAGTAGCTGACTTTGTTGGAAGCCGTGAAATGATTTCACCAGTGATGTTATCTACTCCAGGGCTTTTTCGTAATGGTAACCTCTCTTGGAGTAAATATTTTTGTTTTTCCTGGTGAACAGGGTTCATTTAAGCTATTTTCTATATATTCGAAGTATTCACGACACATATCAGGATGCGGAATAAAAACTGAACTGAGGTATTCTGCAAAAGCGTTTGATTTTTCTTTGTCGGTTCTGGCCCAACCATTATTTAATTTGATGTGAAACTGTTCTTTTTCGCGTTTTAATAGTTTCTTAGTATTATACCACAAGACTGAAGCATCAGTGTTCATTGTTTTCAAATACCTTTGTGTAGTTTCACTTTTATATTGATTTATTTTGATTTTCAGTGTATTTTGTAATATTGTGTAGTGCTTTTTTAAAGATGGATAACGATTATGCTGCCATTTTTTCCTAGCGGCTCGTGTTTTCTTTATCAGCTGTCTTATTTCGATTGGAATAAATTTGTGTGATAACTTTCCTGAATTATAACTTGTAGAATTATGACAAGCGTATACTATTAGATCAGTAAAGTTTTTAATAGCTAGGTCTATATCATTTTTACTTTTTATTTTAATTTTTAGGTTAGTTTCGCTTTGAACTATATTTGAAAAAAGATCCCAGTTTGTAGACTTGTTAACCAGTCCATGTTGGATAGATATACACCTTGGACGTATGTCTAAGGTAGCAATTACAGGAACATGATCCGAAGATAGATCAATAGTTGTTCTACATTCTCTGCTATACTTTTGTAAGCCACGGATTACAAAGAAATCCAATATGTCTGGAAGTCTATTATCGTGTGCAGGCCAGTATGTAGGTGTCATTGGTGTAAGGATGGCAAGTGAATTATTCCGTATGCACTTTTCCAGCCTTCTTCCAAACTGATTAGTTAATCGTGAACCCCACTTGGTGTTTTTTGCGTTATAATCACTATCGCATATGAAGTTTCTCAATTATCCTAGAAAAATGACGTATTTGCAAAAGGGGTGTAATTTTTGGGGAAATATAATGTTACACTTGATTTTTTTTTAGGGCACGATTATAGCATGTATAGAAATCTACCCGATGATTTATATATAATTCGTACCCATAATCTAATCCCTCCCATTAGTTTCTGGTACAATTAGCACGAAAAATAAAAAAAATTAAATACCTCGGCTGTAAAATTATACTTTGTGCGTGTTAAATGTTGATGAAAAAACCTTTTACTCATATATGTACGTTTGAAAAGTAATTTTACATTTCTTTTTTTTTGTTGTTAAAGCACAATGGCGTGGATGAAGACTTGGTGCCCTTTTTTCGTGAATATCGCGGCATGCGGTCTTATTTATTTCAGTGCGTATTCTTGAATGTAAAAACTATATTGCGCTAAATAGAGAGTAACGGATTATCGGTAATTTTTAATTTTCTGGTCAAATCAGTATTTGTTTATTTAATTATTAGTTTATTTCTTTCGCGTAGTCGTTTTTGATTAGTGAAATTAATCAATGTAAAACGATTAAGCTTACCAAGTATTACGACTGGTGGACTCCTCAATTAGAAAGTTTGAAAGTTTCTATCAATAAAATCAGACGTAAGTTTAATAAGGTAAAATCTATAACTAAGAAAATCATTTTTAAAACTATTCTAGCTTAATTAAATAAAACTTATAAATAATTAATAAAAGAAACTAAGTTAGATAGTTTGAAAACATTTATTCAAAATCCTTTTTGTTGGGTCAAACCATATAAATTAGTAGCCGGGAAATTCAAACCTATTTTGAATTTCCTGCATTACATTTAGATAATAACGTAATTATAACTAACAATGAAAAAAAAAAATCCAAAGTTCTTTTGGAGCATTTACTTCCTAGTAAAGGAGAGAACCTTGTTAATGACATGTAGGATTTACAAATCCTACATGTCACGAGCTTAATCTGTTGTCAAGATCATTAATAGTAAAAATTCCGAACGTTTTGCATGTATGTTTGAATCCTTTTTAAAATTCCAGATGTTTCCTGATATCTGGAAGGTTGGGATATTTAAGCTTATCCTAATAAAGATTACACGAACGGCAACTCGTACCAATAACGTTGTTAAATTATTTTAAAAGATCATTTAAAGTAAAATTATTAAATTAAATCGAATGTAAAAATATTTTGCATAGAAATAAATTTAGGTTTAGACGTAATTATTCTTCCGATATGGCAATTTGAAAACTTTATGACATTATTGTTTTTGTTAAAGACAATAACTTGATAAGTGTTACTAATAACTTTCGATATCAAGGGTGGTGCGTTCGACAATTGTAAGCGCTATAAAATTATCGAAATTCTGAAATGTAACTGTGTAAATCCTTACTTGATAAATATTATTAATTATTTAATCAACAGGAAAGTTAGAATATAGTCCGATAAATGTACTACTGTATACAGAAACATTTCCTGTGGAGTACCTCAAGGTTCTATTTTAGGGCCGACTCTGTGGAATGTTTTCTATTCGCATGTACATAATAATTTAGACATCTTTACTGTTGAAAATGGATATAACGCCGAATTTATTAGTTTTGCGGGCAACCTGGGCGCCGTAATTAATCTTACGAATTTTTTCGAAATTTATAATATCAGATATATTTGTAAGAAGTTTCAAATTACTTTTGATCAACTTAGCCTCGAATTTTCTGTTTGATAAATCAAAAATTATGGTAATTGGTTAACAGACAGATTTCTAAATTTAAAAGCGAATTTAAGAAAATCAATTTAATTTATAGTAAATTATTACCTGTGGTTAAATCATTTAAATATTTAGGAATTATTTTAGACGATACATTAAAATTTGGTAAATATGTAAAATTCCTCCTGAATAAAGCTAATAAAAGATTTTATATGTTTCTTAAAATTTAGCCTAATATAGGTGGAATTAAATGTAAAAAGTTATTTACAAAAGAGTAATAGAATCAATGTTTAATTATTGCTCGAGCATATATGTACATAAACTAAATTTAAATATATGTTTTATAAAATCCCGTCTAAGCAAAGGAAATTTTTTTGTTTAGTGTTGGTTCGTTATATAGGATTGTGTGTCCACTATGGCAGCTCCGGTTATTACTAGAATCCTGCCTACTGACCTTAGCCGTTTTAAATAAGTGTTAATTTCTGAGTTTAAAATGTTTGAAATATATATAACGATGAACTTAACTTAGTTAAAACTAACGTATTCAAATCTTTTAATATGTCAGTTTAGAATCGAGTTAAATTATAATCTATTTAATAGCAAGAATTTTTCCATTATATGGAAATTAACGTAATTATATTTAATTTATTGCACAAAAGATGCAGCAATAGTTTTTGCTTGATAGAACAACTTTTAACTTCTTTAATAGCATAGAAAATAGATTTAACGTCATAGACCAGTTAAGAGATAAATTTCTATTATCTGTCTGAATAGGGCAATTTGGGACTGTATTCTAAACTTTTTAATATAAGATCATCATATATTTGTTTATTTTGCGGTTCCGGCTTTGATTCGGTTGAACATTTTCTCCTTAAATGTGCCTTTATCGAACATGTGCAGTAGAATTAGCAGTTTTGGTGGTTCGCTTGTGAATGATCAAATAGTGATAAAAAACTCGACAGGATTAAATATTTATAATATTAAGTCTTTAATCGTTATGTCAATATCGCTTTGCATAGACGTATAAGTTAAATAGACTATAACGCATCGCAGCTAATAACAAATAAATAAATATGCATATATATATATAAATATATATATATATATATATATATATATATATATATATATATAAATATAAATATTTAAATATGAAATTTTTTTATAAAAATACTAAGCTAAAAAAATTCTTTCGCTTAAGTGGACATGGAAATGTGGGGTGTTTTTACTTCGTGCTTAAATTGAGAATTTAAAAAACTGCAATATTCTTATATTTTATTATTTATTATGTTTATAACTATTCTTATTATTATTATCGTTAATAAATTTTCAATTGTGTTTTAAACATCACCGTTGTATTTTTAAAGTTCAGGATGCGCTGACAAAAATATGTATCGCTTAAAACTTGATAATTTTTGTATTCTAACTCACATTATTTATTGAGGTTTTGGTGATGAAAACCGAATGATGCTGCGCGTGTTTCCTTTCTAGATTTTACTGTAAGTTTTGATAGTTATCACGCATTTAACTATTTAGTTAAGCTTGCTTTACTATTATATAAACTAAAAAAAGAATACACCGATTGAAGCGGGCATTTTGTACCCCCGACTAATTTTTTATGGGACATTTAATTAGGTTTTTTTAATAACTTGCAGCGTAAAGCTGTTTCCTTTTTAAACACATTCATGTTATTATTTACGTATTTACACAGACTGGATCATAATTCTTTATGGAACTTTTTTTGATTTTGACGCGAATATAATTCTATTTTTTTTCTTTAATCCACGGAAAACAACTTACAATTTAAACATATTTATTTATTTAAAATTGAACAGATGAATGAGGAACATGTATCGTTTAGCTAATATATCGCGAAACATTATTTTCGACAGCTTTTCTATTTAAAATATTCAATGTGAAAAGCCAACAAAAAAAACTTTTTTTCCATAATAAAAACAATTTTTATGACGCTGAAATATTTATATTTACTCTAACGATTAAGTAAAAATTGTTTTTTTTTGTGTGTGCGTATATGTTTTCGAATCTTAAATTTTTCCTTTTTGATTCTGAAAATGTTTTATTTTGGTTTCCGCGTTGTAAGTCGAAACAGGTTACATAATTTCTTGATATCGTTTTAAATAAAAAAAAAAAATGTTTTTCTTAATTGTCGATTTTTTAATTTACATTCAAATGTATTACGCGCCCCAAAAAAGTTATATAAAAACTAAAAGTTTTATATTTGTTCACTACGTTAGTTACCTGTGTAACATTTTATCAGCATATATTTTATGTATATTTTTTGTTAATTATTCGTTGTTAAACACGTGTGTACGAATTCAATTAAAGTATTACAACAAATATATTGTGCAAATATTATCAACTATGGACGCGTTATAAATATGAGAATTATGAAATTTTTATTTTTATGTTCGTATTTTTCTTTTCAATCTACATGTCTGTTGAAGGTTAAATGAAGCTAAGACGCTGTGCATATGTTTCACTGTATATTCTTATTACATCTTTCACAGTTTCTATTTTTAGGTCTCTATATATATGTCATCATTTCTAATATATCAAGATGCGTCGATCATTGATACATATAGATTTTGATTGGAACTTTTCAATTTTAGAAATATTTGAATTGGACGTCGTACCCTATAATTGAATACCATACGGCCATAATGGCTTAAAGATAGTTTTATACAATAGTAATTTATTTTATATGGATAATGGTGATTTTCTTTCAATAAGCCAGTCGGTATTTACTAAATTGAATGTCCAGTTACATCCGCTTTATATTAATGTCTTTGCCAAGTCAGTCCTTTATCTACGTGCATTCCTAGATATTTTACCAAATCAGTGGCTTGTAGTTCTTTATCTTTGACAGTAATTGGTTCTGCATTATGTTTGCATTTTGTGAAAAGTATATAATTTTGTTTTATAAAAACTTATCTGTCATTTCTTAGTACAATATATTGTCCTGTCATTTTTCTTATTAAATCATCATTATCATTATTTCATTCTATTATGTATTTTTTTGCGAAACTTTTACATTTCCATAGTTTGTCTTCTTTAATATTATATGTTTTCGGTTAAAATATTCAGTTCCAATGTGTAATTTTTCTGGTCTTTTGTGTATTATTATTTTCAAATTTTAATATGTAATTAAACAATTTTTCTGCAAGCCTGTACAGCCTTATTATTCTTGGAATTAAATTTTCAATCCTAGATCGTGATCGTAATTTTTATAATTTCTTGCTTACTTAGTTTTTTTTTTTTTTTATGAATTTCTCTTACTGGTTTTAATATTTTTTTCTTAATATTACCTTCGAGGTGTTTATTTAATCCTATTCCGTTAATTGCTAGAGCCTCTGCCGCATAAAATTGCAAATAAAAACGGAGTTATTCGCGCAACATCTTCCGCCTGGTTTCAGCCTTAAATCTTCCAACATATAGCTATATTCGTGCCGTATGAGATAGCTTATTGTATTAATAAATAATTAGTAAAAAAAAAACCCGTGAATTGATAAGATTTCACCAAATTCACGCAAGTTGTATAAAAAAGTAATTTAGTTAACATATTTATTTAACACCTGTTTGCGTTTTAAACATATTCCGTCATGTCTTAAAACTGTTGAGTTAATAATGCTCAGAAAACCGAGGAAAGTTAAAGGATCTGAATCATATTTCAAAACGGACGGGTTCATTAACCGGTATAATAAAGAAATTAATTTTTTGAATTTTATAGCGAACGATCATTTTGTAGGAAAAGAAAAGTTATGTATTATGTGAGAAATAAGAATATGACACTAGGAAGATATCGGCCAGGCATGCGAAACCAATATAATGCGTTTTATAAAATTGTTAAATTTTTTCATTTTTAATATTTCCACTGCAACAATGAAATTTGAATTTTGTCATCAATAATATCACTAAAATGAAGATATTTTTATATTAATTTACAATTATGTATACATATATATATATATATATATATATATATATATATATATATATATATATATATATATATATATATATAAGAGAGGTGGGAAGCAATCATTTTTTTTTTAATGCATGCAATCTGTATTTATAACAATAAGCAGCAGTGAAGAAATGATTTTATCAAAATTCGGAAGGAGGGTAGTCTCCTAATGAATGCTGATCCTATTGATGATTACTTTTACGTTAAATTAATCTACAATTATATGATTTGTGAGTAATCAGGACCGATGTTGAAACTGGAAAGGATTAAATCTGTTGCATTCGATTGAATTTTACATAGTCTGTCAGCAGATTGGTTACTAATATATTTAAGTGTTGGTCGAGTCCTTTCTTATATATTGCACTTGAGCTGCGGATTTCTTCTTTAACAGAACTTATCTTCAAGTCCTTCAAGATGTCGTTATTTCGTATAAACCAGGGTACGTTAACTATGCTACGTAAAATTTTTGCTTGTGTCCTTTTATATGACGAATTATAAACAACTTTTAACAAATTAAACGCAACACGAAAACTTATTATCATTTACTGCATTTATGATACGAATCTTAGGTAAGAAAAACGTTGACTTAAACCCGGTAAAAAAGATGACCACGTGACCTATACAAGGCAAACTGTGATTACTCGCGTTACACCCGTTACCGGGAAAAAATAATTGGATCTAAACTTGAATGTCAAAAGAAACCTATATTTAATAATCATTGCGCCGATCTGGAAGTATGGAATCAAGATGTACGGTACCACATGTGAATGTAGCCTATTAAGAATACAACAGTCGAAAATACTACCCACAATCACGTCCGCGTCGATATACATCTCAAATTAAACGCTTCACAACGATCTTCTCATACATCGATTCAAAAGCTTACGAGATTTTTTGAGAAACTACAAAATAGTGCAAATCCAAACATAAGCAGAATGTATACGATCCACATTATCGAACAATCCTCAGGGACGATTGAAAAGAACAAAATGGTGTCGTGAAGCTTTTCCTATTACTTGAATATGACAAATTTGGGTCAATGTGATTTAATCATATATCTTCAATCCTCTCAGGCTAGTCGACTCATTGGGGTCGTTAATCTAAAAACACTTACTTCGCCCTTCATGTTTCCAATCCTCTATTTCCTTTTCCCTCGTCGTAATTTTTAGCACCGTTAGTTGTGATATTATACCGATACAATGGGAAAAAAGTAAATGAAAAAAAACATGAAATTTATTAAGAAAAATAATTGTATGTTCACGTACGACTATTTTGAATAAAATAATTTGAGGAGTTATGTATTTAAACTGTTCTAAATACGCCTAATAACTTAAATTGAGATAAATATATTTATAATAAATGCCACAATAGAATAAGTTATTTCGATGGTTGGTATTAAAATTAATATTACGCATTATACAAAGATATATTCTGACATCAGTGCGAAAATTTTTCAATTAAAATTTTTTAAATTTACAGAAAAAATCCTAAACAAATAAAATAATTTTTCAAACCCGCATAATTATTTTGGATCGAATCTCATATCAACATACGCGAGTAATGGAGATAAATTCTCAAAATTCTTTCTTAAAAAAATACTATTGAATGATGAATTATTGTGAATTTATACTGTTCGAATGCCATGGTATTAATTAACCGCAATAACAGAAGATATCTGTTAATTACACGAATGTATCAGCAATCCTTTAATTTATCCGCTTTATTTTATTTTGAATGAATTTATATTATTACCGACTCTAACGATGCTAATTTGTTTATCGAGAATAAACAATTAAATCTGATCACAATTGTCTTAAAATTTCATAATTTATATTATGTTAAATAAAAGTCAATTAAAATGCGAAACATTTATTTCTATATTACAGTAAGAAGTACAAATAGATAACTAATACATAAACAAATACATATTGGTAAAATACAGGCTGTATTACAGGTCATTAATGTGAAGGAACAATTTTTCAAGCATAGTAAGCAATTTTATACTTTTACATATAATAACCTTTTAAAAAAAGCGTTTTAATTATTAATTAATAAAATGCGTGTGTCAATGTTATTATTTTAATTGAACATTTTTTTCTGTTTCACTTAACAATTTCTTTATATGCGTATCATCAAAATCGTATTTTTTAGATTCTAAATCTTCTTTAATACGAGCCAATTTAGTCTGCACCCTCTCCAATATGGCTTCTGTTTTGACAATAACATTGTTATTTAGGTTGTTTTCCAATCTTGGATTTAAAATAAACGGTATTCCGCTCAATCCATCGTATGTTGTATTAATAGCAGGCTTTGCTGTACATGTTGCAGGAACATCAGATGGTCGTATAGAATACGGTAAATTATGGTCCATATTAAACGTGGACAATGTTAATTTCTGGAAAGAGAAGTATATTATTAAATTTCGCTTATATTGAGCGACGATGTTTTTAAATATAAATATATTTATTTATGATATATTTATAAAGTACTTAGTGTTATAGGACTTTAAATTTATAAAAAAAAAAAATTACAGCGTCGTATTGCAAAAATGACGAGTTTGAAATATTCATCCATAATAAATGTTACGAATCTGAAAAATATTTGTAACGAAAAATATGAACAATTTAAATGAAATCAACTTTAATAATTTGTATAATTCTCGCAAATAAATATTTTTGTTACTTAGTAAGATTTTTTAATTAAGGCCCTTAATTACAATGGAATTCGAAACAAATCAGTGTCAAGCAATATGTGAGCAGATAGGATATCGTATATTCAATGTCTTATTCCGTGAAATTTATATATATAATAGAATTCCGATATTTTTATTTTAAATTATCAATAATGTAAGCTATTGTCTGAGTAATATGTAGTAAATTTAATATAACTGAACAGATTCCTAAAATACTTGTACACTCCCGATTTTCGTTTTTTTTTTTTTTTTTTAAATATCAAAAATTACTATTTTTAACGAGTTACGAAATTAAAAATCCGCGGAAACCATTTTTGAAATTTCTAAAGGAAGAAAATTATGAAGTACAGATATGACTAGAATAAAGGGAGGAAAATATCCAAATTACGTAAAAATTGAGACGGAAAATGTAGAAAAAGAAGTAAATTATAATAATCGACAGTTAATAAAACCAGATCCTACGGTAAATTTCGACTTGGCAGTCATCCGAGTAATGTGTCATTCTCGTTTTTTCTTTTAATTCTACTTGTAACTAGCCGAAATAAACCTGACAGATTCTAATCTAACTGAGTCTAACCTAACCTAGGTATTTTGTTATTCTGGTTTTTCCTTTAATTCTCGTTTTTTCCTTAAATCATACCCAGCCTACACGATTTTGTTTATTATCATTTTAAAATAGAACAATAACTATAATAATATAATCGATACTACCGCTATAACGAAGAAACTTCGACTTATTTCATGTTTATAAACATACTTATAAGTAAAATTTAAAAGGTTGTAATTTACAATTAAAAATTTTTTCCTCGTTTTTTTTTTTTATTTTTTATCGCGCTTAGAGAAGCAAAGCACATCAATTTATCCAAGCCCCAATCGATTCTGAGTTGTACAAGTATGCTTTATCGTTTATGGGTAAATCATGTTTTTTTAATGTCATTAAGTTGTTTCATGCAGCGTATAAAAGAAGCTAATGTTTATGTTTTTTTTATTTTTGAATGAAACAAACTTGGTTATTATGTGTCAGATTAAATTTTTCTTCTTCAATTTAGACGTGCTTGAGCCATTATGAGCGATGTTTCCATATTTCAAAAAGTCAAAGAAATTAATATATTTTACGAATTTTTCATTAACGTTAATTACTTTTAATTAATAGTACCAATTTCGTAAAACTGATACGTCAATTTCAGAAAGTAACTTATAATTGATTTATTTCAATCGTTTTAATTACGTTAATCGACCAGACTAAAAATAATTGTGCCGTAAAACTAAATTAACATCAAGTATAATTCAATACAGTCTATAAATGTACATCTTCAAATGAACAATGTAATCAAACTTTGAAACGTTAAAATCGGGTCAGTTAAAAGATAAATGACCACTTGCAACTCGCGCATAAAATAAAATTTAATTATATTATGAGGGCGCTTAAAGGATAATTTTCATTAAATTAAATTTTAATAATGATTTAAATTTCAAGAAACAAATCATTTTTATGGGACAATTTAATTCAACCGTGTAGGTGCATGGAATACTTACTGTTCACGAAAAATTAAAAAAAAAAGTCAAAATTAAATTGATTTACAAAATGAAGTAGTTATTTTACACTGAGGTTGGCAGTAAATAAGTTTTCAACGATATAAAAAGAAAACAATTATCAACAAAATATATATATGCACGTCAACTAGTTTCACCAATTTTCATGAAACTGAATTATGATGAACTAACAATTTTCTTGATTATCTTCGAATAAATATAACACATGAATATGTTTTTACATTATTACAATGAACTATTAATATACAATTTAATAAGTATTTAAAATAACATACATATCGGTACACGGTTCTGAATGAGGCAAATAACAATTAAAAACTTATAAGTTATGTAATTATGGTGAACAAGTAAACGTTACTAAGTAAAAAAAAGAGTAGCGCACACTAATGGCATTTGCATGTTTTACGTTTAAAAGTTTTTAAAAAAACACATCTAAAAATTAATATATATTTTAAAAATTGTTCAAATTTTCAATAAATTCAGATCTAAAATCTAGGAAATAAAAATTTAATCTCAAAATGTTTGTATTAAGAGTGGCTAGTTCACAATTATTTGAGGAAATATAAAAATTCGACTAGTAAAGTTTTATTGCTAGATATATATTTCATGGTCATTTTAGAAATATTTCTTTTAAAATCTGAAGAAATGTTGATTAGTTTAGAACCATTGACTGAATAATAAAGTTGACATGTTGGAACTGTCACGTGAGCACTGTAAATTATTTGATTGGTTCTAATTTTTACCTGTCATGGCGACGTATTCTGCATTCTAATTGTAATATTGTTGTACGTGTTCAACTGTTCAGTTTTATGTTTGATGTTTTGGTGTTCAATGCTCAGTTCAATTAATTTGGTTTTTAAAGGTTATAAGTTTTTATTGTGATATTTAATATCTCACTGTGTGCAATATTTAGTTTTTAAACGTGATTCTTTGCCTAAGCTGTTAAATTAAGGTTAGTTTCGTTTTCATAATGTACAGTTTTCAAGATTTTTAACACCGTGGTATATGTATGAAGTTATAAATTAATTATAAACAAACAAAATATAACAAAATCACTAAAAGTTTTTTAATCGCGAATATTTTCGATAGTTTGTCATTTTCAAGCGCGAACAAAAATTATTACACAGAAAAATATGTAATAACAAAAATTATTACATAGAAAAATATGTAATAATTTTTGTTCGCGCTTGAAAATGACATAACTGTCGAAAATCTTGGCGATTAAAAAACTTTTAGTGATTGTGTTATATTTTGTTTGTTTATAATTAATTAATAAAATCACTACTCTCCAATATATACAACTTTTAAGTTATAAATACTGATATTTTACATGCTGTTAAATTTTTATCTATATTTGCGATAAGCTGTTTGTAACTGTGATGTCGAAGATGTGCAAACAATTTTACATGCAAATAATGTCATAAATAAAGATGATTAAAAAAAGTTATTTAATATAAAATGTTTTATTAGTAAGTTAGATTTCAATCGGGGGGATAAATTTGTTTATTTTGACATTAAAAATTGTTCATGAGGAAAGCGACGTTTAAAAATATTTATAGTATTAATTTATTTCGAAATATATAAACATTAAATCGTACTTATTTCAAGAGTGTACGTCATAATTGAAACGAAAAAATGTTACATAAATTTAAATTTTACTTGTATGCTTATAAACATAAAATAGGTCGAAGTTTTTCCGTTATAACGATAGTGCTGATTGGGGTATTATAGTTATTGTTTTATTTTTAAAATTATTTTAATATAATAATAAACATAATCGTTTATTTAAAAAAAAAAACACCCTTATTAGTTTGATTAGGTTAGAAGAATGACGGAGACGTTTACAATGAGTACCTGGCCTCAAAATTTATGAATTTTTCAATAATAATGACTAGTAGTGAAATTAGTTTTCTATGAATTCATCATTTTTTCAGAAAAATGACAATTTTCAAAAACACCTTATAGAGCGCAGTTTGACGTCAGCGCTACGTTGCGGACGAAATTTTCACTACTAATCATTACTATGATTTTTGTTGTAATGATTTAATTAAAATATTAAAATAACATACTTTAATCTTTGAATTAATCTAATTCGTCTTGTGTATTCGTTAATTTTTCGAAAACACCTCATGTAGTACAGTTTTCAAAAACACCTAGAGTACAATTTTCATTAGATCATTCCTATTGAAATGTGATATTTGTTGTAATGATTTAATTAAAATATTAAAATCACATACTTTAATCTTCGAATTCATTAAATTCGTCTATGTTGAACAAAAATTTAAAATCCAGAACTAAACAGCAAATACAAACGGTAAGTCGAACAGAGGATAAGAATTTTAACGGTTTATAGCCAAAAATAACGGAAATAATACCCCCAAACAATCGTGTAATCGATCCTATAATCGATACTCGTCTCATTTAAAATATATTTTGAAAATTATAACCTTAATATAAAAAATTAATTGAAATTTTAATATAATACTAACCTTTAATACCTAATAATTTAATATATATTTAGATAACTAACCTTTAACACCTAATAATTTATTTCTGAATAATATATAATTACACAATAAACGTTAAATGTTTTATTTAATTAAATACCTAACATTTAATGTCTAATAATTTAATATTTAATTAGATTACTAATCTTTAATTCCTAATAATTTATTTCTAAATAATATATAACTGCAAACGAATCTGAAATATTTCCTAATAATTTTGTAATCGATCTTATAATCGATAAATCTTATAAAATTTATTTCAAATTTGGCAATCGATAATAAAAAATTAATTGAAATATTAAAAACAATAATTTTTTTACAACATTTTAATTATTAAATTAGATAACCTAAACCTTTAACGTCTAATAATTTATTTTTAAATAATATATAATTAGATAACAAATCTAAACTATTTCCTAATAATTTTACGAATTCACGATACACGATAAACATATCTTAGCAACACTGAGTAACTATCATTTTCTTCAGTCTCTGAGGGAATCATATTAAAATATCGCGTACTTTAGAATATCATAAAAATTGATAAAAATAATTTTTACTCTAATTTTATGTCATTCAACAATTTTAGTAAGTATCTATTGTGTATTTAAAAGTTACACTGCAATTATTAAATGCCTTATTATACGAAAAAATTCGTATTTTTGTTCAGGGACTCATTGTAAACGTTAGCCGAAGAGTGAAAAATATACCACCCGGCCATGTTAAAAATCGGCAAATTAGAAATGTCAACTAAACTACTTTCTCAGGATGTCTAATTCATCAGTTCCATCGGTTTTATTCATATTAACCGCTGATTATTATTATTTACTTCTTTTACTACATTTTTCTCCCAATTTTTACGTAATTCCGTTATTTTACCTTCTTCTTAGTTATATCCATTCTTTCTATATAACGTTCAAAAATGTTTACCGCAGTTTTTTAAATTTGCAACTCGTTAATAATAGCCATTTTGGATATTTCTGAGAAATGACGAAATGCGAAAATAGTTCATTTAGTTCGTGCATTCTGAAGAAAACATTTACTACTGATATAAAAATTGTAATACGTATATTGCACATTTACAAAGGATGTTAAACCGTACTTATTTACTTTTATTTTTACATTATGTGATTTTGTTTCGTTTTTGAAATTATTTTGACGATTCTGATAATTAATATTATCTTCAAGCGCATTTGTTTCAAAAATGTTATCTTAACTCTATTAATTTAAAGAATGTGGAATGTAACGATGTTTCTTAAAATAAACAAAAAATCACTAGTAATAGCCTAACGGCCGAAAATCTTTGTGATTTTTCATAAAGAAAATTCTAGTGATTTTTCATAAAGAAAATTCTAGTGATTTTTCATAAAGAAAATTCTAGTGATTTTAAAAGTACACTAATTACTATTTTTATTTCTAAAAAATTATTGAATTAATCAAAATTGAGTTGTATTTATTTTATTACAATTTTTATCCGTGATTAAGTGTGATAGATGCCAATTTCTCGGAAATTATTTCTTTTTATTACATCAATTTACAGCAAAGTTGAGCATGATTCCAACATGATTTGTATTCGACGATTTTCATTTTTGTGTTATTAATTACGTATGTGTATGTATTTAGCTTCAAGACGGTGATTCCACTCAATCGAATTTTACAGAAGCTGTTTGTTTTAAGTAAGTTCGAACAAAATAACTATAAATCATAACGATATTTTAGTAATCTGTTTTAAACATTGCTTATTAATAATATTTTTGTATATGCTGTCTTAGATTCCGAGATGTTGAACTCTTTATTTATGTATCGTACGTTTGCTCAAATAACAGCGATGGCATTTGTAAGAGTAGTAGTAATAATAAAATAAAGCAAATGAATAGTAAAATGATAATATTAATAACGCGGAAAATTATAACTGTGTATGTATTCGTTCGTATATGTGTGTACACAAATAATACGATACTGATGTTGTTAACATGTTAAAATAAAATAAAGCGGTTAGTTTTAATGGAATTTCAACGTGACCAGCCCATTAGATCGTAAATTTATAACAACACTAACGGAAATGTTCCATGAAATCTATGTGCATTGTTTTTGTCTGCATTTGTTTATATCCCAAGTTTCTAATCCATACAAAAGAAACGTTTATTAACCTTTTCCTTATTTCTGTATTTCAATTTTTAGGTGTTAATAATGATTTCCTTTTCGTAAATGCGGTTTTCGCTTGTTTCGATATCCTTGACCTTATTTCTTGATCACTTCTCCCATCTTCTGTTATTATTGAACCGAGGTATTTGTACTTTTTTACATGTATTTTTTCTTTTTTTCTTTTTGTAATTTTATATTTATTGTTTTATTGTTTTATTGTTTTCCATTTTATTTCATTACCGCTGTTTTTTTCTTATTTATTGTCATGTTATAGCGTTTTAGAATCAAGTTATAGCATTTGCAAATCTAAACGATTTAATCTTCACTCCTCCAGTGTTAATTCCTTCATTACTGATTTCTTCCCACTCTTTGAAACCTGCTCTCTCTCTCTCTCTCTCTCTCTCTCTCTCTCTCTCTCTATATATATATATATATATATATATATATATATATATATATATATATATATATATATATATATATATTATATATATATATATATATAAATAAAGCAACGGCGATAAGCTGCAACCTACTCCTTTTCTGACTTTTGCTTCAATTTCCAAGTTTTTGCTCGTTCTTATTAATTTGTGCGTTTTATATAACTCTTTTATTTTTCTTCCATCCGTACAGTAAATGACCCCGCGTATACCGATCAAAGTGAGGTATTTTACCTGTTCTCATCAGCTTAATATCTGATACACTCTACGTTACCTTACCTAACCTTTTAATTTCTAAAATAATATTTAATTTATAATCGATACTTAAGAGCTCCAATCGATAATTGATAATTCCGTTGACTTAAATTAGCGAAAACACGCTATATATAAATTATATTATTTTTTTTTCATATAAATTTGTTTAAATATTATTTGCAATTAATTTTAAAATTTAAGAATATTCATCATCTACTTAAGTTAATACCGCTTCTCGACCTGTTGAGCAACCGATCAAAGTGAGGTATGTTACTTGTTCTCATCAGCTTAAAATCTAATACCCTGTTTCCGTACCTTACCTAACCTTATATATATATATATATATATATATATATATATATATATATATATATATATATACACACTTGAGTATCGATTAAAAATTAAATATTTAATCGATACTCAAGACCTACCAATCGATAATCGATACTAATCGTAGAATATTAGCATATAAACATTAAACTTTGAAAAGAAGTATAATTTTAAGTTTTTTTTTTCGTATTTTAATTACGTGCTTTTAATAAATATATTTAGTCATCTTAAATAGAATATACTATAATAACGGAGTTGATAACGAGTTTTTTGTTTCGATCTCGTTGATTTCGTAAATTTCGAAACACAGTTCCAAAAATTGAATTTTTTCGAAAAATGTTTTTACCAGTAGTCGTTTTTATGCGAATGTATTATGTATATTAAAAATTGTTAATTTTAGAGTTACTTGAAAAGGAATTCATTTCATTTATGATAATTTCTTGTTGTAGGTATCTTTGTGCTATCCGTTTCATTGTATAGCTTTTTTACATATCTCTTCCATTTTTTAGGTATTTCTTCGTCTTCTATTATTTTTCCCCGTTTTCATTCTCGATACCATTTGTTATATTTTTGAAGACCCTGAAGTATGTTTTGACTTGTTTGTATGCCTTTTCCATATTACCTTTTTAAAATGTTCTACTTCTTTACACTTTGATTTAACAAGATGTTCCTTTCGGCTTCCCTATTTACCGTTTTTCTATATCTTCTATACATATTCTGGTCCTCTTCCGCGCTTGCATTTTTATATTTCCTCCTTTCTCCTATGAATTTTATTATATTCTTTGAAATTCATGCTTTATTGTACGTTCTATTTCTCTTAGTTAAATATTTGTGTTGCGGCATTTTTTATTATTTCTTTCGTGTTATTCCATTTTTCATACTGTTTCTTCTATTCATTATTTCTAAGTTTGTTTTGATTAGCTTTTGATACTTGTCCTTTATTCGCTACTCTTTATTTCTTTTATTTCTCATTTCCTTCTGTTACTTTTATTAGAATTCCACTTTTTATATTTTAATCCTGATGTCATCAATACCAGATTAACATAGGGTAGCTATTTATGTCTGATCCGGACTACGATTTGCATTGTTTTACCGACTATAATTGGCCACAAACAATATTGCCCAAAAACATTTAAAAAAAAAGCAACCAAATTAATAATTAATCTAGCTCGTCCAACGGAAGGCTAGATTTTCTTCACGGTAAAAAGGTTCTTCTTCCAGCGTACGGTGCAACATCACAGCAAACCATCTGACTGCTTAGGTGATCGGAAGAGCATCGCGACACCATTTTCTTCTTTTCAGTTGTCTATTACAGCTGACTTTATGTTTGGGAAAAACATGTTAATCCTACTCCGCTTTCTCCTTCATCCGAGTCTGAGTGTATTATTTCACTATCAAGGCATCACTTTTCGTTTGTCATTTGTTGCCGTTTACAGCTTGGGTGGCCCTTCTGAATACACTACCACTCGCAAAACGTGTATTCGTATATATATATATATATATATATATATATATGTATGTATGTATATATATACATAGATATACATTAATATATATCATCATGAAGTGCCCTCTTCGTATCGGAGATTGGGGACTACTTACCTATATATATTTTGTTGTACAGTGTAAGTAGCGTACGAGGCAAAATCTGTACATTATATTGTTACTAGCGCGTATACCGGTGTTGTATTTGGTGGTTTGTCATTGCCTTCTATGCGATAATAATATTAGGATTATTTATATTTTTAATCGCGGTTATCCACTCTTTTTAAATTGAAACTTATTTTTATATTTCGATAATATAATATATATATATATATATATATATATATATATATATATATATATATATATTAAATATTTGTGTACCGTCGCAAAAAATCATTATAATAAAACTAAATGTTTTTTTTCTTCTTACATATTTCATCGTCGACGATAGGTGGTTGGTATAGCGAACGAAAGGATATGTCTTTATCTAGACCATCGGTAGTTAACGATTGTTCCGTTGTTGGCGCTGTACGCGTACCGGCCGGTTCATCTTCATCTAATGTTAACATGTCCGGCGGCGCTATTCCGGCTAGAATTCCTAGTCCTCCGATAATCGGTGTTTCGAACGCTACTGCTAGTAACGGTAGCGGCGGTGATAATCCTCACGTGGTGGAAAATTGGTGTTATACTCAGGTGAAAGTGGCGAAATTCAGTTATATGTGGACTATAAATAATTTCAGTTTTTGCCGCGAAGAAATGGGCGAAGTATTAAAATCGTCCGCTTTTTCAGCCGGTACGAACGATAAATTAAAATGGTGTTTAAGAGTTAATCCGAAAGGTTTAGACGAAGAAAGTAAAGACTATCTATCGCTCTATCTGTTATTAGTATCGTGTAACAAGACGGAAGTACGAGCGAAATTTAAATTTTCTATTCTGAACGCTAAACGCGAAGAGACGAAAGCGATGGAAAGTCAACGAGCGTATCGATTCGTACAGGGTAAAGATTGGGGTTTTAAAAAATTCATACGTCGCGATTTTCTATTGGACGAAGTAAATGGCTTATTACCGGATGATAAGTTAACGATTTTCTGCGAAGTTAGCGTCGTCGCGGATAGCGTTAATATATCCGGTCAGTCGAACGCGGTACAATTTAAAGTGCCAGAATGTAGATTATCGAAAGATTTAGGCTATATGTTCGATAATCAGAAATTCAGCGACGCTACTTTGACGGTCGGTGATAAAACGTTTTTAGTTCACAAAGCTATATTAGCGGCTCGTAGTCCAGTATTTTCGGCCATGTTCGAACACGAAATGGAAGAACGAAAATATAATCGTGTCAATATTACCGATGTGGACGCGGACGTCATGAGAGAAATGTTACGTTATATTTATACCGGTAAATCGTTACATTTAGATATAATGGCGGACGATTTATTAGCGGCGGCCGATAAGTACGCTTTAGATCGACTTAAAATTATGTGCGAAGAAGCTTTGTCGACTAATTTAACGATCGACAACGCGGCCGATATATTAATTTTGGCCGATTTACACAGCGCCGAACAATTAAAAGCGCAAACCATCGACTTCATCAATATTCACGCTACTGAAGTTATGGAAACGAGCGGTTGGAAATCTATGATACCGACGCATCCGCATCTGATCGGTGAGGCATTTAGAGCGTTGGCCACTCAACAAGTACCTCCGATCGGTCCACCCCGTAAACGTGTAAAACAGAATTAAGCGAAACGATAATGGACATCTCTCTATAACATGTATTTTAATACATGTATAACGCGTTCATGAACACGTCTCATTTCTTTTTTATTTTTACAATTAGATTTTCTTTTTTTATCGAATGTAGATTAATAGTAATAAAACGAGAATATTATTCGGGAGTATTATTAATTACATTTTTGTTTTTAAGTAGCGACGTATTCGCGCTATCCCACCTATTTCCTTCTCCCATCATTACTATCACCCGCAAAGTTATTTATAATAATTTCCATACATATATGTGCGTATGTATGTATAGCTGTTCAATTTTGTTTTGTTCAGTTAATTTTCTCATTTAAAATATGTTCCCATATCGATAAAGTATATATATATATATATATATATATATATATATATATATATATATATATATATATATATATATAATAATAATAATTTCCATACATATATGTGCGTATGTATGTATAGCTGCTGTTCAATTTTGTTTTGTTCAGTTATTTTTCATTTGAAATATTTTTAAATTTGGCGTACCATGTGTGCTTATTCGATTCTCATATAGTATATCAATTTTGCATGTTTAATGTTTATGGTACGCCTCCTGTAAAACACACGCACACACACACACAATATATGCATTGGTATGCATATCTATATATATATAATAATTCCCATACGTATGTGTGTGTATGGATGTATAGCTGTTCAGTTTTGTTTTGTTCAGTTATTTTTCACATTTAAAATATGCTCTCATACTGATAAAATATATATATATATATTATAATAATAATAATTTCCATACATATATGTGTATAGCTGCTGTTCAATTTTGTTTTGTTCAGTTATTTTTCGTTTGAAATGTTTTTAAATTTGGCGTACCATGCGTGCTTATTCGATTCTAATATAGTAATCAATTTTGCATGTTTAATGTTTATGGTACGCCTCGTATGAAACACACACACACAATATATATATGTGTGTGTGGATATCTATATATATATAATTCCCATACATATGTGTGTGTATGGATGTATAGCTGTTCAGTTTTGTTTTGTTCAGTTATTTTTTGTTTGAAATGTTTTTTAATTTGGCATACCGTGTGTGCTTTTTCGATTCTCATATAGTATATAAATGTTGCATGTTTAATATTATACAGTATGCCTCCTGTATTATTATTTTATATTTTCAATAATTGCGTGTGATTAAAATTAGTTATTTGCTTTATTTTTCATATATATATATATATACATATATTGTTTCTTAACGAGATTTGAAAATACAGAAAATTAGTGCTGTTTTATTTTTTCATGTAAAAGTCACCATACGTATCTATTAATATGATTGATAACAAGAAAAGAGGTTGTTATGTATTTTAAACATTACTTTTGAGACGTATGAATATTCTTGTAAAATATGCGAGCTGTGGATAAATTTTTTCGCAACATCTATACTTTACTAAATATTGACGTATATTACCGCTGAATCTGTGCAGATCGGAAGTTTCCTCGGAATGTTCGAATCATTTTATGCATTTGTATTATAAATGCGATGAGAAAATTAACATAATTATTTACAGACTTATATTTGTATATTTTGTATAAGCTGGAGAATGTTTTAAATAGCATCATGGGAAACGATTTATGAGGTGAAATGGAGTAGATGTATTGGGAATACGTTATTACTCGCATATGCATCATATACTTCGAATAGATATCTTGATGAAAATGTGTCGAATTGTTTTTAGATTTGCGCGATGCGTTTGACGCAAAATATAACATTTTACTAAGAAAATCACCCCCCGTTTTAAGGGATTTTTTGTTACGAGTAATTTATTACCTTATTGCAAGTCGAAGAAAGTGACGCGGTCTTATCTTACTGTAAACAGTTAAATGCTCAGCTACGTTGATGATAGACAAAATGAAAACGATGTTAAATCACTAAAAATAGTTAATCATTTAAACTGATATCTGCAACCGATGGAAATAATTACTACAGCATACTGCCGAATATTCCGAGATTACCTTGGTTTCAAAGTGACCATTTAGAAAGCAGCTACATTAAAACTATCTTAAGAATAAGAATTGGTCGTATGCGATCTACAGAATATCTAGCTAGAACGAAAATTATTTATTTGAACCTACGTCAATTCTGCGGATATCTTTGATACATGTGATTTGGATCTGTTCAAGTTGTATACAAGGTCGTGAACGATTTTTTTTTCCATTGCACAGTATGGAACAATGCCAATTGAAATTCGTCAAATAGCAGAATCGTGTTCACCTGCAATAAAAATGTTATAAGTTTAGTAAAGGAAACAAGATCTATATCTAACATTATAAATATGGGCATATGTATATAATTATATAATAATTAAAAGCTTGCCAAAAAAAAAAAAAATAAAAGCTTGGAATTCTAAGTGGTCAAAGAGGCATTACAAAAAAATAACGCAAATTTTTTGTCATTAAACGCGAAACTAATATCTTAATAGTACAAGCGTTGTGGAAAAATTAAATGTATTAATCCTTTCAACGATATCCACTATATGGTACATGGAATTTTAATGCTAACTACATTTTTTACTTACTGATTCATGAAAAATGTCTCAATTTTAAAAATATTTATATAAATATGTTGAAAATTATCTACAGTTCATTTAAGAAGCAGTATTGTATAATAAAATAAAATTGATAATTTTGTATTAAAATTTTATAATGTATGACTGAAATGGTTAACAAAAGGTTTGGTCAATCACACATTTCGCACATACCAATCAATCAGGTTAAGAAGAAACACCCGTTTATATATAATAGTAGGAAACCTTTATACGTAAAACTGACTTTAATGTTATTTCTGTTTTTTTTTTTAATTGCTTTTTTAAAATGGGGTGCCTTTACAGCTTACCCAACGTGATACTGTGGGGACTATCTACATCTTAATCAAGCATGCTGACTTCTCTAAAAACGTCGCTATATGGGGGAAACAATTGTAGATTATCCAGATGTAAAAGGGACAATACATTATACGGAGGTGTAATACTCGAAGAACGTAACAAGATAAGGTAAAGCTCCGAGCGCAACGGTGCTACAGCAGAGCATTCAAAAAAGACATGATCGGGGCTGCAGACTGCCTGTTCAGAATGGAGGGGACAGAAGGTACTTTCTCTTAGCTGCATATGGAAAAGACGTTCAGGCAACAAATGATGTCCAAATCGCAATCTGCTGATGAGTACAATCTCCTTACGAGTAATCTTTTTAAAGAGATAGAACCATGGGAGTTTGGGGAGAGACAGCTGCAGGTGATAGTAATAAGTCAGAGGTGATTGACTAATGCTCTTAGTGTACATTAGCTCCCATTGATCCCTATGCTCTAGCTGAATAAAGTGAATCATATCTCTGTGAGTTATTAAGGAGAGCTCTACACCACTAGACGACGCGTCTTTAGCCAATGAGTCAACAAATTCGTTGTCTGGAATACCTCTATGACCCGGCACCCACAAGAAGGACACAGATATTCCCACACGTTCCAAATTATTAAGTTTTAGCAAAACTAAACCAATTAATGTATCTGACACGCTACGTTTATTGTCTACAGCCCTCACCACGCTTTTGGAATCGGTAATAATAAGGTAATTTTCGCGAAGATTTAAGTCCGGTAGAATTGACAAGGCTTGTAGTACTGCTACACATTCTGCAGTAAATACTGAACATTCTTGGCAAATTTGTACATGTTACTAATATTGAAAGCTGGAATGAACACTGCTGTTCCCATTCCTCGAGTTGACTTTGATCCATCCATCTAAACAAGGGTGTGTAGTGGAAACATTTCTGAGATAATACTATTGAAAGTGGCACGGATTAGTGTAGGAGGATACAGACTGCAGTTTTCAGGGAAAAAGGATGAATTTTGTTTGTTGAATAAGTAAAAATATGGTACCATAAATTGAAAAGGAGCTTGCATGTATGTGAGATGTGCACGAAACTCCTCCAACCTTGTTATAACGGAACAGAGCAGGGACATTTTTCTATTTGAAAAACGCCAGTTAGAATGGATATGACTGAACATGTTAAACAAAGGGAAGCGATCATTATTCATCTTATGTATCAACAGTTTCAGGGCTAAATAACTCCATCTAAGTTGTAAGGGTGGAACTTTGCACTCTGCCATTGGTGCTTTGACCGTGATTCAAAACAGAGCCATGACCCTTTTTGAACTCCAGTTAGAAGCTGTCGTGTAAATGCCAAATTAAACGGTGGGACAAGATTCTACGGTGGTCTTTTATGATTATTATTATTTCTGGTGATTCGTTCCACCCAAAAACATATACATATATATATATATATACACATGTGGGAAAAAAAGGTAGTTTTATCTAAGGGTAGACTTAGCTGCTAATATATATATATATATATATATATATATATATATAATGTGTTTCGTTCGCCTGCGCCTTCCTTAGGTGTTCAACATGTGCGTATTATATACATTACTACACGTGCATATTTGCATCGACCGGAGAATATTACACACTGGCTGTGAATTGAAAAGAAGTGGAAATATGTAACTAATTTATACTAGAGAGTGATAAAAATCTATTCGACATAGGCAGCTAGAAGCGAAAGTTCTTTAAAGATTAACAATAATAATAATGAAGAGAATAACATAATAATAATAATAATAATAATACTTCTGACTATTATTGTAAATATAATGACGAAAATAATACGTATATTAATAATAATAATTATTCAAATTAAAATTATAATTTATTTCAAATTATGATAAAATTAAACGCTTATTCGCAATAATGTGTAAATGGCAAAATACATGCTGCTGCTTATTCACGACAAATATACGTTAATACATTCCGGTATATGCATTCATGTACATATTACACGAAACATTTGTTATGTTAATTTATTATTCAGACGATAATTATTAACATAGATGTACATATATTTTTATTTTTCAATTTGTTTTTTTTTTACATTTACCAGAAACAAGAAAAATATATTAATCATAAAATTCGGAAATGCGTATTATCTATGCGTGCAACGAAAAATAAATTCATGCATAATAGCAAATTCGATTGTCTTAATTTATTACATTGTTATCAAACAGAAATTAATTTCGAAAAATAAATTATCGATACCTTTTACGAAATTAAAAAGTAAAAGTAATAACGAACGACTGTATACAGCAGGTAAATATTATATAAGGTTAATATATGTACATACATACACATACATAAATAAACAATAATAATAATACTTATGTGGCCAATATTTACAAATAATTCCAAAATTTTTTATTTTTGTATATGCATTTATATGTGGAAGTATATGAAGGAATTAATAATCTGATTTTTAAACGTTTCTTTACATAATTTTTTCATATGCTTAAAAACAGAATTTGCAATTTCGTATATTCAGATCCTATACACTGTGTGAACAACGAATGATCAAAAGGAACCTAATCTATATTTTATCGATCTATTTCTGATTTTCTCTGCGGCAGCGCCTGATAATTCGGATCCGCATCCATTTGTCCGAAGTCTCTGATCTTTATCTCTGATTCGGACTGTATCTCCTTTATCACTTCCAAAACAGATGTAACATTCGGAGAAATATTATAAAATTGTCGATTATAATCTGAATGGAAGGATTCAGGTCCATTCGTCGTTCTTGGACTCGTTGATTGTGTAGCAGACCACATCTGAGGAGGGAAAGGCGATGTATACGCCACATAATTTTTGAATATGTAATCTGAAAAATTCTTGACTGAAGGATTTGGTGGTTGCCTAGCAATTTGCCAAAAAGTGGAATAAACCAAATTTGGAGGCAGAAATGCTAGTCCGAAAAATCGTTTTAACCACCGTCCGACATCGGAATCTGTCGTATAATCTCTTCTTAAATTTTCGATACTAATTATTTTTCGATACCATGATTGTCCCAAATGAAACCGACTACCGAATATTTCGCAATCCGGAAAAACTGAAGTGACGGCATTTTGCGCGGCTTTTTCAAAATCTAACGTAATTTTTCTAATATTTAAGTCTACATTCATCGACAATGCAATTTGAATTAGGAATGTCCACATTGCAGTGTATGTTGCTTCCATTTTTCCTGGCAAGAAACAGTAAACCGGCGAAATATATAAATGATATACCCGTGATTTGTATTGAGTTAAAATATTTCGGCCGATACTTAAATGTACCATCGGCGAAAATATCTACCGTAGAATCTGCGAGAACTGTCACATTTTAATGACACGTCACCACCGCAATTTGATTATTATCCTTGACGTACAAGAAACCTTGATTTTTATAGGTTCTAAATGTTTCTTGGTATACTGTATAAATAATACATCGCGTACATTTACTAAGCTGGTGTACAGCTAATTTTATAGATTTAAAAGAATTATGCGTATACTCTAATTTTTAAAATTACACCTAAATAATAAAAATGATAATAAATTATAGGCTTGATTTTATAACTACTGGAGACATTCAGCGATAGTACTTACTCATATTTATATTTCGTTTACTGATCGCAAAAGTTCAATTCATTTATTTACATGGCTATAGTAATGCGAATAATAACGAATTAAATTAATTTATTTTCATGTTTTTTTTTTAAGTTTCATAGCTCGTTTTTTGATTTATTAATATATTTATAAATACGTGCACTTAATATGCTTTTAAATTATCATCAATTTGCCATTATAATTTTTAATCGATTTGTTTTCAACGGTTTCCCTGCTACATTGCTCGAAAATGTATGATCACATTTTCACGTTCTAACGTTAATAACATCAAATTTTTACGTTTTTTTAATGGTTAAATTGATTATTACATTATGCAAAAAATATGCTTTTAATTTCCCATTTTTTGTTCTTTTTACATATTAAATATATGCATAACTTATGAAATTTCATTGAGATTTTAATTTCTCTTATTATGTTTACGCTCTTTAAATATTTAATAAATGTATCATTATATAATTTTTTTATTTAATATGTTAACAGTGGATTATTGGGCAAATGATTTAAATATATGATGAGAACAAAATAAAAATTATTTTCATTTTTGAACATTTTGTATTGTACTGCAGAGGAGTAAAAGTTAACATGGCAGAATAGATAACGAGGAAAGTTGCATTAATTACAAACATGTATTTCCAAAATGAGTACGTTCATGTTCATTTCTTTTTTTTCATTCATTGAATTCCATAATTTTGTTTTAGTGAGAAAAGAATTATAAAAATATTAGAATAGGTAGGACACAAATTATCACAAAGATACTTACGGGAATTATTGTGCATTACTAGATTTAATAATATAATTTTATAATACAAATTAATTTTTTATCAATACTTCTCCAAAACCAAATAGACATTTTTGAAAATATCGTACCAAATTAGGTACTTTAAATTATATACTTTATAACTAAAAAAAGACTAGTGATACGAATATGTAGTTGTACATATTCAGCATAATAGAAGCGGCTGAAGTTTTGTACATATACGTAATTAAAAAAGGTCTGTTTGGAAATTAGAAATTTCGAAATATTTTATTATCGTCGTCTTTTAATAAATGCTTATTGAGTCCAACTCGATCGCATTAACCATTAAAATTTCAAATGCTTAGAAATTTGCTTTCTACAGTATGTATAGGTAAATATAATTTTATGTCTCGGGCACCATTTCGATTTAAGGTATCGCATCGTTGTAAAATTATTTTGTAATCAATGAAAGAATCATTTCGGGGGAAGTATTTCATCGAAAATTTTCAAAATTAATTTCCAAAACAACATTTCAGATGTCAATTTTGATACTTGTCAAAACGAACATTTTTGGTTATAAGTCCGCACATTTATGAAATGAACTTCCACACGATTAAAATAGTTATGGTTATGTATATAACAGTTTTTAATAGTGCGTAATTCGTATTCAAATATATTTTCTAAATAAACACAATTTTACAAGAAAAACAAGGATAGTATATAATATATATGTAAATACATATTTATTATAGTGAGTTTAGAATAAAGGGTTACGTTGGCAAATAAAATATAATAATTAAAATATAAAATTTAAAATAAATACTTTTAATAATAAAATATATAGGATATATACACATATATATATATATATATATATATATATATATATATATATATATATTATAGTGGAGACACAATGATTCCTGAAATTTGTTAACGTTTCAATCGGTGTTTGGAAGAACTTAAAATACCAACCACATAGATGGAAGCAGAAGTAATCTTTATACATTTTAATGGAGATATGCGCAATCTGAGCAATTACAGACTAATTACTTTACTGTCACAAATGTATAAATTATTTTCTCGCATAATAAATAGTGAGTAGAATAACACAACAAATTGATTTCAATCAGCCAAAAGAACAGGCTGGCTTCAGATCAGGATTTAATAAGGATCATTTAAAATATGAAACAATTTTTATTGTAATTTACGTATTTTTTTAATGTATGTTTACAATAGTTTGTGAATATAACACAACGAGTGCGTTAAGAAAGATGTTCATTTTAACGAAAATAAAATAAACATACACGCGTCGATGTGATTCATACATTCGTTTTCCGCGTTAATTTTTTAAGTCTAGTTGTGTTTTAATTTGTTAAGTTCTTTAGTTAAATTTTCAAACAGGTTCCTAATTGTTACGAAAATCCAAAAAGGCAAACAAAGTATTTTTTATAATAATTCTGTTCGAATGTTGCAAAACTTGTAACAAAAGATCAAGCAGTTGCCTTTTCTTCTCTCGATAACACAAAATTACAAGAATATATAATTGCTCTTGGTAATATAAAAAAAAGGTTATTCGCCTCTAAACTCTATAAAACCCGATTCCGTAGAAAAACTGAATACATTTATTTGCACTCATAAAGGCATAAAATTAAAAAAAAACAATTCATACCGGCTGAAAAGTTTACTAAAACTTCGAGAAAATTAATCTTATCAAATATTCATACATGTATCCCTAATAAAGTAATTCACGATGCTTTGGTCGCCAATAATCTTAAACCAGTTTCGTCCTTGATATCATGTGCTGTTTGTCTTTTAGCAAAACATCGTAAACATCCGTATAATACAACTGTGAATTCTCGTAGATCTCGTCCCCTAGAAATGATACATACGGATATTTGTGGTCAGATTAATCCAGTTTCTAGAGATGAGTATAGATATTTTGTCTCTTTTATTGATGATTATACAGGTTTTAAAGCAATCTATTTTTTGAATATGAAAAGTGGATTTCTACTTGGTTGAAAGAGAGGAGAAGAGTATCGTGATAAAGTTTTTTTTGAAGTATTGTAGGAATAAAGGTATTCGTGTTAATTATATTCCAGCATATGGGGAATTACATGAATTTTTGTCACAATTAGGTTTTATTCAATCAGAAGTGGATAGATGTTTGTATGTACGAATTACAAATGGGAGATGTACTTATCTTCTAGTGTATGTTGACGATATTTTGCAAGTATCTGACAATTTGAGAGAAATGAACGCCATTATTAAGATGTTGGATAACAGTTTTAAAATGATGGATCTAAGTACTGCCAAAAATTTGTTGGTATTAATATTGTGCGTGATGGATCGACGATGAAATTACATCAAATTGATTTTATTGAGAAGTTATTGATCGATTATTGTATGTCGGAATGTAGACCTATTACTACGCCAATGGAAGCGAGTTTTTTATCTAATGAATGTACAAAGGATGAAATATGTGAAGAACCTTACCGAGAATTAGTAGGTTCATTGTTATATTTAGCAGGTAGTACTCGACCAGATATAATGTTTTCTGTAAATTTTTTAAGTCGTTTCCAAGAAAATCCTACGGAGTCAAAATGGATAGCTTTAAAGAGAATTCTTCGATATTTAAAGGGTACTATGAATGTTGGATTAATGTATTGGAAAAATAAGTATATTGAATCGATATGCAGATGCCGATTATGCTGCAGATCGTTTAGATAGGAAATCAGTTAGTAGTTTTGTGATTGAAGTATTTGGTAATGTAGTAGGATGGTGAACAAGAAAGCAGAATGTTATTGCTCCGAGTTCTACGGAAGCAGAGTATACTGCATATCAGTAATGATTAGTGAGTGTTAAGAGTATTAGATGTGTTAGAGGATCTCGGTGTGAAGACCAGATATGTCGTTTTCGAAGATAATGAGATTGCTATACATATTAGTAAAGCGGTTGAAGGCACTAACAGAACAAAACACATCGATATTCGCTATCATTTCATTCGTGATTATATCGAGACAGGTATTATAGAAGTTAAATATATTAATACTAAACAGCAAAAGGCTGATGAGGTTAACGAAATCATTGCCAAAGTTGTTATTTGACCAAATGCGTGATTTAATGGGCTTAGGTGTATAAATATTTTATAATTTGTTATTGTTTATAATAAATATAAATTATTGCGTGCGGAGTTTGAGGGGGAATGTTAAGTGTAACAAGCTCTGCATACAATCATAATTTTATGTATTAATAGTGGCATCGCTGTTTAGCTTATTACGTTGTAAGTCGTTCAATTATGTAACGTTGTATTAAGAGTTTATTTTTTAATGAAGCGTGTGATACAACGTTCCTACCTTTTTCATTAATCAGTGACTACAATCATTTAAATAATTAAAATAAATAATGTATCCTACGAACGTAAAAAATATAATAATAAACGTTTAAATTTTACATTAAAACTTAAAAAAAAACAATTCAATATAAATTAGTGTACCATAATGTAGACACGTGTATATTTTCACATATATATATATATATATGCACCTGCGTATAATATATATATATATAACTACGTGTATATATATATATATTATAAAGAGAGTGTGTTAGGGAGAGAAAAAAGAAAAGATTTTATTTTCAATCAAAAACAGTGAACGAGCGCATGTATATATATAAATAAAGGTCGTTTTATCTAAGGGTAGAGTTAGCTGCTTATATATATATATATATATATATATATATATATATATATATATATATATATAATGTAACCTAAAAAGAAAAAAAGATCGTTGGATGGTCGTATCGATCTTAGGGGGGTCCGTAGGCAATAAATTACTCATCCTATGTGTGGTCTTTCGTTCGGTTCTGTTTCGTTCGCCTGCGGATTTGACACGCGACGAAAGTAGGACTCTGACGATCTATAAGACTAATCGATAGTCGTAAATTCTATTTCCTTTGAAAATTCCCTTGGTATCATCGCCGGTAACAGTGGATGGAAGTGTGGTCTTTCGTTTGGACCAATTCCGCTCGACATCGTTTCGTTCGGACCAATTTTGTCCGACATCGCTACCAAAGAGAGGGTTTTGTGAGAACGTTGCAAATTGTCCGCAATCACAGAATATATGTGCCTCGCTCTCTTTGGTTGATCGTAATAACGTGGCGATCCCCATAGGTTAATACGTTATAAATTGGCCGACCAACACGACGGGTTAGTACGTTATAATATATATGTATATATATTGAAGTTGTCTCTCCTACACTTACAAGAGTAATAAAAATAACTTAATAACCACATAACAATCAAACTAAGGCCAGCACATTTATTTAAAATAAAAGGAACTAAACATTCCTATTCCCAACACTGCATGAACGACACCTGGATTATTATTATAATTTAAACTTAGAACAACCTAAATATTCACCCACTATTACGTAATAACGATAATAATAATAATAAAAGGTTAAGAAAATTAAATTCCCGTTTTGCAACTACGTCATATATATATATGAATATGTTAAGGTATATTTCGTTTTTTATATATATATATATTAGATATGGGCATAATCGAATAATAACAAATGACTAAATCATTTTTTGGAAAATGTTACTAATTCGATTTTTTAAATCTAAATCCGACTAATTATTCGGTTTCATTGTTCTTTATAGCCTTTCTACAGGAACATACGCGACACAGATCGGCTAACGTACAATCATATAGTTTTTGGCAGTATCTTCTACATACTTCAGCTATTTCTGTAAATTTTGTTTTTAGACAACCGTCTTTATCCTCTATGGTCCAATTTTTGACTTTAAAGTCTCTTGTTCAAATTTTAATTCTTCCAAATAGGTCTTTGATTTCATTATGATCGGCGTGTTTCTGTATTTCATCGCAGATTGAGCTAATAAAGTTGTTTTTGTCTCGTTTGCAACTTCTTTTAATGTTTTTGTTAATCATCTGCAGTTGTTCCTCTGTTTTTAGTGTTCTTGTTTTTAGTGCTCGTCGTTCATCAATGAGTTTCATAGTTTCCGTTGGAAACCAAGGTTTTCGTTGTCTCGTTTGTATTGGGTTTGTAGTTTTTTCAGATGCACTGTTCCAATGTTGATCAACTGAATGTAGATCGTTTGTTTTCCCACATTTAACCACGTCGTCAAAGATACATCTGACTAAATCGTTTCAGCGAAACCGACTCAACAACTGACTGGCTTCGAACCGTCTATATAAGTCAATAAACAACTATTCCATTTTCAGAAAACGATTCGATTTTAAAACTGATTCACATATCTTCCTGAAACAAGAGGCCAAAGAATTAGGCCGAAATTTTCCAGTTTTCTTAGGGTGGAAACAACAACAAATACCAACCAAGAATTGGGGATCAATTTGGACTGCCAAACTTTATTAAGAATGTCCACAAAGATTGTGAAAAAGTTATCCGGTAGTTTCTATAGTACTTCAAAAGACACGCCATCATGACCAGGTGCAGTCGATTTTTTGTTTCCTAAGGCATAAGCAACTTCATTCTTAGTAAAGGGAGAATCTAAAAAGTGGTTAGAAGGCCTACTGAGAGGTTGCATGACCTCTTCCAGTTCAGGTACATGAGAAGGGGGCCATTGTTTCGATGAAGGAATACATATTATCATCACTTAATTGATTAACCCGGCTATAGGTGGAACATCTGAAGGCTTTTGATAACCCCCACACCTCTGAAATTGGGGCTTGCCGATTAAACTGTGTACAAAACTGTTGCCATGCTTTCCTTTTTGCCAGTTTAAATTCACGCTTGGCTAACGCGTTAGCTTTCCTCCAATGTAGGTAATTTTCAGTAGTGCTATTACTTCTATATTGTAGAAAGGCTTTTCTTCTATCCCATGCAACACGTTGACAGGAATCTGACCACCAAAGGTTTGAGTTGCATTTATATTTCTTATTAGATATATTATGATGTACATCACTGATAGCTTTATAGGACATTTCAAACTGGATTCTGGGGTCAGTTTCACTGCATATGGTGAAATCAGTCATCTGAAGATGATCAGAGAACTGATTCCAGCTAGTACGTTTATAATTCCACTTAGGTGCTGAGGAGGTTCCTATAACCTTGTGATCGTACGCGCCATTTATATTTATTTAGGTGAGTATGGGGCAATGGTCACCTCCTGCAGTGTCTGATATGTTTTTCCAATAAGCTAGGAAACCCAATGAGTGCGAGCAAAACATTAAATCTAATGGGTTAGCGGTAGTTCCAGGCCTGCCAAAATGAGTAGGGCTGCCGTAATTTAATATACAACAATCTGCTTCTAGGAAAGCATCATACACTATTTGCCTTAAGTAATTATTTGTGACCACCCCAAGCAACATTGCAGGCATTCCATTCGCCACCAATGATATATGGGTTTCCTAGTGAAGTAAAAATATTTAGGAATGGAGACGTATTGGGTCGGAAAGAAGGTTTAACATATATGCTATAAACAAATATAGAAAATGACAAACTTATGGAAATCTTAGCGCCTACCGACTGTATGGAGTTAGAGATATCATCCGGTAAGTTACAGGAAACAAGAACAGAAGGAATGTTATCACGCACTAAAATTTCAGTTCCACCATATCCATCCGCCCTGTCGTCTCGATAAACAGTAAAATTATTAAAGAATATTGTTCGTTGGGATCAAGCCATGTCTGTGAGAGCAGCACTATATCAGCTTCATAATCATCGATTGATTTTTCAAGGCTGCCACAGTTATATTTCAGGCTGTGGCAGTTCCATTGCAAAATATTAAGAGGTTTCATGATTATGTTCTTCGTATGCTCGACAATTCCTCTTTATTAGAGGTAAAGTCTTTTCGCATTGCATGCTCGACAAGCCCTAGAGGTGATGTCTTTTCACATATGAACGTGAAGAAGGCTGCCTGCTTGCAGATGGCATTGATGTAATTGTTATTATTATATACAATCATACACATATACACATATGCGCGCACACTCACACACACACACACACGAAAGAAAAAAATCATGAACGACAAAGCAGCCGAATAATGGCTTCGAGCTTATGCTCTAAATGCAGAATTTGGAACTGTTGGAGCATAGATAGTAGTGCGGGCACAAGTGAATCAGAAGGAAGAGGAGAAGATGTAATGGAAGGAAGCTTTTCCAAAGAAGGATGAGGACTATTTTGATTTTCAATGAGTTGTTGCCCCATAGGATTTGGAGATATGAGTTTGTCGTTATTGGAATTAATTAAGGAGGGTGAGGAATTAACAGTAATATTTTCCTCCTGTGAGTACACTGGTCTTGTTCTTACATTAAGGGTTGGGTTTGAAAAATACTTATTGCCCCACATATTGAATTTATTAATTGTATTTTTATTACCGCTACTAGTACTATTACCATTATTACTATTATTTCGGTTATAATTACCATTACTGTAGTGGCGACCGGAAGGACCTGAGTCATTGCTGCTTCTTCTCCGTTTAAATGAACTAGATCTGGATCGTAATTCAGGAAAATTTTGATTATTTGTAATTTCAGCAAAGGAAAAAGGAAAAAGCAGGGGGGACACCGCCCCTTTATTAAGTAATTTTGCTTCAGAAAATGATACATTTTCTATTGCCATAATTTTTTGAATTTTAATCTGTTCTTGATAAAATGGGCAGATACGATCAAATGCTGAATGATTACCCTTACATCTAGTGCAGAATAAAGAAGAGGGAAGGCTTTCACGACTTGTTCGGCACTCTGAAGACTTGTGGTTTGAAGAACAAAAGGCGCAATTAGGTTTACTACGGCAAAGCTTACTGATATGTCCAAATCTGAGACAATTATTACACATTTTAGGTCTCTCGATACTAGGCTCGACTCTGCAAGAATAGTAATCAAAGAACCGAACTGACTCAGACAGTATATTTCCACGGAATTTGATTTCAATTAATGGGATCGGGGAGAAAGAACCATCATGGTTTCTTTATTTAGTCTACGAATATCTTCAATTTTAGAGCTTGCAGTGCAAAAGCAGTAAGTTCCTCGATTGAAAGATTGGTTTGGGACGTCTCTCACAATGCCAAAACGGAAAAGCAATGTTTGCGGGATAAAACAACGAATATTGAGCTCCTTATGAATATTCTCTGATAGTAAAAACATATTCGCCTCGATAATCGTGTTAAAAACTAATCTAACTTGATTTTTGCCACTCCTAGTCGTTCATTTCAAGCCCTTTACTTTATTACGTAATAATTTTGCTAAAAACATAGGGTGTAGGTTTCCTATGTTGTTAATGTTTCACTCTATCAGAACTACAGCAAAGCCCTGAAAATCACTCGGGAAAACACATACAGACGGGGAAGCCATTGAAATTTCTACTGAAGAATTACGCGTATCGCACAAAACGTCTGAAATAATTTGTACATTTGGTTCTACTCGACTATTATTACGGACTGTTGTAATTTTATCCATAACGGTATCGGAAGAATCGCTAAATTTCACGAAATTATTTCGTTCATTAATGTTATTAATATTACTACCACCAGTACTCATGTGAACGCTGCTATCACCAATATTATCATTACTATTTGCATCGTTATTATTATTAATACTTTGATTACTATTTCTGTTATTACCATTATTATTGTGACTATTACTACCCGCATTATTATTATTATTCCTATTTTTATGATTACTATTATAATTATTACTACTACTATTACTATTATTATTATTAACAATTGAAAATTAGTTAAATCACTAATATTTATTTTCTTAAAGAAAACACAAAGCTTTTCGGCATTTACGCCATTATCAAGTGAAACATTTTAAAACATCATAATTTTAAAAATATAAATTAAATATAATTACTTAAAAATATGTGATGGTGATTGTGAAAATATGCTCCAAAAATACTGTACTGCTTCTGTTCTGTCTATTTTTTGATTTGTTGAAATTTAATATCAAAATATTTGTTTATTAATTTTGTTTTTTTATATTAATTTTTTCTTCAGTACTATTTTCCGGATTCTGTAAAAGTTGTATACTGGTGGAATTTTAAATTTTTCATTTACTGTTGCAATGTATGATGTCCAAAAGTAAAATATAAAATATAAAAATATACGAACACAAAATTTTTTAAAAAACACAATTTTACAAGTAAAATGAAAATAAATATTAAAAATCTTCACCGTCTTCTCCAGTGTTTTGGAAAGAGCACTCAGATGGTCTCTAATTACCTGAGAAGAAGGGATTTTTATTGGGTTTTAATATTGTTGGAATAACTATATCTGAATTCTAGCTTTCTGGTATTACGCTGGATGTCCATATTTGGTTGTGTAAATTTAAAAGAAATAGTTTTGCACTTGGTGGAAGGTATTTTAACATATAAGGATGTACCGAATCTGGACGGGGTGCAGTGTTTGGTGTATGTAGATTGAGCTGAAAGTTTAGTTCTGAGATATTGAAGTCAGAGTTGTATGGTGTACCAGGATCTTGTGGGAAATATATTTGCTCTTTTTCAGCCGCTGATTTTGTATTAAGGGATGAAGATTGGCTTGCAAAGTGTTGGGCAAGAGAATTGGCTACATCATTTGGATCTAAAATAATTTTTCCATCTATCTTAAATGGCGTAGGAGTGATACACAATTAAGTGTTTTTATTTTCGACCACATTTAATGACTTGATGCTGACTGTGGAATAGTGCACACAAAATTGTGTCAGGATTCACATTTTTTTGTTTTGATGAGATTAGGTGCTGTAGTGCATGATTTTTTAAAAATGAATTAGGTCGGTGATTGACCGTGAGTGTTAATATTTCCTGAGTACACATTTGTATTGTTGAATTGCTACAGCAATCTTATTGCACCACTATGGGATCCTTCTTGGATGTATGCTTGAAGCTGATTTGGGTATAGTTGTGTCAGCAGCTTTAAGGATTGCCTCAAGGAATATGTTCACGTTATCTTTTATTAAACTGAGTGGTTTGCTGGGGGTACTTTGCTTGCATTTGAGTAAGATTTCCAGTCTGCTTTGTGGGAAAGAAAATGCGGCGTTTGTATTATTTGAGTAGTAGTGTTTGGTGTTATGATTTGTATGATAATTGAGAAATGGTCATTAGAACACAAGTCATCAAGCACTGAAGAACGGAGGATACAGTATTGTGCAGGTGAAACCAGGGCAAGATCTATGGTGGAAAATGTGTTATATGACAAGTTAAAATGTGCGTGGTTTAGTGGGAGTAGATTGGCGAAATTGTTAGTATGACATCATTGATGATGTGCTCGTGTTTGTTGGTGAAAAATGCATAGCAGTTGCAAATGGTGATACTAGAATATAGTGTATAGGGTAAGTGGACAGTGACTTGCTATTATCTGTAACAAGTTTTTTTTTTACCTTTATACGCGCAACTGTTAAGAAACAATAAGTACGTTTGCTGAGTGACCATAGCTTATTATAAATGTAAGAAAGATCGCGTTCCAATGAACGCACTTCCATAGCGTCGTACAGTTGTTAGCTAATCATGGAAACTCGGTATATCACGAGTTCCCAGGCGTTTTAGTCTTCGTGTACGCGGTAATTAATTTTCTGCTAAGGCTGATATTAGAGCATTACTATTACTTGTTGTGAAATTTTTTATGTCTTGTCTTGACAACCTCTGCGACAAGCGATATGTTTAGATCTCGATTAATTATTTTATTCGAAACGAACCACGGATCATTAATTATCTTTCTTAATATTTTGGATTGGACACTTTGGATACAATTCGTGTTTGATGATTTACAGCAACTCCATAATTCGGATCCATACAGCCAAATGGGTTTTAGTAAGTTGTTATATAGACTTGTAGCATTTAATTTGGATCGATAATCAAGTAGCCGCATCAAAACGGAGTATCTCTTTCGTAGCTGTTGGTTCTTAACAGTTAAATGGTATCTCCAAGTTAAACGGTTATCGAGATAGAAGCCAAGATAGCGGACACAACTACACCTCCAGCCAATCAACCGTGTGATACATCAATGTTTACAACGTAACAAGGTAGTTATGTTCTTGATTACAAGGAATCAAAGTATGAATTAAGGTTGCTCCTCCGCCTTAGACCTAATTCCATGGACGTTGTCATGCCTGAAAATATTGTAGTTATTTACTTGTGGGTTACCCAAGGGTTTGAGGTGTGTCTCTTGTAAGTACATGATTGCCGGGGAGTATGATGATATTAGCTGCTTAAGTTCACAGTTGGTGTTATAGAAGCCTCTGTAGTTCCACTGCATTATTACATTTTTAGAAATCATTTTTATTCGTTCTGTTGTTTTCGTGTGTAGTTGGCTATTTGTTATTAGTTTGAACGGTCTAGATTTATTAATCTGCGTTGAGAGCATTTGTCTCGCTTGTGTCACTTTGTACAGTCATGTTGCTAAGGTGTTTTTTCGGGAGCACCTGTTTTTTTATACTCATACCATTTCGGAATGATTTCGTTACTGATATCATATGTATTAGACCCTCTTTATCATTGATGTAGTCGTGGGTGGAGCTTAGATAGTCAGGATCAGAATCTATGTTTTTCACAAATGTTTGATATTGGGAGAAATCAAGAATGAAATTATGTTGGTTATTATCAAGCATTGGTTCAACTTTTTCAGTTATTTCTTTCACAGGCGCGATCTTTAAGTATTGGCAGTGAATGTAATGTTATTGGAACTTGTTGACGGGGTGGCAGAACCGTGGGATTTAAGAAGCTGTTTTTTTTTTATTTTGGTGCATTACTTTACTATCTTGTATGTGAGGGGGTGTTAATTGTTTTGGGGGATGATTGTGTTATAAAAGATATTTCACATTTCTCATGTAGTGAGTCTGGTGTTGATGAGTGGGTTCGTTTTGTGGGTGGATTGCGTGGTTGTGCATCAGAGTCTGTATTGTGGTTGATAGCTATGATGGTTGGAGCTTTTGGATCATTAAATTTGTTCAATTTTTCATCTTTGTAATCACTTTTTCCACTTTCGGTATTTGCTTGTTCCAGAAGATCAGTTGCAGAAAGCACTTGGGTACTTGGTGTGTTTGTCTTTGTTTTTCGTTGCATTGTCGGCACATATGGTCTTCAGTTTGTATGACTATTCGATAGTCAGTATCATTGTAGTGCAACAAAAATGAGTCAGGTATGTTGCTGCAATTCGTTTGTTCAATATAAATTTGTCTGCGCCAACTAACTATATGTTCAAATTCTTTATCAGATGGGTTTACTCTCAAAATTGACATAAGAGATAACAGTTTTAAGGAGAATATTGATGTTAGATGTGATGCAATAAGTTAATTTGGTATAGTGATTGAAACGTTTGATAATATTAACTTGTTGGGTGGGCTTCTCAGACGGTGAGCCTTAACTATTTGTGTGCCTATATTAATTTCGCCACCATTTGCACAAAATTTGTCTGTTACGTGTTTTATTTTCAAGAATATGACTATTCGGTCTTTACTTATGCGTGATGCAGCAATAATAATTAATACTAAATCCTGCAATGCGACAAAGTAATCGCGTGTAGTGCGTACGGATAGATAAGGGAAAACTAATCCCTGTTGTTCTTCCGTAGGATAATTAAATGCGGTTAACGGTGTGATTTTTTTGGAATTTAGGGGTGGTGTATTTTAACCCTTAACTTTACATCACCATCAGCGCTCTATGCGCACAAGAGAAATGACTTTGCATGTAACCTATCAGTATGGTACTTTTAGTATATTCAGTCGTATGTTTAAATAGTGATTTATTTGTTTCGAAAAAAAATAAAATAATCGAATCTGTTGCACAAAGTGCAACACGCGACCAGTTATGTAAGTATATTCTATTATTATGGTAAATATATTTTAATTACTAAATGATGAAATTCTTTTATTACATTTAAGTTCAAATATAGTTTTTTTGATTAATTTTTTTTTTTTAAATGTGTAAGTTTACATTATGCAATTCATCTCGGGTAATTACGTGCTTTTCATTTATATTTAGAATGTCATCCGATAAATTGAATAAATTTAGAAATGATGACGAAGTATTGGAATGTTTGAATTCGAGTGACAGTATTGATTTATCCGATTTATCTGATTCTGAAGAAGAACAAATTACAGCGAGTGAGCATGATACTGAAAGCGAGCTAAGTGAATATGTTGATTATGAAGACCAAAAAGATAGCCATCAGAATAATGAAAACTATTTTATTTCCAAGGATTTGAGAAAGTGGGAAAAAAACAGTTCATAGTAAATATGCTAAAACTAACTCGAAAAATATTTTAAAACAATTTGCGACAGGGCCGACGATTTTCCAAAATATAAATGATGAATAAACAGCATTTAGTCTTCTATTCGATAATGATATAATAAATGAAATTATTTTATATACTAAAAAAAATAAGCATATAATGAGCAAACAAGAAAAATATTCCAGGGAACGTGATGCAAAATGCGTAACTAAAAATGAAATTTTAGCGGTTATCGGTCTGTTATTTCAAACTGGTGTGAAAAGGGCTAATCACACTAACTTTGAAGACATACGGACGCCAGATGGGACCGGCATGATAATACGTCGTGCTTGTATATCTTATAAAAGATTTCTTTTTTTGGGGGGAATGATTAGGTCTGACAACTTGTCAACCAGAAATATGCGAAAAAAGGAAGATAAATTAGCAGCCATACAAACAATTCTTGATAAATTCATAATAAATAGTCAAAATTGTTATAATCTTGGCCAGTTTAGTACCATTGATTATAAATTGGAACAATTTAGAGGACGATGTTCGTTTATACAATATATACATCGAAGTATGGAATTAAAATTTTAGACATTTTTCACTTATAACATGGAAGTGTATGTAGGAAAGCAACCCGATGGCCCTTTCAAAAAAGAAAATAGTTCTAGTGCAATTGTGCATCGTTTAGTATCCACCTTGAAAGGATCAAATAGTAATTTGACAACAGACAACTGGTATACTAGTTTTGATTTAGCAGTCGATCTTCTGAAAGAAGGTATAACTTTAGTAGGAACTCTTAGAAAAAACGAGAAACAAATTCCTCCAGAATTTCAAACGAATAAAAGTCGTCGACATATCGGTAGTTCTCTGTTTGGATTTAGAAAAGAAGAAACATTAGTCTCATATGTACCGAGAAAAAATAAATCTGTCATTCTTTTGTCGACAATGCATGATGATGATGATGCTATTAGATGCCAAAACAGGGAAACCAAATATAGTTATGGATTATAATCATACCAAGGGTGGTGTGGATACTGTAGATCAAATGTGTTCTACATATTCAGTATCACATCGAATAAGGCGATGGCCTATGGCCTATATTTTTTGCTTTACGAAATATAATATCTGGTATAAACGCATATCCCCTGTACAAAGAGGTAAATAAATGCGCAATAAATAGAAGACAGTTTCTAAAAAATTTGGCTTTACAACTGATGACACGACACCTAAAAGAAAGGTCTGAAATGAAAAATTTACCGAAAGATTTGCAATTTTTTTTTAATCAAAATAGAAAACTGTCGACACAGATTTTGTAAAACCAGCGGAAACAAAAAAGGGGAAATGTGTCATTTGTGGTCGTGGGAAAAATATGACGACGACGACGATTACCTGTTCCACCTGTAAAATGTTTACGTGCAAGGAACCATATCTTGGTGAAAGAATTTATAAATGCGAATATTACGTTTACGTTATATTAGTAGTGATTCTGAACATTAATTATGTTTCATTTTTAACATGATGATACTTATTATATTCGTTATTATACATTTCGTAGATATTATGTTATTCGATTGTTCTTACTTTTTTATATATTATTAATCTTTATATAACAACCAATTAACACATTTTACACTATAATAAACTTATTTTTTAAATAAACTCTACAACATTTACATAAATAATTTAAAATTCTGGCGACTTTTATGCTCATGTTGCACTAACGCGCGACTAATTATGTAATTTTATAGGGCGCGACTAGTTTAGGGTTAATTTGTTCGAAAATTGTTCGCTAATTTTAGATGTTGTATTTATTAACGGGTTATTTTGGTTACGTGAGGTAGATATATCCGATGTAGTAGTAACTGCGCTTATCGCCGGAAAGTGATTATTATACTCGGTATTATCTATGTTCTTATGTTTATTCGTATCGGTTATCATTATACATGGGTGTGTTGGTTTTGTGTGTGTGTGTTGATAATAAGCGTTAATAATGATTGTGGTGTGTATTCCAATAATTTTTATGTATCAGTGTGGGTCTTATCTGATGTGTATACTTATTACTGGTGTTATCATCGTCCGGTTTAATACGTAGGTTATCCTTCGACTTTCGATGTTGAAATGGTGAGCTGAGTATTTTACAATGCTGCTCTTGACGGAAATACGGAGAGAGTATATATATATATATATATATAACAAGATAAGTGAACGCAGAAAACACAATACGATAATCTCGACGTATTATATTTAATAATTTATTATTAGGTCTATATTAGTCCTTCGACTTTCGATGTTGGAGTGGTGAGCTGAGCATCTTACAATACTGCTTTTGATGGAAATACGGAGAATATATATATATATATATATATTACAAAGTCTCAAGTGGTTACTGGATTATCATCATTTTAATTTTTAAATAATATTGAATGTTCTTTGAATAATCTAGCGTTTATTTGTTTTGCCCGTTTCGCTTATATCAAATGTATCCATTTCAACTTCTATACACGCTCTTGATTTTTCTTATATTTCAATACTTTCTACATTTTCATTACAAATTGATTCAAATATCATTCTATTGTTACTTACAGCTGCATTTATATCATATTTTTTAAAATTGTTTAACAATTTCTAAATATATATTCCTATTTTATGACACGTTATTCATAAATTCACTGGCGAACAGTTTAATGAAAAAGCAAGTACAGCGTCGTTTGACCATTCCAATCATTTCGAATGAATCTAAAAAAAAAAAAAAAAAAATAGTAGGGCGTATTATTGGGATCGTGGGATCATGAAGAATCATGTAGCGCCTCTCGATAAATTTGTGACAAGTTTCCAAAGAGGAAGGCATGTCTCGATATTGTAGTAGTAAAACTGCGTATAAATGCATTAAATTTGAAAATCATCGTTGCCTCGACTGCCCTGAAAAAGTGCAATGTTTGCGTTCCTAGTGTAAAAAATTTATTTTTTTAAATCTTAGAATATTTCAATTGTTTTGTGAACATTCAAATAAAAAGATTTACTTCATATTGTTACTCGGTTTGATTAATTTTTATTACTGTACTTCTACAATCAATTTTTGCCGAATAAAACATGTTTAATTAATTTATTATGTATTAACTTAATTAAATATTGTAACTTTAAAATAAAATTGTATTAAATACATCGTATTTTGTTAAAATTTATACATTCATTCGTTAAATATTGCATTTCTAAAATCAATTTTTATTATATACACGCCTGAAAGACGTATGTTACAACGCAGTTGAGGGTTAATATTTGATGTTCGTAGATTAAAACGAACTGTGATATTCCGTCTATAATAAACTGCTAATCGATAGGAAGTAATAATGAATCTACAACCCTAACAAGTTACTTTGTATTTTAGTAAAATTTCTGGACGGCCTGTTGGCTACACTTGGAAATAATATATATATATATATATATATATATATATATATATATATATATATATATATATATATTTGTTACAATTACTTGGGTTCTCTCGTAATGGATGTATTTAATCCTAAGTAAAAATCAAATTTGAAAATAATAAGATGAACGAAACGCTATGGGTGAATAGTAAAAGGGGAGAATGTTATTTATCCGGCAAACGTTGTCGATCGGTTAGTGGGTATTTATGTGCCCTTTTAAAGAGATTTGTTGATTTATTCGATAACGGGAGGATATCTGCTGACGTTTTACCTTTATTACCGCTGAAACGTCTAGATATACGTTTGTTATTGAGTAGCAATTAGGTAAATTTATCGTTAATATTTTTTGTGCTTATCGGTACCCCACTGTTTCGAAATATTTAGATTATGATTTAGGTCTAATAATCGTATGTTTCTGTTATTGTAATAGGCGATCTCAATAGTAAGTATAGATCGTGGAATTGTTACAATAATAATGTTGCTGGTAATACATTACTCGAAGCATCGTCTAAATTTAAGTTTAAAATATTATCCTCAATCGATCCTACGTATATTCCTAGCCAACGGAATCAAAATCCGAGTGTATTAGATTTAGTTTTAGTTAAAAATTTTAATAGTATTACTATTCCTACTTCAACTTCATGTTTGTCTTCTGATCATAATCAATTACAACTGATAAATGTAATTAATTTAATAATAATTCTGAAATGTTTAATTTCAAAAATGCGGATGTAAAAAATTTAAGGAACTAATTAATATTAACATTTGTCCGACAGACACTTTTGACTGCATTATTGGTGCTAATGTTGCTAGCCTAACCAAAATTACCTTAGATTCTACAAAATTAACTATTCAAAAAAATCACGCTTCCACCAATATTCTCAGAAGTAATATCCCTCCCAGTTTAATTATTCTATTAAAAACTATTATAAGCGCTGAAGTGCTAGATTAAGATTCACTTCTGCGTACATTAGCTTTAGGTCTGACTATTTAATCATTGCACGAATTTCTCGGCGTTTATTGAATGTTTGGAAAAATAATACCTAGAATTGGTACCTATCTACCTTATCGCCTAAAAACAATACTCTTTGGAAAGTATGTGACGATTTGTCAAAGCAGAATGTACCGCTTTAACTAATCCTTATAACAATTCGTCCGTTTATAAACTAGCTGACAAACTAGAATTAATCGCTACTCATGTATCAGGCACTAGTAAACTTTGTGATGATTTGGTTCCGCGGTCTCATTTTTATAAAATAAATAATGCGGTAAAAAAGCTCACTAATTACATGTTCTTCGGATAGGTTTTCCTTCGTTACACCATTTGAAACTTATAAATGTATTAAATCGTTAATAAAATGTCGTGCGGTGCTGATGATATTACTGCAATTATGGTTAAGCATCTTCCTCGTAAAGCGATAGTTTATCTAAATTAATCGATAGCATTTTTAAATTTACTTACTTCCGGACTAAGTGAAAAATAGCAAAGGTTATTATTCTCCCAAAAACTGGTAAAGATATAAGTGATATTCGTTATAATATTCGTCCCATTAGCTTATTATGTACTTTTAGTAAAGTCGTCGAAAAAATTATACTGAATCGGTTACAATCTTATTTTCTAGCTCGCAACGTTCTTAAAAATGAACAATTCGGTTTTAGTCCTTCGACAGTGCATCAAGCTGCCGGAATAACTGATTTCATCACCGAACAATTTTAACCTTAATAAACACACTTGTTTATTGTTAATCGATATTGAGACGGCTTTTGATACAGCTTGGCACAATGGGATCTTGCACAAATTAATTAAATTCGCTTATTCACTTCATCTCGATAAACTGATTAGGTCCTATTTAAGCGATAGAACATTTTACGTTCATCGCCTACATTTACATTCAAGAAGTCAAACTTTTTTTTCAGGTGATCCGCTAGGAAATATTTTAGGTCCTTACCTATTTTTAATATCATTAAAAGATTTTCCTAATATACCCCTTTCGTCCATTTTGGTTTTTATGCTGACGATCTGGCGTTATTTTGCACATCGTTCAGAACTGATACAATCTACAATAGGTTACAAAAAGCGGCAAATGCTATTTACAAGTACTATAAACGCTGGAAGAATTAAATACCGAGAAATCGCACGCTATACTGTTTACTAAAAGATTTCCTCCTTCTCTGCCTGATATTACTTATTCATGGTAAATGCATCAGTTGGCAGAAGCAGGTTGACTATCTAGGAGTTACTCTAGACTCTCGTCTTTAATTTAACGTACACATTAATAAATCTATCGGTGACCCGAAAAAAGCCATTCGAATACTTGCACCAATTTTCAGTTACCGTTCTCATCTTTCTTCAGTAAACAAGAAATTAATTTACACTACCATTATAAGACCTAGTTTATGGTTGTCCGGTCTAGTGTTCAGTGTCCGTTAGTACTTACAAAAAACTACAGGCAATGCAAAACCGGTGTTGCAGAATATCATTAAATGCTTCCTGATAGACTAAAATACAGTACATGGATTGTAACTGTAGACTCTCATTTAACGCGTACATTAATAAGTCTATTTTTCAGTTGCCGTTACCATCTTTCTTCAATAAACAAGAAACTAATTTACACTATCATTATAAGACCTTACGCTTGTTCTGTTTGGTGTTCAGAGTCCGTTAGTACTTACAAAAACACCAGGTAATGCAAAACCGGTGTTGCAGAATATCATTAAATGCTCATCGATGGACTAAAATACAGTGCACGCAATTATCTAACGAATAACGCTATTTAATTTTATTATTTTTTCACACTAATTTAAATTTTTCTTTTATTTTACGAACGATCATAACTAGATTAAACGTATTTGTTTCTTTTGCGTTATTGTCGATTTTTAGATATATATATATATATATATATATATATATATATATGCGCAGAAATAGCGTACTGTCTACTGACAATAAACGTCTTATTTATACTGCGATTTGAAGACCTGTCTGGACATACGGGGTGCAGCTGTGGGGTTGCGCAAAGCCGACAAACATGAGAACTATACAGACTGCACAGAATAAAATTCTTCGACTGATAACAAACGCGCCTTGGTATGTAGCAAACCAGATGATTTGAGATCATTAAGCAATATGGACAGTGCGATGCTGCGAGGCTGGAAAATCATCCAAATACCCTTGCATTAGGACTGTTGGATACAGCCGGCGATATTACACGCTTTTAGCTTACGACGTAGAAAACTCCTGAATCTAACTAATCTAAGGTCGTGGTTGCCGTATGCTCTCCACCAAAATACTGCTAAATGTTCTTGTTGTTCAGCTTGCAGTAATAAATAAGAAAAATATATATATATATATGTATTATCAACACTCTCTTAAGTGACTGACGGAAACTATAGTTTCTCGGCTTATTCCTAAAGATGGCGCGAGCATTTACGTTTGGAAACTTTTATTTACTCTTTATCGATTATCTTCTTCTTTTAGTGCCTTACGTCCTTGACGCGTTGGCTGTTTTTAGTGTTCTATTTCTTGCTGCTTCCATTAATTCTCCAATTCATTTTATTCCCGTCCAATCTTTTATGTTCATTATCCATCCGAACTTCCTTCTGCCTGTTGGTCGTCTTATTTTTATTCTACCTTGTAATATAGTTTTGTAATATGCGGTATTCTTGTCCACGAATTATCTGACCGAAATACGCAATTTTTCTTTTCTGTATGATATATTCCATAATCCTCTGCTAACTGCTGCTTTTTTCAAGACTTCCGCATTTGTTACTTTTTCTGTCCATGATATTCTTAAAAGACGTCTCAGGAACCACATTTCCATTGCTTTTAGCCGCTTTTCAGATATCTTCTTTATCGACCCCACGTCGTATAGTAGTACCGGGCATATATTGATCACCTTTAACCTTACAGGTAAGGGGGAACTTCGGTTGCAGAAGTACGTTACTGAGTCTTCTTACATCTTTGTCTATTCCACATCGGACTCTGTGATTTCTTCATCACAATCCAATCTGCGATTGATTACTGAGCCCAAGTATCTGAATTTCTCTATCTTTTCAACAGTTCCTCCATTTATATTATATAAGTGCTTCGCCCGCAACTTGCGAGCGGGGAACTACCATAAATTTTGTTTTGGACACATTAATATTAACTCCAAATACTTTCCCTATCTTGTTTAGTTTATTTATCATCCGCTGTAAGTCCGTCAAATTTCCAGTCAGGATGACCGAATCATTCGCATATCGTATGTTTGAAACTATTTCTCCATTTATTTCAATTCCAGCATTCTCATTTGTTAATGCTATCTTAAAGATGTTTTCCAAATAGAGATTAAATAATCGATTATCTTAACGAAGTTAATTCGATTAAATTGCTCCTCTTCTTAACTTTTATCGATATTAATTAATGTTCCAGAAGAAGCGGGAAAAATGAATGTTAAAATGTATAGAGGCAGAAAAGTCATTGAAATCGATGAAAAAATTTGATAACTTTAAAATAGTTCCGGGCTTCGTTGAGAAAATATGGAAAATATAAACATCAAAATAACGCTATAGCGATAATTATTGTCGATTCTATAAATAATAAATAAATAAATGTATATATTAAAAAAAAAAATAAAAAAAAAATCGCTACACGCGGTTAATGATAGAAAATTGGACAATCGTATTGCTTGAAAAATAAATAAAACCGACGGAAGGATCCATGGACGTGTAACGATATAGTGTATAGTTATCGTTGAATTCGATAGTAAACGATTTTTGTGTAGTCCGTTAACCTGCGCAAGTATAACTTTCGTTGAAACTTTTAATTACATCTAATTCATGTCCCGATACTGATGATCTCCGGGCATGTAATATGTCAGCTATTAATATAGGTATTTTTGATCGATATCGCTGCAACATTTTAATAATGTACACAAAACACTTAATAATAAACCGAACAAAATATAACACCAATAATCACTAAAAGTTTTTCATCGCGAAGCTTTTCGACAGTTAATTTTCAAGCGCGAACAAAAATTATTACATCTTTTTTTTATATAATGTTTATATAACGACAGCTTAAAATTTCACATATTTCACTAGCCAAACGCAATTTCAATTTTAGATTTATTTATAAAAAATTTTATTTATAAAACAGATTTTGAAAAATAATTCTTAATCGAAATTGATAAATATCTCCGAACCCGGTTCAGGTTCCATTAAATGTTGAATATATTGCAGAGTAGTAAAGATGTAACAATTTTGTTGCGTGCTTGAAAATGACGAACTGTCGAAAACTTTTAGTGATTGTGTTATATTTTGTTCGGTTTATTATTAATTAATAAAATCACTACTCTCCAATATATTCAACATTTAAAGTCTAACACGTTGGTTCGATAGTTGCATTATATAACGACAACAATTTTTATAAATGACAACACAAGGTTTTCGTCCGAAAGCACCTATTAGTTCTTTAACAAACAGGACCAGTTTCGCACTTATTGCAGCCAACCTTTGTTAACGGAGATGGCATTAACGTTCGTCTTTATTATATAGTGGTCAAACGGCGATTGAACACCGTATATATACCTATATATACCTATATATATATATATATATATATCAGGCATTATTTAGCGTCCGGTTGTAATGTAACTTGCATCGACTTGAGGAGTTTAATCTTCTACCGTTGCGTCGATTTTTGCCTTAAATCGATTTGTAATTTGTCCGACATTTCAAAATTGAAAGAAAAATTAAATATGAATTACAAGCTCATTTGTTTGGGCAACCAATGTTATTCATTCTAGTTACACGTCCCGTCCCGATTACTATATTCAAGTTATTTCGATGAAGAAAAAGTCGAATCGATGTGGCATGAGTTTGTTATATTCGACGCTGGATTTTTCCCAGAGTTCTTAACAAAATTCGTAGACGGAACTCTTATATAGCGCTATAATATTGGTAAGATGATGAAATCGTAGTCAGCAGATGGATATTAATGAGCGCGTAAATTCTCTAAATTTAACTCGTTAATTTTTATCGAAACTATCATCGCTTTTCCATTATTACCGTTATTCGATAGCACGATCGCCAGCTGCACTAACAGGTCATATACACCCGAGGACTTGCTGCGGTCTTACATCTGACTTGAAAGATTCAGTGAATCCGGGAAACGGAAAACATTATAATATGGTCGGTAGATTCAGATAAAAGTCGGGGTAAGTGTTGTGAATGACAAGATGTTAGTATGTGGCGAATAAGCAACGAATTGGTAAGGTTTAAGTAGGATATTCGAAGTATGGTAAGGATAACAATGTTCTTTCTTGATCGGAAAGGAAATGGCAGCTGAGATAGGTTTAATAGAACACGTGTGGTTTTGCAAATTAGACTTCACACACGACTCCAGGATTTGGTTGTGAGGGATTTCAGGAAAGTTTTTACGTCGCTAGAGAGAGAGAAGCGGAAATGTGTGGAAGGAAGGACGCCCCCCTGGCCGCCCGGTCAATAGCCTCATCATGGCTGGGATTTCAAATGATGACAAATACGGAAACTTGGAATCTAGTAAGGTGGTCACGGAGAAACAGTATGCGTTGTAAAACTGTATTATTCGTATAAAAGTTGTGGAGAAACTTTATAACATTCGAAATGTTTAGAGCATACCTAAGACAGCACAACGAAGAAATGCGTTATCGGACTGGTTTATGACATGGCGTATCAAAGTAAATGAAAACAAATCGGTACACACAATTTTTACTAATCGGGGATTAAACGATAGTAATGTAACGAATGGAAATATTATCCCATTTTTAATTATTTAATAAAATATTTCTTCTTCTTCTTAATTCCCACTCTTGAGGATCATAACTGTATTTAAACAGCAATTCGATAAGTTTCGGAATTACTTCTGGAAATGAATTATGAAATCTTACGAATTAAGAAATCGATTTCCTAAATTTTATACCGGTTTAAAATACCTATGTACACTTTAACACACACACACACACACATATTACATGTACAAAAATGTTTTATAAATCAAAATACCAACTTTTGATCGGTATTTATACAGATGCATTATTTCTAAGTTCTTGAAATTTTTATCCACGATCCTGGTACTAATCATTTTACATTCCGCGCCAGTGAGGTCATATAATCGACTAGTTATTCGCATTACAATTTATTCGGAACGTTTCCAAGAATCTTATTTTTTGAAATTCGAAGGTTAAACATTTCTTTAATATCACCCGCCCAAAAGAATAAGCGTTACTACGATTTTTCCTAATGTGACCAGCGATACAGCAAGCGTTAATGGTTTTTATTACTGCTAAACACCTAGTCTTAAATTATTCTTGCACAGCGAGTAATTTGATAATTACTAATGAAAATTTCGTATTCGGAGCATAACCAATCGTTGGAAAACTAACTACAACAGTTTTCGATTATTTTTATAAACGCTATAATAAATAATAATTTATAAAATAATAATGATAATAATAATACGTAGAATAAGAACTTTGCTTTATGAGGCAATTCGTAAAGTCAAAAAAAAAAAATTAATTTTGTCAGAACCTCATTCAAAGTAAAGATATATACGAAAGTGTGATATGATTGGAAATTTATAGTTATTAAAACATATATATATATATATATATATATATATATATATATATATATGTATGTATGTATGTTTGTGTGTACGAAGTGGTTATTTGTCGACATGCAAAAAAGGCCTTAAATAAAATTTTTACATAGTATATTTTATTGCGTGATAATGTGAGTGTGCATATTTGAAGTTATAATAAAATTTTGTTATATATATGGATATATATATATTTTCAGAGGCATTATACATTCACCCTTTAAGTTTTTTGTAGAGGTTCACTGCATGGAATATTTATAGGTCACGATGAGGTAACCGTGCTGCACAAGTGTCTACCTACCTAAGTTTACCTGCCGACAGTACTGGGAGAAGTACTTGTTAAAAAATAAAAAAAAAAATACATTTCTATTTAAGATGTCATACATTATTCAACTAGGTTTACTAGAAATGAAATACGGATAAAACTACGGTATTTAAGTTTTGAAGTTCGTAATTTATGCCGCGTGATTTAAAACGTAATTTTTGAATATAAATAATTATAAAATGTTTGAAGCAAATTTAATGTTAGACTAGGTATTTCAAAGCGTCGTACCATTTGACTAAATAAATCAACTCTATAAATAGAAGGTAAGAAATGAGCGTAACAAATCAGAAATTCGATTAAAATGTGCTAAAATTGGACTTCCATTAAAATTCGTATATTATTCGAATAAAGTTGGTCGTAACGTGCAAGGATATATATATATATATATATATATATATATATATATATATATATATGTATGTACGTTAGAGCATATACGTGGTATCGGTTGTTGAACTATTACTATTTTAATTATAAATAAATATGTTATATTTCCATTAAAAGTTCTTGCGGTAGTTCTTTATATCATTCTTAAACTAATCTAATTAGCACTATGACATCGTTTTGTTAAATGTTTGCTGTTATTCGCGCGACATTTGCAACGTGTATTATTATTTATTGTATTATGTATATGTTGAATATATCGGAGAGTAGTGATTTTATTAATTAATAATAAACCGAACAAAATATAACACAATCACTAAAAGTTTTTCATCGCGAAGCTTTTCGACAGTTACGTCATTTTCAAGCGCGAACAAAAATTATTACATGCGTTTTTTTTATATATACATATATATATATATGAAAAACCAGAAATGTTTATATAACGACAACTTAAAATTTGATAGATCTAATAATTTTTGTTCACGCTTGAAAATGACGTAACTGTCGAAAAGCTTCGCGATGAAAAACTTTTAGTGATCGTGTTATATTTTGTTCGGTTTATTATTAATTAATAAAATCACTACTCTCCGATATATTCAACATTTCATAGAGCTTGAACCAGGTTTGGGAGATATTTATCAATTTTGATGAAGAATTTTTCAAAAATCTGTTTTATAAATGAAATTTATTGTAAATTAATCTAAAATTGACATTACGTTTGGCTAGTGAAGTATGTATATCAAAATTTTAAGTTGTTATATAAACATTTCCGGTTTTTCATATATAAAAAAAAAATGTAATAATTTTTGTTCGCGCTTGAAAATGACGTAACTGTCGAAAAGCTTCGCGATTAAAAAAACTTTTAGTGATTGTGTTATATTGTTGTTTTTGTTTATTATTATGTATAATTAAAAATTTGATATTTATCAGATTTTTAATATTTATTTTTTTTTTACTTGTAAAATTGTGTTTTTTAAAAAATTTTTGCGTTCGTATATTTTTATATTTTATATTTTACTTTTGGACATCATACATCGCAACAGTAAATGAAAAATTTAAAATTCCACCAGTACACAACTTTTACAGAATCCGGAAAATAGTATTGAAGAAAAAATTAATATAAAAAAACAAAATTAATAAACAAATATATTGATATTAAATTTCAACAAATCAAAAAATAGACAGAACAGAAGCAGACAGCATTTCTGGAGCATATTTTCACAATCACCATCGCATATTTTTAAGTAATTATATTTAATTTATATTTTTAAAATTATGATGTTTTAAAATGTTTCACTTGATAATGGCTTAAATGCCGAAAAGCTTTGTGTTTTCTTTAAGAAAATAAATATTAGTGATTAAACTAATTTTCAATTGATTTTTTTTCCTCTAATATATATATATACATATATATCGTCATCATTAAGTGCCGTCTCCGTATCGAAGGTAGGCGACTACTTACCTATACATTTTGTTTGTACAGTGTAAGTAGCGTACAAGGTAATCATAATATGATGTTAGCGCGGATGGACACACACACACACACACTCCCCGGAGAACTGATTGTAAGAGCTTTGTTATCACGACAAAATGCAGCCCCGCGTGTTTTTGTAGTGTACTATATTATTACTATATGGTGTTGTGTGTGGTGGTTTGTCATTGCCTTCCACGCGACTAATATATATATATATATATATCAATAGTGGTTCGCAACGAATACTTAAATATTTTGGCCAGAGCATCAGGGCAGGAACGTTGGAAACAGCTATTATACAAAGTATCATGGAAGTAAGTCGAAGACGAGGCCGGCCTCCTATGAGATGGACTGACATGGTCTGCAAAACAATGGGTCGAAGTTTCCTTCAATGTGTTTGTTGTGCGCAAAACAGAGATCTATGACGCAGACTCGTGTTTAAAAAGACAGGAAAATAATGGTCACGATATCCCCAGTGGAGATGAAACGGATGATTGAATTGAAAATAATAAATATATATATATATAAATATATATATATATATATATATAAATATATATAAATATATATATAAATATATATATAAATATATATATATATATATATATATATATATATATAATATTAGAAAGGCTTTCTAGAACATAAAAATACAGCATTCCCGGTACTTTTTTTTTCATTTTGCGAGTGTTCTTCTATAATAAATTTTCCTACATATAAAAAAAAAATGGTAAAACCAGTTTCTTTCTCCGAATTACATCAATGTTAACGATAGTTATAGGATACTTTAGCATGTCCATGTAGCTTCTGAATATGTTTCAGTTTGATTCCCGTGCGTTTTAATCAACGTTTCATAAGTTCATGCTTAGCCTTGGATACTTTATTATTATTTTTGCCGTTGTTACTAGATTCTTGTTTGCCGATAATTTACTAATTTATATCACGCATTTTGTTTCATGCGTATTTGATTTAACCGACTATTAATTTGTGATTTAGCTTTTCGATGATATTTTACCTATTTGTGTAATTACGATCTATTTATTTATGGATATCGCTCATATATTCGTGAAGAATCAAAATATACAACAAGAGAATATTTGGTAAGTATCGATTTTGAAAAACGGTGTTTTCGTTACACAATTTTTCTAAAATTAAAATATAAATTAGTAATATTGCAAGCTTTCTTACATTATCAGTGATTTGTTATTTCTTAATTTATTTATCTAATGCATCTGCTGAAAATTAATTAATACACGAATGTCAGTTGAAGATGCTTCAAATAATTCTATCTTGATATTATTCGATGTAGATATTATTTGCGCTCATTCTGACATTTGGAAACATTATGTAACGTATGACTTATAACGTAACGAGTTTAATTCTTTGTTTCTAAATTTGTTTTTAAATAATAAGTAATTCGATTCGGACTATAATCGGCAGTTCTCTTTAAATGAGCTGAGATCCGCTATATGTAATTGGATAGCATCAGCGATCCGGATGGATTTCGTATTTGCTTACTCAAAAATGCACCAGAACACATAAAAACAGTCCTCTTGCATGTACTGAATGTTATTTGGGACGATCTTTTCTGATTTATGGAAAAAAAAAACACTGGTATCACCCATTCTTAAGGCCGACAAAATAAGCAGTAAACAATGCGCATTTTGTCCAGGTCTCTCAACAATTGATCAAGCTATTTATCTCTACAGTGAAATCTCGAATTCGATAAATAATAATAATCATCGCTTATTAGCGCTCTTCTTAGATATATGCAAGGCTTTTGATACGACCTGTGGACGCAAGATTCTCACCTCGCTGTATAACTGGAATTTTCGAGGTAGACTTCAAACGATCATTAACAGTTTCCTCAAAGACCGAACATTCCAAGTTCTTCTAGGTAACACTTTATCCGCTCCGCGAACACTACAGAATTGCGTTCCGCAAGGTGCTAGCATTATTTCGATCGTATTTAATATTGTCATCAATGATATCTTAACCTGAGAGCATCATTAGTTGCAGATGATTTATTTTCTTATACCATGTAGTTATGTATCATTTGAATCGGAAATGTTGCAACTCAGATTAAATAAACATCTAAAGTGGACGGAGGTATCCGGATTTCAGTTCTCGACTGTTAATACGCAGTCGTGCACTTATGTCGAAAACGCACCTGTCATGATATAGCGATTAAATAACAAATTCCATTTTCTACTACAGTAAAGTACCTGAGTTTAACATTTGATCAGAAGTTGACATTGAAGCCTCGCATGCATACGCTAACAAATGAAAGTATGCTAAACTTAAACTTATTACGAAAATTAGCTCGTACACAATATGGAGCGGACGCGAGGTCACTTCTTACAATATACAAGACAGTAATTCGCCCAAAAATCGACTACGCTGCTCTAGTTTACGGAAATGTAAAAGGATCTATTTCACAAACGTGTTAACTCCTCTACCTTGAGAATATGTTCAAGTGATTTTCGTACAACACCCTCTACTAGCCTATTGAACGTACTCAGCTAAACATCGCTCATACAGACATTGAAGTAGACGTTCCTTCTCTTTATCAGAACACTGTATGTATGCATTGTCGCCGTGGATTTCACTGAATGTGGAAGTAAATCTTTCTCTTTTACTATACTAACTTCCTTTAAACTAGACTTTATAACCTTGTACTAGATATTCGATAGAGTGTGTGTGTGTGTGTGTGCATGTTTATGCTATAACACTAAGTCGATTTGAAGTAAATGTGTACATACACACGCCAAATGAAAGATACATTAGTTTCCTGTTCCATTAAACCTTTCGCATCTTCTTTTATCATATAATCGACAGATAGTTATCTAAACCGAAGAGTTATTTTTACGATTTTATTTATTAATGATGTTATAGTTCCCCTGACGCCTTAACATACATAGCTGACAGCTAGTCACTTCTTACTGAGTAAGGTGCTGGTAGTGACGCGATATATACGCTCTGAGAAGACTAGTGTTCTGCGAAAAGCGAATAACACGAATCTTATATTTAAAATTACGTTTTAATATCGTCAATACCTATTCGATTCGAGATCATGTCGCAAACGTTGAAGTCCCGCGTCGAATGTCTAAGAAAACTGAGCTGTTGCACACGATCCACTACTTCGGCCCCCCTATCCAGACATCCGGAAAAATACCATCTACTTCAGCTTGTTCCAAATGGTTAAATAGAAGGGGGGGAGCAAGACCAGGAAGAAGAAGAACATCGTGGCTAGCTGACATCAAAAGAAGAGTTACAGGAAGCTGCAACATCCAAGCCAACAATAGCTGAGATGATCGCGCCAAACTTCGAACGGAAAAGACGTATAGAGATGAAGAATAATTCTTTTAAACCTAAGATATGGCATGAAATACCGATCACTCTCAATACAGCGAGCAGGACAGAAAAACACGAATGATCCACGGAGAAAGAGAAAGAAAGAAGAATAAAACTATACGCTATAGTTTTAAAGAAAAGAACTAATAGAAGAATTATTTGTACGAATGTCTGGGACTTCAGTTATACAGCGTATATCCGTGCCTAAGAAAATCACTGATCCGAAGTCGTTTAAGTCTTCTTATCGGATTACCGGATAACGAGATGGCTGCTGCATACTCGAAATATTGTCGTTGTAGTTGGTCCGCGGCTCGTTAAATGGTTTCTTTATAACGTCGGTAATCGTGTACATATTCAATGTTAAGATCATCGTGAATGGTACGATTTGATACAAATGACGGAGCATCGACCATTTGGCGAAGAATCTTAGGACTATAGATGCTGAATGCGATTTAACATCTTACAGATGCACCGCAGATTTAAAAGCGTTTTTTTAAAACTTAGCTTTTCGGTCAAATTACAGCGAAGACGAATAGAGAAAAAAAGTTGTTTTCGATTTTATAAAGTTTCAACGTATTAAATAATTGCGACGGAATTTTCCGACGAAGTGAATATTTTCAATTATTTCGAAGAATCGGACGGAATTATTTATTATGTTATTATCGTAATTTATTGACGATATTTCCTGGGAATACGGAATAAGCAACGCGATCGTTTTACGAGTAAAATTTATTAGTACACTATGCCGATAATTTTGGTGTGTTAACGATGCTCGATTGTCGATTATTCCGAGAAATAATATTTCGCGATATTGATCGATCGAACGAATCGTATGTATATATATTTAAATTACGATTGTTTACAAAACAAAATTCGAAATACGTAATATAACCGGATGTCGCGTTCGAACGGTGCGATTTAGTTATTTACAACAGTTAAACGTAAAAGATTATTTACACGCGATAAAGATATAATAACATTTCACTTAGCGAGAAATCTAAAAATTACTTTTGGTCGCAATTTGCACGAGTTAATATTACGCGTGCAAATCTACTTATTCTATCTGATTCCTTAAGTGTGCTGAATGCCATCCAAAATCCCAATCGTACATTCAAAACTAATAGAGTTATTCCGGAAATAATAGATAATGTATCTATATAAAAAAAAAAAAGAATGTCCGTGTGAAATTTACATGGATCCCAGCGCTCACATCGGGATCGAAGATAGTGAAATTTGTGATCAGGCAGCCAAAATGGGGGCCTCCAGAGGCCTACTGATCATTCCCTTCACATGTTTAGCCGCGTATGCAAAGGCGGATCTGTTTCATCGCTGGAGCTCCATGTTTTGTGCTACTCGGAACAATTTCTATAAATAAATTCGAACAAGTTTACCCAAACAATTACTCTTTATAATTAAGCCTCCACATTCAATTCCGTAAATTTTTTCCATTTTAATTCGTATTAGGTCAGGACGTAATCTGCTGCCCAGCCATCTCCACCGGATAGGGCTGATTAGTTCCAGTACTTGCCGGTGCCCGTTGGACTGTAGTTCGACAACGGACATTAATCGTGTCATTTTTTCGTGCAATCTATATAGTGCACATAACCTTAATCAAGATATTGCTACAGTTAGGTATCTTCCCTCCGTACTCTACTGCATACCTCCTATGCTTAAATAATCCTTCTGTGTTAATATGGCCTCTTATATATATATATATATATATATATATATATATATATATATATATATATATATAAATCTAATATTATTTTGTATACATTCATGTATAATTATCCTTATATGTCTTAGTTTAGTTATTTACCTCTCTATTTTATAACTCATTATCGTTAGCGTTTAGTTTATTTTAATTTCTATAATGAGTAGTAATGGCTTTATAACCTAAACTCAATTTGTGTGACAATAAAGAATATATATATACACTTTTCATCATATTAAATATTAATCGTAATTTATCGATTAACGATATAATCGTAAGTTTAGCAATACTAGGACTAGTTTCATTCCATTGTAACTTCTAGCCCAACAGATTTTTTATAGCTTTTTTCCTTTTACCAGTATTGATTTGTGCCGGTATCATGCAAAAAACGACGACCCCTTTTCCCTTTAGAATCTGTTCTTCTTAATGCATCGTTTAACATACAACCGTGTCGGAGTACTTGCTCCATCCCGGTTAATCGTCTTTTCTTTATCGAATGTAATAAGGTCCGTTTTTCATCAATTCTTTAGAAAACTTTTTCGTTCGTAATTTTTTTTTTTTTTTTGGTTCAACTTATTCTTTATATCTTCCTCCAACATCACATTTCCAAAGCCGGCAATTTTTGAGCATTTCTTTTGTTCAGTGTCCACCACAATAAAGCTCTACAAGCCACCACGTTCTTCATCTAAATCTTCTCCAACTATCGCGTTCTAATCCTCCTATTATTATTGCGATTTAACGATATAATAAACGTAAATTAGTCTCGAGATAATTCGAGTGTAAGCTAAAATTACCCGAAGTATGTATACGATACCGTTTTTATTCCTATCTATCGAATAGAAAGTATATTAAGCATTTTCAATCGTGTTTATGGTACGTGAAATTTTCGACGCGAACAAAAATTGTTTATTTTCTGGTTGACATAAAACGTTTAAATTTTGATTTTTTTTTTTAAATAGTCGTATATGAATTAATGAATAATAAGTATATTTAAATTATTTACAGAGTAAAGTGTATATATATATGTGCGTGTGTGTGTGTATAAACCAAACAAAATATAACACTGGTAACAACTAAATTTTTTTATTGCGAAGCTTTTCCACAATTACGTCATTTTTAAGCACGCACAAATAAATATTATATTATGTAATACTTATTTGTGCGTGCTTGAAAATGACGTAATTGTGGAAAAGCTTCGCAATAAAAAACTTTTAGTGATTATTAGTGTTATATTTTGTTTGGTTTATAATTAATAAAATCACTACTCTCCAATATATTCAACATTATATGTATATATATATATATATATATATATATATATATATATATATATATATATATATATATATATATATATAGCGTCAACAGTATTGTTAGGCAAGTTGGATCGTGTGTAAAATGAATGCATTAGGCTGTGTATTGGTGGTGTTAAAAGCAGTCCGGTATCAGCACTAATGGCAGAGTGCAAAGTTCCACCCTTACAACTTAGACGGAGTTATTTAGCCCTGAAACTGTTGATACGTAGAATGAATAATAATCGCATCCCTTTGTTTAACAAGTTCAGTCATATCCATTCTAACTGGCGTTTTTCAAATAGAAAACTGCCCCTGCTCTGTTCCGTTATAACAAGGTTGGAGGAGTTTCATGCACGTCTCACGTGTATGCAAGCTCCTTTTCAATTTATAGTACCATATTTTTACTTCTTCAACGAACAAAATTCATCCTTTTTCCCTGAAAACTGTAGTCTGTATCCTTCTACACTAATCCGTGCAACTTTCAATAGTATTATCTCAGAAATGTTCTCACTACACATCCTTGTTTACACGGATGGATCCAAGTCAACTCGAGGAACGGGAGCAGCAGTGTTCATTCCAGCTCTCAATATTAATAACATGTACAAATTATGCCAAGAATGTTCAGTATTTACTGCAGAATGTGTAGTAGTACTACAAGCCTTGTCAATTCTACCGGACTTAAATCTTCGCGGAAATTACCTTATTATTACCGATTCCAAAAGCGTGGTGACGGCTGTAGACAATAAACGTAGCGTGTCAGATACATTAGTTGGTTTAGTTTTGCTAAAACTTAATAATTTGGAACGTATGGGAATATCTGTGTCTTTCTTGTGGATACCGGGTCATAGAGGTATTCCAGACAACGAATTTGTTGACTCATTGGCTAAAGACTCGTCGTCTAGTGGTGTCTCCTTAATAACTCACAAAGATATCATTCACTTTATTCAGCTAGAGCATAGGGATCAATGGGAGCTAATGTACACTAAGAGCATTAGTCAATCACCTCTGACTTATTACTATCACCTCCAGCCGTCTCTTCCTAAACTCCCGTGGTTCTATCTTTTTAAAAAGATTAGTCGTAAGGAAATTGTACTCATCAGCAGATTGCGATTTGGACATCATTTGTTGCCTGAACGTCTTTTCCGTATGCAGCTTAGAGAAAGTCCCTTCTATCCCCTTCATTCTGAACAGGTAGTCTGCAGCCCCGATCATGTCTTTTTTGAATGTTCTGCTGTAGCACCGTTGCGCTCGGAGCTTTACCTTATCTTGTTGCGTTCTTCGAGTATTACACCTCCGTATAATGTATCGTCCCTTTTACATCTGGATAACCTACAATTATTCCCCCATATAGCGACCTTTTTAGAGAAGTCAGCATGCTTGATTAAGATGTAGATAGTCCCCACAGTATCACGTTGGGTAGGCTGTAAAGGCACCCCATTTAAAAAAAAAATATATATATATATATAATAAAATTCGTATACCGAACAGTGGTACGCTCTTACTACGCGACTTAGGTTTAGTGAACGAGTCTTACACATATACACATATAGAACGAAGGAAGTGAGGAAACATAATGAGCATGCTTATTAGGTTATTTAGCTTGAGGTAGTAGCCGAGCTCCAATATTAGAAGGCCTTTGTTAGTTTAAGATCTACTCGGGGTAGACCACATAAAGTGCTATTCGAGCAAAAATCTGATTTGTCTTTACCAGATTTGAAGGTTAGCAGTTTGACTATGGTTTCTGAGCATAAAAATGCTTTATTGGAACAATGTTCCCCTGCAAGGTTGATTCTTCTTTAGCGGTGCTTCCTGTTGCTGATTGTGATCCTCCTGTCATAAATCAGGATAATATTACGCTTATAATTACAAATTTACGCAATAGGAAGGTGTCAGCTGATGATAGAGTCAGTAATTTGATTCTCAAGAAAATTCACCTTACGTACACACTTTTATTGCAAACGATTATTCGAAAATGTTTAAAATTAGGTCTTTTCCCGGATTGTTGGAAGGCAGCCTCTTTAAGGCTTCTTTCCAAGCCGGCTAAATATCCGTCCGAGTTGTCGGCTTATTAGGCTTATCTTCTTACTTAATTGCATGGGGAGATCCAGTCTGCGCCTGTTATACTGTAGGTGAGTTTGATGATGTTCAGCACTGTTTTGTTTGCTCAGCATTCACTGCCATGCGTCGCAAGTTTGGTTTTGACTGTACAGATGTATTTCTCCTTGGTAGGGAGGTTAAATATTTCTTTTTGCTGACGTAACAGGTCATGCGATTAAAATTTATAAAATTTCGTAAATTTGCAATTAACGCTTAAATTTATTTGACAGTCTAGTGTGTGAGAACAAATGTTTTGATTCGTTTAGATTTGTATCGTAATTGAAGGGTGCAGTAAGTGTAGTTACTAATCTGTTGTACGAGTGAATATTGACTTGTGGGGCGATTACGATAAAATTTAGCGAGCCTCGTTGAGAAGTTGAGATATGTACGGGTGATTCGGCGCGGAGTGCATGTGAGAAATTTCAGTGTGAAAAGTTCAGAGACATTTATTCTGAAGAATTTCTAATTTATTGATTGTGTAGTTGCTTCTACTACACCAGATAGGACAAATGTAAAGGATGATCGGTCAAATGGGAGCTGTGTATATCGATAATTTATTTTGTATATTTAATTTTGATCGATTGTTGCATATTGAGAATAACTGATGTAAACGAGAATGAGCTTTATCAATATTCCGGTTAATGCAATTACTGAATATTAATCGTGTGTCCACGATCAGACCGAGGTATTTCACAGCAGGTTAACACTATAATTGAGTGTCGTCTATTGTAATATCCTCTGAGACTTACGTCTAGTAAATAACATAAACTGTCGGTTACTACGATCGTTCACGTCTTGAGAGTGGAGTTACATAGCGTTAATTAAACCGGCGTTCGTAAGTAATTTTAATCATTTTTTTTTTTTGTCTTTCATTATTGCACCTAGCGAACTATTTGATGTGTTGTAGCGATTTTGTTGGATTTCGTGATGTTTAGAGTTCGTATCGTATCGTATTATGTTGATTTATAGCTAGAGCTGTAAAGCCAGTCTTAAAGTTGATGTAAATATTTAATCGTAATCCCATTTTCCGACTATACTCTACATTCTTCGACGATGTGTTTTATTGTGCACCTGGCATAACCGAATCAGAAATACCCCACTTTTGCAGGAGATGACCGTATCTACGATGACCAGTTCGGACGATTCTATTCAAGAGTCTTTCGTCGAAGCTCTCCATTCCTAGAGGTTACTCTGTAGGATTTTCAACGAGGGCCCCATTTGTGAAGGAATTGGATACCGATTTTCATACCTCGGTCTACTGTTCATTCCAATTGAGTGAAAATAAGCTTGTCCATGGGAAACTTTTTGATCTAATGTGAAAGAGATAGTTATTTTGTATAGGGGGACTAATTCAGTGACTTTATGCATATGACTCCCTTGTCTATGCAAATAAAAGAATTTTATGCTCGATCAATAAGTACCAGAGAAAGTTTCTATGTTTATATCGTAACTGTTCCACTTCTGCTGTTAATGTTATATCTAATATCATGCCATTGGATCTTTTTGTTATTGTCGCCTCTATCATCTCAGAATTTAGAGTTGTTAGAGATGTTGCTAGTGTCGGCATCATTGGAAACTGGTGTACACTGAGAGCATTAGTCAATCACCTCTTATTACTATCAACTACATCCCTTCCCAGACTCCCGTGGTTCTATTTCTTTAAGCAGATTAATCGCGAGGGAATTGTACTCATCCGTAGATTACGATTTGGACATAATTTGTTATCCGACCGTCTATTCCGTATGCAGCTTAGAGAAATTCCCTTATGTCCCCTCCATCCTGAACAGGCAAACTGCAATTCCGACCATATGTTGTTTTTTAAGAGCTTTACCTTGTCTTGCTACGTTCTCCGTGTATTATACACATCATCCTTGATTGAAACGTAAATAACATTTACAGTAGACACCCCCTTTAAAAAAAAAAATTTCCAGCTCCTTAATATTGATCCGCTTACCTTGGAATCCTTTATAATAATCTATCATATTCGTTGGAGTTGTTCACTTATATTACCAAACGATCATCGTTGTTTATGGCTACTCTCTGTCGGTACAATGAAAAAATAAAAACAAAAAAAATCAAAAGAAAAAACCGAGATGGAATGATAGTATTGATAAAAATACAAGAAAGAATTAAAGTCGTAAACTTACAAAATTGTGCTGAACTGAAACAGTTGGGAGAAAAATATTGTAGATACCTATAGATTACAAGAGGTTAATTCTCGATAACGGGAATTATTTTCGAATATAGATCAATAACATATTCATTAATAACAAACTAATATTAAGCAATTAATATTGCAACGTTATAAATGTATGTTTTAAATAAATGCTATCGTAATTGTAAATTATATATATATATATATATATATATATATATATATATATATATATATATATATTCATAGGCATGTGTATTTTACACGTAAATTTATTACTTGCCAAAATATTTCGACATACGATAAATGAAGATTAACAACATTAAAAGTAATCTTCCTCTTTTTTTCGCTTCGAAATTGAGATTATTTAGTTGCCAACAAATTCGGAAAAATTTGATTGATTTTAATTTTTTTTTACCGATGCAAAAGTATCTGTTTCATTGTTTTCTGTACATAAACGTAATGTAACGAATAGATTTTGTTATTTTAGTAAGGTAGTTTCCAGTACAAATGAGTAGATCTGAATGTTGTGTATTGACATTTATGAATATATTTTGTTCAGTTGTTCATTATAAATTGTAGTTATCTTTCGCACAAAAAGGTAACAATATTATTATAGTTTCATTTCATCGTTTACAGCGGAGGCGTGGTAGGAACCTGTACGCGGTGCCCCTGGAAACGGTGTTAATACGGTATAGTACCGGAAAATTCAACCAATTTCAAAATAATTGTATGTTGAATACATCGGCTAATTCTACTACCACAGGTTCGTTTAATCAGAAACGACTCTAATCAGAACCAACCATAAGAACGAGCTAATTAAATATTGAGGGATCAAAGAAGAATCGTTTGCAGCGTTTTCACGAAATTTTCATTTAAACCCGAAATACGTTAAAATTTCTGTTATTATAATGACACGTCGAGAAAATATCAATCAGTCTATTTTTTTCAGTGTATATATAATATATATATATATATATATATACATAGTTTTTTATTTACCAGTATTATTGTTGTTTTATAAATTTACTATGAATGTAAATACAAATAGAATCGATATTTTACGTGACAGTTTGCTACATTTCAAAAATATGTTTTGTTTCAATAAATGTATTAATTTATATAGAAACGTTCTTCCTCTACGACGATAATTGTATTTGCGACATTACTGATATCTCGTATTAATTCCGTATTACATAATTTTCCTTTTAACATTAATGTATGTTCAGCGACGACAAATTTTTGTTTTAATTTCATCAAGAAAATGTTTAAGTCTTTCGGTCACGTTGTTCTCTATATTTTAATTTATGTGTTTTCTAGTTTACAGGATGGTAAAATATTTATATAAACATATTAAAAATTATCGAAATCCATCTTATTGTATAATAAATACCCTGTGTAGAATTAATAATTTCATGACAAAATACGATCGTGTATGACTGAAAGAGAATAAAAATTAGCGTTTACACCGTCAATAACTATATTTATTTTCCTTATTTTTTATTAAAATTTCAAGTTGTTAAGAGCTCTCTATTAACAGTATTAAAATTCTAAACTTTTCAATAAATATTCTCACGAAGAAGTCATATATTATTTACAATACACTGAAGTGTACAGATTAAAATACAGTTGCTGTTTTTTTTTTTACATTTTGTAAAATTATAGTGTTATTTAAATAAAAGTGTTAATATTTTTTTATTTTATTCTACTTTGTTCTAAGATAAAAGGGATAACAGATTTTTCGACTAATAATATATTATATTGCGCAGTTAACACAATATAAACATTTATATTTTTTTCTGGTACATCTAATATTCTGTTTATTTTATAATTACAAAGTAAAATTCAATTTGTAAATACTATAAATTTATAATCCATTTTTATTTTGAAAAACGAATGGGAAAAAACTGAAAAATATATTTTTTATAGCGTTGTTTGTTTTCGATGTACAATTGAAAATATATTATGCTCGAACTTTTATAAAAGAATTTATCAAATATTTCTTAAGAATGTATTTCATAAAGTGAAAATTATTTGATTAGAAATTGTTTACATAAGCGGTATTATTTAATTTGACTTAATAAGATTAGTATTAATTCTAATTATATTTCAGATTTGTAAATATTTCTGTTATTCTTAAGAAGCAAACAAAAGGGATTTTAACATTTTCCTAATTTATTTCACTGTTATCAATTTGGTATTTAGTATTGTACGTTGGTGATAGTGTCGCATGCTCGAATGTTTGCTTTTTGTATCCTATTTTATTATTTGTTTTTGTTATATAAAGTTTGTTGTGTTATATGGTTTGTTATTTTTGCGTGATTTAAGTAATTTCGTAATTTACCTATTATTTAGAAATATCGTATAAAAAAATCAAATTAATTTATTCGGTTATTTTACGGTTATTTCCTTTCGTACGTATTTGCGTTCTTCAAAAGGAGCTTTTTCCTGAAGTTTTTCCGATTTCAGGTAAATATTTTGTATTATTATATTCGATTTCGGAATTATCTATTTGAATACTAAATGGTTTTGTATTTATATTTTGAATACTATTTTCCGTTTACCGAGAAAAGCGTAGTGTAAAGTATTTTTTGATTGTATTTATCTTGTTTCTCAAGTCTTTGGAATTATGCATGTTTATAAATAAAACAGGCAAATTTTGTAAACAGAATTTAATAATTATAACTTACGATGTAGTTCTTTTGATAATTTATACGCGCTGTTTAGCTTTCGTTAAGTGTTTCTTGTTTACGAACTAGAAGTTTATTTACACGACTATATAGAAGGCACATTTGTGTATCACATGGAGCGTTTTCCTTGAATTCGTGGCTCTATTTATTTATTTTTAATGTATATATCTGAATTTCGTTTACTGACACTATATATATATATATATAACGATTTTTAATTAATGAATTAAAATTTTCGTTATCGAGCTGACTACACCGTATATTGCATTAAAATTAAATCAGGTGTTTTACTATACTTCGATTAGATATTGCTTGAATTTGATCTCTTAATCTTCATTAATTAATGATTTGAATACGATAATGTTGATCTAAATATTTTAACTGTGTACACTAGTCCATTTAACATTTTTGATTATTTTACATAAATCGTTAGAATCAGTTCATTCGTTATGAATTAAACTTCTGCGTGCTCTTTTCGTGAAATACATGTTAATTCTTTTGTCTATAAAGTTTTTCGTTTTCTGTGAATAATTAATCGGAATGTTATTATTTGAATGGGGCGAAGTATGCATTAATAGGTTATACTAGTTGGGCTCGTGTTAAAAGATAAAATTTAAATCTCTAGAGGAATAAAAATGCTAATTATTAGGAATGAAAACGTGACAGTCAAATAAATGTAAATAAAATATAGAAAGAATCTGATGTGCGTGTTTTAATTCTCTGATTATGTGACGAATATTATTCTTTTTCGACAAAAGTATATTTTTTTTGCGCATACTCTTAAAAATGTTGATTATATCAGACACTAATCCTCTAGCTGGTCTATTTTATTTTCAACATTTGTAGTTTAGCTAACTAACGTTTGTGTTTTATTTTTAAATTAATGTCAGCTTCAGCAGTAATTTGTTTTATTAATTTAATTTATTGCGTTTTGTAGTCGGCCAAGTAGATATATAATATGTGAAATATAAAAGATTTATTATTAAATTTTGTATTATATCGTTAAATTCGTGCGTATTCGTCATATATTGAACCGTTAATCGTATTTTTAAGGAATCAGACTACAGCTCTCTTACGTTCTATTATTATATAATGCAAAGGATGATATGTTCTAATAAAACAAATGTTTGTAAAAAGAAATAAATCTGTTTTATAGTGGAAAGTTGACATAGCTATAATTTGTCCCTTCTTTATCGATATCATATCTAATGGTCGTAGTAATAATTTGTACGATTTACAAACTAAAAGCTCGGTAACTTTATAAAGATAAAGCTGTTACATATCCGGTGAAAATAAACTGAAATTGCAGACTTTCCGGTATTTATATTTTAACAAATAAACAACGGGAAAAGGACCCTTGTTAATTATGTGTATTGATTCGTAATTTTCTGTCGCTGGTTTAGTAAAATGATACTAATAATACTTTCAAATTAGCCTTCTTAATCAGATATTGGCGTTAACGTTATTGTGTTTAATATAAGTCAGACGTTTATTACGACTTGACGATAGTTTAAAAATGTTAAAACGACCAGCAAATTGTTGATAAATTTGTGTGTTTGAAATCACACACTTATTATGAAGAACGGAGTCTCGATGTCGGAAATTAAACGGCAAATAACAACGATAGAAAGGTTGCATTAGTACGACTTGCAAAAATATGACAAAAACCGTGAAATAATGAATACGAAAGTACGCCTTATGATGAAAACAGTTGACATCGGAGTGTTTGACGCTAAAGAAAACAGATATCAAGAGGGTGTTGATGCATTCGAAGTGTCATGTCGGAAGCGAATGTTGTGAGATGGGCACCGTGAAATGAAACAGTACGGCGATATTCAATTCATGCGGATACCCGATTCTAGCACATAGTGTAGAGACGTAATTTTTCGCCATACCGTGTGAAACCCTGATTGTAGTAGAAATGATTGGAGGTCGTATACAGAGGAAGAAAATTTTTTGTAAATTTTGTTCGCATGGTCCGAATTCAAATCCGGCCAGCGACGTGAATATTTCATTTGTAAAAATACCTCTAGCGATTAAACTATTTATTCAGTTGGTCCGGAAATCAACACTAGATTGCTGATAAAGTAACGAAAAACAAAAAAGCGGAGAACGCAATTACAACTACTTGTTTGCTCAAGATGTGTCATTATGAGTGCTAGCTTGTTGATAAAGTAAAGAAGCTGGGGAAGGCATCAATGGCACTCGCTTGATCAATATGTGTCACACTTAGCGGGTCGTGTATTAATGTCTAGGATCGCTTAGACGATATGCTCTACAAATTTTCGCGTTGTTGAGACTTCACAACGTAACTGTGTTAATTTTTAACCGCATCTTCTCCGATACTTTTCTAATAACAATGATACCACACGTATGTATTACATCACAACGGATTTCCGCATTTCGTTGTATATATTACTTTTTTGTTCCCTATTTTACGTGCGGCGTCCTATAATTTACATATCGCTACCAGAGGAACTATCTATAATTGATCGACGTTTTAAATTTGTTTTATTTCATTATCTCGGATCGATGTATTTTTTCATTTCATTCATCTCTACAACGATTAAATTAGGAAGATTTTCATAGTCGTTCGTTATTTTTCAATCGTGTAATATTCTTTACTTCCTTCAACTTGCAGTTATAGTACGGTTGTATTAATTTTATCTCATTTATTTTCGGCAATCGTTTACGTAATATTTTAACAACGACACATTTATGTCGGTTCGCGTATTTTCTTCAGCATGCCGTTATGTTACGATCATTAATTACTCGCTTTATGAATCTTCTTTATCCACCCCGCATATTCTTGTATTGTTTATATATTTTTCGCCATAAATACTGGACAATTTGTTTTTTGTTTGAACGATTTTGTATCGCTAATACAAAGCCCTCCGAATCAGACGCAAAATTATCCGATTCCAAAATTACATATTCGCGTTCTATTTCTGTATTTTCTATGCACCTGACTTTATCTTCATGTTCGGTTCTTATCACGTACTGTGTATTAACTGATGATTATATTTCTTCCTCTGCTCGTATTAAATTTCAGTTTATCATTTTTTTGACGATCAATTCTCGTTGTACTTATAACGTTGAACTTTTCAATTTTGTATATTAACTTTTGATATTAGTAGATTCTTAAATTTTAATATTTTTTTTTTTTTTTTTTTTTTTTGTATCGGCACTAAAGCGCCAAAAGCAATGGTGGTAATAAAAATGTGATTAATCTAAAATCACCGGTGAGACAGTTAAATTCTCAGTGATGGCATCATCAAAGTTGAAGAACTGAATTATTGGGTTATTTGATTAATAGCATCGCGTAAGTTTATTATTAAAATTTTATCCGAATAATTTAAAATCGTTTATTCTTGTTATTTGAATTATTTATTTTTCAAGTTATTGGGAGAGCATCTCAGCAAAATCTCTCCTACTTTTTAATCGTTTTGTAGGATTGTCAGGGAGAGTAAATAAATGCATTCTGCGGACATGCCGGTTAATATTAAACTGCAATTTATCAAAAAACTTTTTATACTGGTTTACATAAACTTCATCGACATACGGTATATATTTAGGTGTCATTATGAAGGGTTATAGATACATATTTTGGCGCAGATGTGATGATACGAAGTATTTTCGATTGTTGTCGCTGTATTCTCAATATATCGCTTGTACATGCAGTACCATATAATTCGATTTCGTATTTTCAGATCGGAGCTATCAGAGTTAAATAAATTTTTCTTTTTAAAGCTAAGTTTAGATTTCCTTCCTAGGATATAGCAATCTGGTTCGCGAAAGTTTTCCTTGTTTGAGCGGAACCGTGATGAGCCGTCGTTGATCAATATGAATCCCGAGCTACCTTACATAGTTTGTTTGCTGAATTTCGTTGCCATGGATACAAATTGGAGGACATGTGTTACTTTTTTAGTAAAGGTGTGGTACGCTGGCATTTAGATGGATTAAATGTTATACGCCATTTATGTGCCTATTTTACAATTTGATCTATACGATTTTGAACAGTCTGGAATTGAATTAGCAGCTAGTGCAGCTATATTATCAGCAAATGTTGCTAATATTGTTTGATTCGAGATAGGTATATCATCAGCGGTACTGATGTTATATAATATTGAACCGAGCAAACTACCTTATGGCACTGAAGCTAAAACTTTATGTTCTTGGGAAAAGATATCATTTATTCTAGCAACAAATGTATTTTCAGTTAAGTATGATACGAAGAATTTATAAAGGTTTGGAGTTAAAAATTATTTTAGTTTAAACAACAATCCCGGGTACCAGATCCCGATCAAACGCCTGCATTATATCCAGGAAAACAGCTGAGCGTACGTACTCTTTTTCCAGTGTCGACGATATCGCATCAACTAATCTATGACACTGTTGTATTGTCGAGTGTACGAAAACCAAACTGATGATTTGGGATTGTATTTAGGGTTTTTATAATCAAATCTACACGACTCAAAATCAGCTTTTCCAATACCTTTAGTAATGAACAGAGTAAACTGATCGATATGAGGACACGTAAGTTTGCAGTTTTCCTACCTTGTGCACCGTGATTATGACTAATTTTTTTCATTTACTCGGTAAGTATCCTTCACGTAACATGGAATTAAAAGCATAACACAAGAGCACAACTGCTTTCCATGGTAGAAGTTTAAGGATTTCACCTGTTATTTTATTTGATCCAGGAGGTTTTTTTTAATGGACATTTTCGTAAACTTTTATATATTCTCTCGGAGAAAATGATTTTATGAGCCTATAACTTTGAAGTGGTTCATTTAAGTTATCATCTATAACCAAATCACCACTGTTCAGATCTTTGTTTTGAAAACAATATTGAGATATTCACTTCAGCTTTTTGTTGATCGGTTTTTATTCAGCTATTATTTTGTCTTTTATTAAATGGCTCTTGACGTTAACAACTTTTTAGTTGAAATCCAGGACTTGTTATTTGAATTTGAAGATTCTAAATAATACTCGGTTTCATTGATTTTATATTGATCGATTTCGAATTTTTTTCGATATGCTGTTTTTAGAGAGGGATAACGAGCACGTTGCCCCACCGTCTTCTAACTACTCTAGTTTCCCTTAGTAGTGTTCTAATTTTAATCGGTTTGTAGGCATTTTCTGTACATTTATGTTTTGCTTTTAGTAGAATAGATGCACAAGCATCCTGAATAAGTTTTGTAAAATTTTGAACTGTGTCATTTCTATATGCTGTGTGCTCTTTAGTTTTATTCTTAAATCTATATTATTTTCGATTATACTAGAAAAGCGACTCCAGTTGGAAAATTTGTTACAAAGATGGTGCTCGTTATCCTTGGTTTTAGCTTTTACATCAAGCAAAGTAAGAACCGGCACATGGTCAGAGGAAAGATCTATTATATGGTTCTACATTCTTTACTTTGATATCTTTGCAAACCACGAATAATGAAGAAATCCAGAATATCTTGCTATCTATTGTACTGTTCTGACCAGTATGTATAAGTCATAGGTAGAACTGAAATAGAATTACATCGGTTTGAATGATATAGTCTTAATGCGGACAGGTGAAGCCCAAACTTGGTATTTTAAGTTATAATCTCCATCGCGTATTCTTCCTGTGGTATTTGAAAACTCGGATGACGATACATCGCAGCTATTGTAAGATCATTTTTATCAGTTTCTAACGTGGTACGCTACTGTATGAGAAGTTTTTGAATTGTCTATACGAATTTTTTACCATCACCGTGGTACCGTCATGTGCGTTTCCATCAGGATGACGAGCTGTATAAACAGTATACTCTTTCATTTTAAAACTTTTCTCATGTATGAGATGCGTTTCAAAACAACATCAACAACATTTTAATTGAAGAAGGTGTTCATTCCTTTTTTTTTTTTTTTGCAAAATACCATTTGGATTGCACGGCATAATTACAAGAGAATGGCGCGTAATATTTAATCTTAAAACGTCTTCACCGCCTTCGTTCTGCGGTAATTTTTATTCTGTAAGTCTTGAGTAGATTCTGTGATTATTTTTATTCTGTAATGCTCTTGAGTAGATTCTGTCGCAATTTTTATTCTGTAATGCTCTTGAGTAGTGTATTCGGAAAATGTCTCGTTTTTTTTTTTTTATTTGTCTATATTACATGTTAATTCGCGAAATGCGTGTATATTCGAGTTTCAGGATGTTTTCCCTTTAACTAACTTACTGCTGACAAATGATTGTTTGCGGCTTAACCGTTATTGCCCAATATGGAAGATGTGGAATTCGCTTTAAATTTGAAAAACGATCAATTACGTTTATATACGTTATTTGAAATAAGTAGACATTTTGTTTAGCTGCGACTCTTTAAAAAATCAATGATAGTCCGTATTAACTGTTGCAAAAGAAAAAAAATTGAATAAATGGAAAAATCGACTACCCCCCCGACGTACAAAAATAAATTGGTCAATGTTGTATTACTTGAGAAAGATACGATTGGTACGAGATAATAAATTCGGTACATAACACAAAATGAGAGTTCGGACATTTACGAACGTGCATTTCCTTCCGTTCTGTTAATCGCGTAGGACGATTAATACACTATCGATTGGTTCCTCATTCGCCTTTTTTTTTTTCCATTATTATTTGTTCGTGGTTATACTATTTCATTACGACATCAATACTATATTTCGATTTGTTTTTTTCATTTTCATTACAATTTTATGCGCCGAATACTGAAAAAATAATAACATACCTTTATGCGCAGTCAGTTGTAGTAAAATGTAGATAATGTTCGTTTACGCTAGAGTTACTATATGAAAAAATTATTCACAAACAAGAAGACCAGGCGAAAAATTTGCAACAAGACGGGTGGTTGCTGAAATGATACGTAAAGTAAAACAGAGTGAATTGTAGCGAAACGAAGTGTCAAAATTACGTAACTTCGTACTAGTATGGCCTGGCTCGGCTTCGCCCGAGATTAGAATGTGACCGATTTTTGAAATTGGCTTCGAATATTCACGTTCTTTAGCCGACAAATAAGTTGCCCGAATCTTACTGCGACGAGGTAAAAGTGAGTTGAAGAGTATTTTTTTTCTTGTTTATTTACGTATTTTTTGGTATTTCGTAATATACGACAAAATTATGATACTTCTGAAAAAATAATATTCTTTGTAACCATTCGGTTGAGGAGTAAGTAACCATTTCAGTCACAATGTTCACTATATCGGACATGAAATTTTAATGTTAATAAAAATTTTTATACATGAAATGGTTCAATTTGAAGAATATTTTGTATAAATACATTGAACATTATCTAATGTTCATCTAAGAAGCAGTATTGTATAATAAACATCCCTATAAAATTGATAATTAAATGTATGTATGACTGAAAGGGTTAAATATATCGACTTTCTACATCACCGTGTTTTTTTTTTAACTAATTATTTTAAATTAATATATTAATTAAATATTTAATACAAAAACTGTTATGCAACATTTGTTGTCATGCTCGCAATCAACGGTAAAATAATTACGCTAAAAATGATAATTAATCGATTAATACATTAATTAATGAATTAATGCTCGTTGAAACTATATCCTATGTCCCCTTCTTCGTGATACAATCACGTGAAAAAAATTCCGTAACGATTGGTAGTATAGGTTTTTCAACGTGTACAAGAAAAAACCCGCGTTGTCTTTATATAATAGCGTAGATTATCGTATAGAAAAGGTGTAAAAATTTATACAAACGAATAATACTCGCGACGATGTTTATCGTTCGAGCCGTTTTTTTTTCTCTCTCTTTTTTTTTTTTAAATAATAATAACGCGTATTAGATATAAATAAGTTATAATTACTCTCGTCGAGGAAAAGCCTAGATAATAATTAATAATAATGATGATGATGATAATGCGAATTGGTGAGGAATATAGCGATTTTTGAAATATAAACATTAAAAAAAAAAAAGACGTTAAAATCAGTCTAAATTTAAAAAGACGACGAAGCTGTTCGCCCATTAAGCTACTTTCTAAGGGACACCAACAAAAATGAAATAAACCGCTGAAATAAAATAAAATGTAAGAAAATTCTTAATCTAGATAGGCGATATTTGATTTTTTTAATAATATTTCAGTTATTTTTTATATATATTAAATTTTTGTCCACTTGAAAATAGCTTAATAGTCAAAATAGTTTTTTAACATATTAAATTCGCTGATTTTAACTACTTTTTTATTGTTTATATAATCATCATCATCATTATCATCATTATTGGTTAAATCAACGATACGAGTGAGCCAAAAACAAATTTATCGACCTTTCCTAATTGGCTGTTTGGTGAGGATTGTTCTGAAATCTCGAATAGAATCTGTACTCTGGTAAAAATTGGTAAGTTACGTATTGATCGGTCTCCTTCTTCTACTTAGACGCACTTAGTTCCTTATTTTATGTCACAGGAACGTGTTGTATACAAAGTGACTGCTTAATAACAATTATTCGACACGAGGAAACCGTCATTTTCATATTTTCCTATACGTGTACGATAATTTTAAATTGTTTATTTACTTTTTACGAATGAAAACGCATGCTTATATATATATATATATCTTATTCTTTCTCTCCTCAACCTTACGGTTGGTGGGTTTGAATAATTTATAGCCATGTTAAATCCGTGTTGAAACCATGGTTTACTGGGAACTGTATGCATCAAGGCGAAGTATTTTTTCCCTTTATTTTGACTTTCGGCGATGTAGTACTGTTGGAAATCAATTAGTACAGATTGTCTAATCTTTGGTAAAATATCAGTCCAATTCCATTTAATATTCTCGTAAGGGACTCTTGATAGATTATAACGCGTCAATTCATCGACCACCTCATTTCCAGTAATACCACAATGAGAAGGGACCCACTTAAACTTTACTCTAGATCCACGATTGTAAAGCTGAATAACCCGATGTCTGACATCAAATTCTAACTTTGATATTTTAGGTTCTGGAAACTTAGATAATTGTAATAAGACACTTGAGGAATCGGATATTATTAGAATATACTTTTCCCTCATATCTTTGACTAGGAGCAAGGCTTTGTAAATGGCAAACAATTCTACAACAAATGAGGAGCCTGCAAAGGATAATCTGTATACTTTCGATATGCCTTTTTTCGGGTAATATAAAGCAGAGGTATAATTTTCCCGTATTTTATCGACCGACCCATTTCATAGTGGCTGAATGATTAAACTGGCTAAATGGCGCAAGCTGGGCCAAAAAAAAAAAAAAAAAAAATCCGTGTTCGGGAACACATTCGTGCTTTTATGTCGACATAACTGTCGCCATTTTTTATTTGTTTCATATATCCAATTCTAGGTCTTCCTTTACTTCGGCTTCCGTTCATCTTCCCTTCAATTAACGTTGTCATCCATTCTGAGTGTCAAGTGCCAAACCATTTCTTCTTTTCTTTATTGTATCTCCGATTTCTCATTTATCTCTTGTAGAACTTCATCGTTGGTAATCTTACTCGTCCAAGGTATTTTCAGCATTCTGCGCCAGCACCACATTTCGAACGCTTGGATCTTATTCTTTTCAAATCGTCCATGTTTCCGCTCCATATAGAGCCACACTCCAAATAAAGCGTTTTACGAAAAGTTTTCTGGTATTTAATGACATATTCTTTGATACCAGGAACGTTTTTTTTATGAATGCGTTTTTTGCGAGAGCTATTCTTCTTCTTATGTCTTTTACACTTCGACCATCTGACGATATTATACTTCCTAAATAGGGGAACTCTATTACTTGGCTAATATTCTAGTTGTTCAGCGTCTGATTTCCATTTTTGCTACAAGCTATGACTTTATTTTTTTTGGTGTTTATGTTCATTTTGCATTTGTCCTGTATAGCTTGACTTAACACGTTTAAAGATTCATATATATATATATATATATATATATATATATATATATATAGGGTGAGCATAGAATTTGTTTTTTGATTTACTCAAAAATTACTCGAACAAAATTTTTGGCTGAATTTTTTTTTAAAAATAGGAAAACGAGAGATTAGCTTACAATTATTTGTGGAACACAATACCGTTCAGATGACCGCTATTTGCAACAATACATTTATTCATTCTTTTTTGTAAAATTTTCTAGCATATACCAGGACACGGCATATGTAGAGAAATAGTTGATAAAGGTAGATCGTGTATAGTACATGAACAACATAAATAAATAATTAAAAAGTATATTTTTACATTTACGATAAGAAACGACAATTATACAATTCTTCACGTGTTTCGCGATATAAATAATAATGATAAAAAAGCCGAAGGCAAAATAACATGCGGAAAAAAACCACCATCAAACCTTGCATGTGAAACGATTATACCTAAGGGAGAAATGTAACAAAATTAAATATAAGATATAATGTATGTTCCTTATAGTAATAAAACGGTAAGTCGAAAAATCAAGGCACGGAAGATGATGCTGCTCACACACTGTTCAGTTGCCCTGTATGAGCTGAACAGCGATGTTCTTCTAGTCTCTGGCTCGGAATAACCTTAATAGACAACTGAAATTCTACTGCAACCGTGTGGTACGTGTTATCATGCGTATGAAAGAAAAAGCTGAAAGAAAGCGTCAAAGGAGGCAGTTCTGAAAGAATCAGCTGATAGACAATGCCAAAGAAATCAGCTTTCTAGTCATCCCTAGAGCATTCAGTAGCTAAAGACTGGAGCCACATGGCCCGGAATTAGTGCTTCCTTGATTAGGTCTGTACCACTGAAGTAATGCTGAAAAGTGGTACAGACTGATAAAGTCAATGGCATGAGTTTTGCGGTTGTTTTTAGTGAGTAGGAATCTTTCATAACTAAACCTTTGAGCTTGGTATCCACTTTATTTTATATCTCTTATATTTTAATCGGAGACTAGTACACGTGTAGTCCGCTACGTTATTTACAATAGGATAAGTATTTAGAGTCTGAAAAATTTCTTTGTTTGTTGATGTATTACTCATTGTACATATGGTAATTTCAAAGCTCTGCGCATTCGATCTATTTTAGCGTAAAAAGGCGTTTTAAGAATGATTCTACAGTAATTATTTTGTATATGTTGCAGCTTATGTTACTACAAAGTCTTGCGTAAGGCTACACAGGACATGCGTATGATATTATCGGTCTTAAGATAGTTTTATAAAAAAAATTAACTTATTTGCGGTATTAACATGACATTTCTTATTAAAGATAGGATATAATTGAAATAAGGCGGCTTGAGTTTTGCCTCCGTATGTTTAGAAAAGGTAAGACCTTTGTCTAGAACGACAGCGGGATATTTGATCTCAGTCTTCCACTGTGTGGATGTGTTATTACTGGGAATCTGAGAGTGAGGTCTTATTTTTGCTGTTAAATAATATTGATCGTGTTTTATCATAATTTATATCGATTTTCCATTTATTAAAGCATGATCTTACTCAAATCCTATATTTAACCATTTTTAAATAGTATCTGTGCGATACGACGCATAATTGATAACTCTGTCTTCCGCATATAAAGAGCCGTATGCAGATTTTTATCCTTAAGAATATCATTAATAAATAAAAGAAAAAGATAAGATCCGAGTATACTTACTTGTGGTACTTCAGTTAAGATGTACCTTGTCACATATTATTTATTTTAACCATGAATTTACTATTTGTTAAAAATAATCTTTAATAAGTCGTACGATATAATTAGTAAAATTTTAGTCGAATTAATTTATATATCAAGCCGACATGCCGTGTAGTATCGAAGGCTTTCTTAATATCTAAAAGAAGTAATGCAGTGTGTTTATTTCGATTAAAATCATCTGTTATAAACTCTGTAATCCTCGCTAATTGCACAATTGTAGATAAATTACGCCTGAATCCAAACTGGTGTTCAACGAGAATATTATTAATTTGTGTAAATGTATTCGACTAAAAATAACTTTTTCAACTATCTCGCTAAAAATACCGAGAAGAGTGACAGGACGTAGATTTACAGGATCTGAGGTTACCAGCTTTAGGTATGGGTGTTACTTTTGACGTCTTCCTCAAGAATTAGGGAAATAAGAAAGTTGTAAAATAGAATTTATTATGATAGTTATTTAACTAGAGCTTTTTCATGGGTAGATTTTTAAGGAAAATCGTAGAAACCTTGTCCGGTCCAACAGACTTTTTCTTTTTTAGTTTATATGATTATGTATTTCAGCAACAGTATCAATATCTGCTGTTAATATTCCACTCGAAATCGTAGTTAAATATTTTTTAACGTTGAATTTGACTTTTACCATTCTGATAAGCAAATGCCATGTTGCAATTCTGAGCATGCACATCGTAGTACGTGTTTAGCTAAAAGTTAATTTTTGTCTTGATCTGAATAGGCAATTCTACTCCCGATAGTTCAATATGTATTAGAATTAGTAAATATTTTAACCGTTTAATGAACAAAAGGAAATAAAAACAATCTATGCTCGAAATCTATTCCGCGAATTCGGAGTAGAAATTAGTAAACTATGTGTTGGGACTTTCCGCAATTATAAAGGCAATTAGAGATATACGATGACTGAGAAGAGGCCGAACGAAATCCCGAATTAATTGCAAGAAAAAAGGATTACGTTTATGTCGGTTATTTAATGAAATGTACGACGTAGGATAGTAATATAAACTTTTGTACGTGCTATCAAAAAATAATCATAACAAAATGAAAAAAAACGAACTCAAAAACTTAATTTTTTGTGATAATTTTTTAAAAAATCACCACAAAAATAAAAAAAACCTAACTCAAACGATTTTCAAAAATTTCGATACGAAAGTTATCTTATAAGCGTTTGATTAAATAAAATATAGTGATAGCTAATGTGACAACGGCCAGCCGTTGACAGTGAAGACGTGCGCGTATTATTATCAATTTACACTCAATACATTGATAGTAGTGTACATTGATGGCAGTGCCGTAGAACAAGTGTCACAGTTCAATCTTTCATGAAGTATAAACAGCTACTCTCTGTGATCTGCATCTACTTTTTCACATCCGACGTAGAATGGTTAAATGCTATGGTCGGTCGTTTTTTATGGAGTAGAAATGTGGAACTCCGAAAGCGCAATCGATAAAACGTAATAAAAGCGTTTGAAATGTGGATCATTCGTAGAATGTTGAAAATATCGCGAATATAAAATTTAAGAAAATCCGTTCTCGACATGGCTGGTGCTAAGAGATAACTAATTTCCGACATAAACGAGCGGACGATAAATTACCTTGAACGCATTCAAAATATTCCTGAATAATTTCGATATTACAGGGTAAAATAGAAGGAGGAAAACGTGGAGTTGAACGCATAGCCTTATCATGGTTGCAGAAGATCCCTAACTGGACAGGGGGGGTGTAATTTTAGTGAGCTATGTCGAGCGGCAGAAAATACGGCAGCCCGAGAAGAAGAAAACTGGTGGCGGGTACAAAATGTGATCGAGGAAATATCTATTTAAAAAAATAAATAAATAAAAAAAAAACTGTTCGGAGGACAAATTTAAGGAAATATCGGCTAAATGTAGGAAAGATACAAAAGTATTCAGTCTCAATTCTGACCGTTGTGATTCTGAACTGTAGTTACCGCTGTTACTACTGTACCAAATCGATTCCGCAAGCTATCAGTCCAGCGATTAGGCACTCTGTTTCTTGCTCTCACATCGGGTGTTTTACTAAACGGCGGTATTTTTTTAGAGTGTCTGCTCTTAAAATATGACCAAAAAAAAAAATTGGTGGATCATCCGTCTTTCGCATCATTTGTCTAATTCTATCGGTTCGTCTAGTCCGTATTGAGAGATTTTTCCTTCTCTCAATCAGCCATAAACGCAACATTCGTCGCCATATCCGATTTTTAAATGCGTCAATACGCGTTGCTTATCCACTGCTTTAATCGTCAACAAGCTCGGCTGCATATAAGAAAATTGTGAGAATTAATAGTCGTAATTTTAATAACGTATATTCGAAAACTGTAACGATTTTTAAAAATACTAGTACGTGAATGCGGTCTGAAAGTAAATATCATTAAAAAAAAATAACAAAATACATAAAACTTCATCCGTCGAAATCTAAAAAAATCTCTTACCGCGTCTTCCTCTTATCTACGCCGTCTTCTATCGGTGTTTGGCGATCAGTAATGCCATTTTCACTTTATCCACGGCCGCGTTATTTAATTCCGATTGTGTACATGGGCTTCATCGTCGGCGATCCTCCCCACACACTGAAGTTGCCTTTTACCTACGCTTCTTTTGCCAAAGATTTTTGCATATATTTTTTCATTATTCTGTCTGTTTACGGAATTTTTTAACGTTCGTCGATATATATATATATATATATATATATATATATATATATATATACTTAATTATAAAAATCAGTTAAAATCACTAAACCTTTATTTTCGCAAAGTTTTTCGGCAACTACGCCATTATCAAGCGATATATAAATAAAAATAAAGATATAAAAATCAAAATATTAATTTAAATATAAGTTTACAAATTTATACATATAAAATGAAATGTAAATACTTAAAACAACCTGACAGTGACTATGGTAAACAACACAATCAAATATCAGTAATATAAAATTTACAGAACAGTAGTTAGAAAATAATTATTTTATAAAAATATGCATTTGAACAATGAAAAATATATATTTTATAATAATCAAAAATCAATAGCTAGAAATAATATACTTTTTTACAATATACTTTTTAAAATTAATTCTTCCTCAAAATTTATCATCGAATTTAATAAATTATTTTTATCCCTTTCTTTTATTATTTCCATTTTTTTAAGAAGTTGTCTTTTTTTAAAATGTTTTTCTGTATGTAAACTTTTATAATTTTTTGATGAATATCATTTATTTTGTGTTTTAATTCTATACAATATTTTCCAAATAATGATTTTTCATCATTATTTGCATATGAGTTTAAATGTTCTTTAAATCTTGTTACGAATTATCTGTCTGATTCTCCTATGTATTCTTTTTCACATTGATTACAATTTATAGACTCCTGAATTTTTTAAAGATATTTCTATCTTCTATTTTGTTCTTACTGATTGATTTTAATAATGTATTATTATTTCTTATTGCTAAATCGATGTTATATTTGTTAAATATTTTGATTATTTCATGATTTCCTACATAATTTATTGAACCTGAATAATTCTTTTTATCTTTTTCTATATTTATATCGACTTTAGTTTTATTCCATGTTTGATCAACTATAATAGGTTTATATTTGTTTCTTATTGCTATTATAATGTTTTTTTCTTTATTCAATTTATCACTGTCTGTTAAAATTGATTTTGATGGCGTAGTTGCCGCCGAAAAGCTTTGCGAAATCTAAATAAAGGTTTAGTGATTTTAACCGATTTTTATAATTAAGTAATAAAAAATCACTACATTCCACAATCTAAACTTTATATATTATATATATATACACATTTCGGAGGCCTGTATTTTGTTTTCTAATGTTGATGTAACAGTCCAACTTTGAACTCCGTACAATCAGACTGTAAATACATAAGTTCTAGCTAATCTCATTCGAAAATGCAGACTTATATATTTTCTTATAAATAACTTCTTCATGGAGATAAAAGTTGATCTAGCTTTTTCTATTCTGGTTCTATTTTCGATATTCTGATCGACTTCTTCACAGAACCAAGTTCCCAGATATTGAACTTTTCCCACTCTTTCGATTTTAGGTGAACTAATGCAATAATAATAATAATAATAACAAGTATATTTCAGCTTAATAAATAAATTACAATTCTCATTTATGTACACATACCGAGCTTACATAATTGCTCATACTGTGCGATATTTCATTTAATATTAATACTAATATAGGAATAAGAAAATAAAAACAACTGCAGGGAAAAAATACAAATAAAAACCCTGCTTATACTAATTTATCTATTTAATGTATAGTGATATATATATATATATAGTGAAACACATAACGCATCTTCTTATACATATATTTTCGTGTACATAATTCTTATTATATAGCTTAAGATAATAAACAAAATTTAATGTATAGCGTGGTTTCGAGCTAGGTAACCATGCAGTTTAGAGAAGCGCATGCTTAATTCTTTTATGTTTATATTTTTTGTATTGTAGTTGGAGTATTGTCGTGTGTAATTGCCGATTTTCCTTATTAAGGCGTGCGGGTTAGTACTACACTTTACATAGAATTTGTTGGACTGGCTACTTACAGCTTCAGATATGTATGGATGCTTTAATTTAGTGTGCATTTCTGATACTCTCGTGTAAATTGGAGCATTCAGTATAATTCGTAGACACTTATTTGGGAATGCTTGTAATTTGTTCAAAGTTGTCTCGCTTTACACCAGATTGGACAAGAATATAATAGTGATGGCAAAAAATAAGTTTTATAAATTAAATATTTGTCGGCTGTACTCATTTTTGATTTCTTATTGAATATAGGAAATAATTTATATATATAGGACACGGAAAGCGTGATGCCTACACACGGTGCACTGATGAGCTGGAGTTATGTTGATCAGGTATGAATGAGTCGTGTATGATCCAATATTTTCACTTTCTCGAGTCATTTACTTTAATAGAATTTCGTTTAAAAAGCTGGACGATAATCGATAGATGGAATGTTGGATCATTCTCCAGATATGGTTGTACGGTAGAATATTTCGTAACCAGTAGAAAATACAATTTTTTCCGGTGAAAACCATGTTCGTATTTTTTTCTTTGGGTGTTTCAAAAACACTTGCAGTTTTCATTATTAAACTAAGAGCGGTTATGAAAGTGTACGTATATTTATAGGATTGTGTTTAGACGAGCGCAATCTTGACTTAATTCTGCTGTGCGCACATCCATTTATCAGTGATGGTTTTCACCGACAGAAATTAGGATATCAATCGAGAAAGTTTGAAGGTGTATTCAATAGAAAATAATGAGAAAAATTCAGAGCTTGTTATATAACATTAATAAAGCTGGCAAATTGAAATACTTTGCCCGTATCTTACAGCACCGCCCAAATAGTTTTACGATATTAATTAGGTGAGTAGAAATGTATTACGAAAGACCGCGCGTAAGCGAAAGAAGATCACAACTTTAACGCGTTAATTAAATGTTTACGTAAAACAAAAAACAAAACAAAACAATATGATAATCTCCTAAATCGAACTGTGATAATTTTTTTAAAATCTATTCCTAGCCAATTATCTATCAGCGTAGATGGTATAGCAACAGATCATGACGTGAAGGGTATATAGTCCAATGACTAGTCCCTATATTAATATCTAATGTGTAACAATTTACATAATTTATGCCAGGTCTATTGGCTTCATTATTCTTAATTTGCAAATTTGCATCTGTGGTGAATTATTCAAAAAGCTAATTGCAGACCAGTTAGGATGACTATGTGATGGGCATATTTTTAATTACGTCAGCTATGTACGCCATGCCAAGGTCATCGTTGTAGTTTCGTTCCTTATATTTATCCGGGAGCACTGACGATTAATCTGAGAGTAATATTTTGATATATTTGTATTTTCATTATATCGTTTGTTTTTGTTTTTTTTACTGCAGTCCCATAATTCGCATCCATACCTCCATTAATTTAAACGTATTTTCTTACTTTGAGCGATAATACATGTTTTCCGAGAACGTGCGTTTATTTTTATTTTTCGCCTGTATTTTTTTTTTGCTTTATTCAGATATTATTATTCGAAATTTTTTACTCGTTCAATACTAACCCCCACACCGTCAACGACAAAAAACCGACAATGCCAAAATGAAAAACAAGATTTTTAAGACGAGATTATTTTTATTTCACTTTATGTAATATTGAACGTAGAATAGAGCAGTAATCGAGAGTGTTCAGTATAAATTAGTCGGACGGATTTTTTCGCTTTATTTTGAGCAGTTGATTCGAAAACGAATTAAATTGTGATTATGATTATTATTATTATTATTATCGTAACTAATTGAAAAAAAAAGAGAAAATTTATAATTATTCGTTTTATATAATAAATTGTCTATGTGTAAACATATATTTAATATATTTACATATATATATATATATATATATATATATATATATATATATATATATATACACAATGTATTATATTATCCTGTCACACTGTAGTTAGAGCTGTGGTGTAACCTAGAAAATAAAAAATAAATATGCGTATGTATACAGTTACACTAGTAACCGTCAACATATATATATATATATATTACGACGATCGTCGTATGTTCACGTCGTGATAATTTTAATTGATTAAATTGGGAAATGAAAACTAATATTTAGTTTAATCAATATAAAAATATATATATAATTATTTGTTTAATTAAAGTAAAATATATTATTATTTTAGTAAAACCAGACTGGATTTGTAGTGGACAAACTATTGTTATACAATAATAATAGTTAATTTTGGTTAATAAAAATACAACCCGGTAAAATTAATTTTAGTTAATTAAGAAAAAACCCAGTAAATTCGTTTGACCAGTTAATTTTAGTTAATAAAAATAGAACCAGTAAAATTAATTTAGCCAGTGAATCGAGAAGAACCAGTAAATTTTAGTTAATAATAAGGAGCCAGTTGAGGAATTTTTGTTTAACAAGGCTCAAGAAAAAGGTTAAAAAGTGGTTGGTTGTTCATTCTTAGTTCAGTTTAGTTTAGTAATTTAAGTTCAGTAGTTAAGTTGTGAATTAGCTTTCAGTCAAGTCAGTTGTCAGAAAAAAAAAACCAGAACATGGTTGGTGAGTTACACTACAAATCTGGTTAGTTTTTATATTCAAGTAAATTATTATTTTTAATATAACCGATTCGTTAATAATTAATTATAAACAAACAAAATATAGCACAATCACTAAAAATTTTTAATCGCGAAGCTTTTCGACAGTTACGAAGTCTTTGTACGCGGACGTCCAATATGACGCTTTCCATCCAACAGTTGACCATAGAAAACCTTTTTGGAAATCCTGTTTTCACCTATTCTTATAACATCTGTCTGGACCACTGTAGACAATTCTTGTAAAGCAATAGTTGAATAGATTGGCAATTTTCCCGCTGTAAAATGTCACAGATTGACACACGATCTTGCCACATCGGCCATGCAGTATTCGGCGCAATAAACGCTGATGGAATGCTTCAAGTGAGCGTATGTGTTTTTTGTATGGAGCCCAGATTTCTGATCCGTAGAGTAACGTTGGTAATATTACAGCTTTGCACATTATCAGCTTGGTTGGCAAGGGAATGTGTTTGTTATTGAAGACTCTTATTTAGCCTATTTATAGCGGCTGAAGCAGCTTTATCTCGTTATCTAGACGGATATTGTTACTTAATACGCTTCCAAGATATTTAAAGTTATCGACTTGTTCAGTTGCATTGTTGTTTACTTTAAGCACATGCTCGCTCTTTCCTTTATTTGAAGTTGATAGTTGTATTAGTAGTTTAGTTTTCTTCTCGTTTATGGTTAAACCAAATTTATTATAGACCATCTCTAACGACTACAATATATTCTGCAATTTTTGCAATTTGTGGGCTACCACAGCGCAATCATCCGCGTACTGGAAATCTAAAATTCCCGTTTGCGAGCGTTTGGAAGTAGCACAGAACCGCTGTAAGTTGAAGAAACCACCATCGAATCTACTGTTTATTATTATGTTCGTCGAGACTAGTTTCTTGAGTGTAAGTGTATGTATAAATGTCATATATACTGCGAAAAGTGTCGTCGGAGCTAACACACAACCTTGTTTGACTCCTGCGTTTATTCGGAATGGCTCTGATTCGCGATTTTGTATAAATGCAGTGCTTGTATTATTTTCATGTAGTAAGGAAAGCATTCGAACAAATTTATATATATATATATATATATATATATATATGTATATGTAGGTTTACCAACATCGTACAAGTATTGTTTTCCGGTTTAAAAATTTTCGGATCTATCAGCTTTCAAAAATATTTAAAAAAAAACGGTAAAATTTTTAGTTTTCTTACAATGTTGGTAAGAAACGTTTTCATACTTTAATAATTTTGCCGATGTTAATAGATGTTTTAATCGTCTATGATGGATAGATTTTTAAAATTACGCAAAAACGTGAAAATAATAATTATTATGTTTTTTTAATGAAGAATCCTCGCATTGCGTAGGCAATTTTTAAATTGCTATTTTCGGACTTTGCCGTAGCTATTAATTAATGTTACCAGCGTTTTGTAATTGTAAACACCGAAGTTGCATTAAATGTTGGCGCCTGGTAGCAAAGAATGTAATATTTTATCTCTGGAGCCTAGTTTGTTTCGATGTTTGTTAAAAATTTTTCGTTAGATTATAAATCGAAGCAGAAATTTGACATAGAATTCATCGTTTAATTAGTAAAAACGATCGATTTTACGTTCCTAATTTCCACGAATTTTTGTTTCTAATCAACGAAGGATAATATTGTATAATGCATTTTGTCCCGGGTTGCAAACTGAAAATTTTCGGAAAATATATTGTGAACGGGTACGTATTCCATTGATGATACGTAGCACTAGTAATTGTCTCCCGAATTAGAAAACGGATGCGATTATTCTGCCAGTCCTATAATTCACGATAACGGGATGAAAAAAAAATCGTTTTGCGAGATATTTCTTTTTTTTATAAATATTTTCGCATATCTTATTCCTAGCCTGCTTGGCTATCAATAGATGATTTCAGTTGGAGATAATTGCTTGAATGCATTCAGCTATCCAATGATAGGCAGAATTATGGTTTCATGCTGAATCATATGTTTGTCTTCTTTAATCTGAAGCTGGACTAATCAGCCAGATCAAATAGTTTTGTCCTCTTTAGTTTCCTAATCTCTAATGAATTATCCAGATTTAACGCAGTGTTATTAGTATGATTGTACAGCGTATATGTCTTTTTGCTGTTTCTTTAATCACGTCTTCTACATATCGAGTTTTTGTATCCTGGTTTTATCATTGCTCACGAACCAAGGTGCGTTTGTCATTTTTCTCAAAACTTTGTTTTGAAATCTCTGTGTTATGCGGATATCGTTTTTAGCACTGCAGCCCTCGAGGTTGGAATCCGTAGATCCAAACGGGCGCCGCGAGAATTCGTTTATATATTAATAATTTATTTTCAAGCGATAGCTTTGACTGCTTGCTTATTAGCCGGTAAACTTTCTTTAACTTTAGGTTTAGCTCCGCTCGTTTGCTTTGAATATGTTTGCGCCATGTTAATCTTCTATCCAAGTGTAGACCTAAATACCTTACCTGCTCCTTAGTAGGGACTTTTTTTTGTTATTTATATATATATATATATATATATATATATATATATATATATATATATATATATATATATATATATACTAGCTGACTCGGCGAACTTCGTATCGCCCCACAATCAATAAATGTATAAATTTATTAGCTGAAACGCGGTTTTTTCGTTTCATCCGATAGATCGCTTTATTGTTAATCATGTGAATCATAATTATTAACAAAAATCAGTTTTATTTTCATTGTAGTGCTTTGTGATATACGATGTTTTTCGTTTGATTACCTGGCGCATAGACAAACATATCTGATGGTTTTCCAACACGGGAACAGGCAACATACAATTGACCATGTGAGAAACATGGGTTTTCTAAATTAATACCACAAATACTTAATGATTGCCCCTCGGACTTGTTTATGGTCATAGCAAAAGCAAGCCGCACTGGAAACTGTAGTCGTTTAAACTCAAATGGCACATCAGTCGGAATCATTGGGATGCGCGGTATGAGAACATCTTCTCGTTTATACTTTCCCTTTAGTATAGTTGCTTCTATCACGTTGTTTAGTAATTTTTTTATCGCTAAACGTGTGCCGTTGCAAAGACGCGGTTGGTTGATATTTCGCAGCATTATAACTACCGATCCAACCTTTAATTGAAGATTGTGAGGTGGCAATCCTGGCAAATCCAGCGAGTTTAAAAATTCCGGTGGATAGTTGATTATATCATCTTGGTTAGTAGCTGAATCAACTGATTTATATATCCTCGATTCGCCTGTAATTTGTTCTTGAATTTTGAAATTTAATTCATTTACATCTATGTTTTTTGCAGCCAATATAGCTCGTTCGCTCAACCAATCATGGTTTCTGTAATTTTCAGCAACATCTGGAAACACTTTCTGAATAAGTTCATATTTTGATCGAGTTAATTGACAAAAACTTTCAGGAAAGTTAATGCAGCCAGTCAACATGTCTCTAGGAAATTTGCCATTACCAATGTCAATAAGTTGTTTAGAGAATATGTTTCCAGATTGATCATTTTGCAATTCGACACGCATATTCTTGCTTAAATGAAGTACTTTGACATGTTTCCACAAATTGGAAGACTTTAGACATGCATTGAGTTCATCAGCTGGCGTTGATCGTGGAATCACTGGCAATGTTTGACGAAAATCACCTGCTAATAAAATCATGACACCACCAAATGTAGATCTTTTAAAGTTCTGTCTAAAGCCCCAAAGATTTTTTATGTGCCATCGTGCATTCATCCCAAACAATCAATTTACATTGCTGCAAAACCTTTGCCATTGCGGCCAAATTGGTCCAGGCGCGGTTTTCGTTACGATCGATAGGTGTCGAGCTACCCTGAATCTTTTTTTTAAATTTCGACGATTATATATATATATATATAATTAACATTGGCCGTGCTAAATGCATTGTAGTATCGGCCAGTCAAAAATCGCCGGCAGAATTTTTAAAAATCGAAAATTAAATTTTCAACTCACGATTTCTCGATACCGGTTAATTTTTAAGGCATTTATCTAATAACATAGATTATAGATCTCCACGTCTACTTTCTTTTAAGACCAATCCAAACTTTTTAGCTACCACAGAGGCTTCAAAAAGGGCCCAAAACCCAAAAACCCTTTAAGCCCGATTTTCTCGGCGATTATTCGATATAAAAATACGGCAATACAATCGTTAGACGCGTATTTTAATGACGAATAACTTTCATTAAAACACTGTTTCCAAAATTTCGAATCGTTCGCGAATTATTGCGAAAAAATCGAAATTTCGAAAAAATCGCAAGAAATTTTCGGATCGGGTTTGAAATTTTTTTTTGCGGTTTTTTCGTTTCATCCGATAGATCTTATATAGTAACGACTATTTGTAAAGTCGGAATCGTTTAAAAATGTTTACGTCGCTCGCTATGCCTTGCTAAAGGTGGCAGGTCATCGATTTTCAAAAATTCGTAGCTCGACACCTATCGATCGTAACGAAAAACGGGTTTCTGTTTCGTATCGGTCGTTTTAATAGCTACCAAATCGATTCTATCGAAATTTTTCCAAAATCGAAATTTAAATAATTTACCCCTTCAACCCCCTAACATCCCTGAAATTTTTGTTCGAATTTTTCTCGCCGTAAAAACCATCCTTGAACTTAAACGAACATTTTAAAAAAAAATTGGCCAAATTGGTCCTGGCGTTGTTGAGTTATGCGCTTACAACGTTTAGCGATTCATTTTTATATTATAGATATATATATGCTTACAGGTGTTATTAATTTATTTGTGAAAGTAACATGAGTACACTTTGTTTTATTAATTTTAATCTTCCATTTTTGGCACCAGTTTTTAATCTGGTCTACGAACAATGGTTTCAACAAAATATTGCCGTATCGTCTGCAAAAGTTGCCACAAAGCAGTTATCTGTTACTGGTAAGTCAGCTGTATAAATAAGGTACAAAAGCGGCCCTACTACACTTCCCTGAGGAACGCCAGCACTGATAGTGTATATTTCTGGATTTGCATCTCCATATTTCACCTGTAAATATCTTTCGTCTAAATAGGACGTGAAAAGTTTGTAGTAATAAAAGGAGAAATTAATTTTAATTTTATGAAGCAATCCCGTGTGCCAGACTTTGACTGGCTCACATCCAGAAATACGGAGTCGCAAACCTTTTTTTTTTCCTTCAAGGTCAGCTTCTATTTTTTTGACAACTCGGTGAACCTGGCTGAGTTGTTAAGTGCTTTGCTCTGAATCCATACTGAAAATCGAATAATTTCCTTTTGTTCAACTACAGGAAGTATTCTTTTTAGCAACAGTTTTTCTAAAAGTTTCGATATAACTGGTAACAATGATATTGATCTGTTAGAAGTCTTGTCAACGGATGTTTTCCCTGGCTTCTGTATCATTATAATTTGCAAAAATTTAAGCTGCACAAGGAAGTAGGTCAGGCTAATTATAGCATTAAATAAATAAATTAGTGCTACCAATCCCTTGTGTGGTAACTGCTTTAGTAATTTGGCGATGATATAAGGTCATATTCAGGAGCCTTTTTAGGGTTCATAGCTTTAATAATTGCTTTGATTTCGCCAGGACTAGTTGGTTTAATTGCTCGATATACATCTGTACTGCAATTAATTGAGTCTAGGTTTCCATTTCCTAGGTGAGACTGAAATATATTGATAAACTAAAAATACTTTTATATCGTACCGCAATATATTCACCTAATTAAAAAAAAAAGTCTATTAATTTCGTCGGTTCATACATATATTGCGCCTTGCTACATTTGTCGCAGAAATTACCCAACGTGATACTGTGGGGAATATCTACATCTTAATCAAGCATGCTGACTTCTCTAAAAACGTCGCTATATGGGGGAACAATTGTAGGTTATCTAGATGTAAAAGGGACGATACATTATATGAAGGTGTAATACTCGAAGAACGTAACAAGATAAGGTAAAGCTCCGAGCGCAACGGTGCTCTACAGCAGAACATTCAAAAAAGACATGATTGGGACTGTAGACTACCTGTTCAGAATGGAGGAGACAGAACGGACTTTCTCTAAGCTGCATACGGAAAAGACGGTCAGGCAACAAATGATGTCCAAATCGCAATCTGCTGATGAGTACAATTCTCTTACGACTAATCTTTTTAAAAAGATTGAACCACGGAAGTTTGGGGAGAGACGGCTGGAGGTGATAGTAATAAGTCAGAGGTGATTGACTAATGCTCTTAGTGTACATTAGCTCCCATTGATCCCTATGCTCTAGCTGAATAAAGTGAATGATATCTTTGTGAGTTATTAAGTAGAGCTCTACACCACTAAACGGTGCGTCTTTAGCCAATGAGTCAACAAATTTGTTGTCTGGAATACCTCTATGACCCGGCACCCACAAGAAGGACACAGATATTCCCACACGTTCCAAATTATTAAGTTTTAGCAAAACTAAACCAATTAGTGTATCTGACACGCTACGTTTATTGTCTATAGCCGTCACCACGCTTTTGGAATCGGTAATAATAAGGTAATTTCCGCGAAGATTTAAGTCCGGTAGAATTGACAAGGCTTGTAGTACTGCTACACATTCTGCAGTAAATACTGAACATTCTTGGCATAATTTGTACATGTTACTAATATTGAGAGCTGGAATGAACACTGCTGCTCCCGTTCCTCGAATTGACTTGGATCCATCCGTGTAAACAAGGATGTGTAGTGGAAACATTTCTGAGAGAATACTATTGAAAGTGGCACGGATTAGTGTAGGAGGATACACACTCAGTTTTCAGGGAAAAAGGATGAATTTTGTTGAAGAAGTAAAAATATGGTACTATAAATTGAAAAGGAGCTTGCATGCACGTGAGACGTGCACGAAACTTCTCCAACCAGAATGGATATGACTGAACATGTTAAACAAAGGGAAGCGATCATCAACAGTTTCAGGGCTAAAGAACTCCAAGTTGTAAGGGCGGAACCTCAGTTTTCAGGGAAAAAGGATGAATTTTGTTGAAGAAGTAAAAATATGGTACCATAAATTGAAAAGGAGCTTGCATGCACGTGAGACGTGCACGAAACTTCTCCAACCAGAATGGATATGACTGAACATGTTAAACAAAGGGAAGCGATCATCAACAGTTTCAGGGCTAAATAACTCCAAGTTGTAAGGGTGGAACTTTGCACTCTGCCATTAATGCTGATATCGGAGTGCTTTTAACACCACCAATACACAGCCTAATGCATTCATTTTGCACACGATCCAACTTGCCTAACAATATTTTTGACGCGGTTCCATAGAACATGGAACCATATTCCAGTTTAGATCGGATTAGTGATTTGAAGAGTAGTAATAGAATAAAAGGGTCACCACCCTATTATGCAAAATACGTAAAATGTTAATAGTGCGATTGATAGTTGTTAATAGTTTATTAATATGTGGGCGCCATGTTAATCGAGAATCCAGAATAATTCCTAAATAGCGAAATGATGAGCAGAAAGGAATAGCGCCCCTTTCCGTTATAATGAAAAGGTCATTTGGGTCATATCGGCGATATGAAAAAACTACTGCTGCACACTTTTCAACACTAAGGTTTAACTTTAAGTCAGAAAGACAATGTTCTATTGTAGCAACATCAGCATTAATATTGGACATGGCAACAGAAAAACTCGAATTTGATGTAAATACAGGGATATCATCTGCATAGAATAAAATCCTAGAGCGCATGTGGATCTGCGACAAATTCAAAATATAAAGATTAAAAAGGATCGGGCTTAGAGAAGACTCCTGGGGTAAACCTTTGTATACTGTACGTTGATAATTATCCAACCTTGTACTTAATGATATACAACGCTGCAGAAATAATCTACAAATAAAGTGGCAACAGTGGTCAGGAACACCTATGGATAATAACTTACACTGCAAGGTAGGCAAATGGACACTACCATAAGCATGCATTATATCCAGAAAAACAGTAATGTTAAAATGTTTTTAAATAAGACTATTGTATATATTTCCTAGCAGGTCACCCACACAGTCCACAGTGCTCGTATTACTGCAGAAGCCATATTAGGAGGAAGGATTTGATTGTGTTCTAACCACCAATTAAGACGTAACGTTAAAACTGATTCACATATCTTCCTGAAACAAGAGGCCAAAGAAATAGGTCGAAATTTTCCATTTTTCTTAGAGATGGGAACAACAACAAATACCTTCCAAGAATTTGGGATCAATTTGGACTGCCAAACTTTATTAAGAATGTCCACAAAGATTGTAAAAAAGTTATCTGGTAGTTTCTGCAGTAATTCGAAAGACACGCCATCATGACCAGGTGCAGTCGATTTTTTGTTTCCTAAGACATAAGCAACTTCATTCTTAGTAAAGGGAGAATCTAAAAAGTGGTTAGAAGGCCTACTGAGAGGTTGCATGACCTCTTCCAGTTCAGGTACATGAGAAGGGGCTATTGTCTCGATGAAGGAATACATATTATCATCACTTAATTGATTAACCCGGCTATAGGTGGAACATCTGAAGGCTTTTGATAACCACCACACCTTTGAAATTGGGGTTTGTCGATTAAACTGTGTACAAAACTGTTGCCATGCTTTCCTTTTTGCCAGTTTAAATTCACGCTTGGCTAACGCGTTAGCTTTCCTCCAATGTAGGTAATTTTCAGTAGTGCTATTACTTCTATATTGTAGAAAGGCTTTTCTTCTATTGCAACACGTTGACAGGAATCTGACCACCAAAGGTTTGAGTTGCATTTATATTTCTTATTAGATATATTATGATGTAGTGGCGGTGTTGAGATAGAGAGAGCATCACTGATAGCTTTATAGAACATTTCAAACTGGATTCTGGGGTCAGTTTCACTGCATATAGTGAAATCAGTCATCTGAAGATGATCTGAGAACTGATTCCAGTTAGTACGTTTATAATTCCACTTAGGTGTTGAGGAGGGTCCTAGAACCTTGTGATTGTACGTGCCATTATATTTATTTGGGTGAGTATGGGGCAATGGCCACCTCCTGCAGTGTCTGATATGTTCTTCCAATAAGCTGAAGGCGAGCAAAACGTTAAATCTATTGGGTTAGCGACAGTTCCAGGCCTGCCAAAATGAGTAGGGCTGCCGTCAAGTCTGCTTCTAGACAAGCATCATACACTATTTGCCCTAAGTAATTATTTGTATGACCACCCCAAGCAACATTGCAGGTATTCCAGTCGCCATCAATGATATATGGGTTTCCTAGTGAAGTAAAAATATTTAGGAATGAAGACGTGTTGGGTCGGAAAGGAAGTTTAACATATATGCTATAAACACATATAGAAAATGACAAACTTATGGAAATCTTAGCGCTTACCAACTGTATAGAGTTAGAGATATCTCCCGGTAAGTTACAGGAAACAAGAACAGAAGGGATGTTATCACGCACTAAAATTGTAGTTCCGCCATATCCATCCGCCCTGTCGTCTCGATAAACAGTAAAATTATTACAAGAATATTGTTTGTTGGGATCAAGCCATGTATCTGAGAGCAGCACTATATCAGCTTCATAATCATCGATTAATTTTTCAAGGCTGCCACAGTTATATTTCAGGCTGTGGCAGTTCCATTGCAAAATATTAAGAGGTTTCATGATTGTGTTCTTCGTATGCTCGACAATTCCTCTTTATTAGAGGTAAAGTCTTTTCGCATTGCATGCTCGACAAGCCCAGTGCAAGAAGCAGTAAGTTCCTCGATTGAAAGATTGGTTGGGACGTCTCTCACGATGCCAAAATGGAAAAGCAACGTTTGCGGGATAAAACAACGAATATTGAGCTCCTTATGAATATTCTCTGATAGTAAAAACATATTAGCCTCGATAATCGTGTTAAAAACTAATCTAACTTGATTTTTGCCACTCCTAGTCATTGATTTCAAGCCCTTTATTTTATTATGTAATAATTTGGCTAAAAACATAGGGTTTCTATGTAGTTAATGTTTCCCTCTATTATTCCTATTTTTATCATTATTACTATTACTATTACTATTACTATTATTATTATTGCTAGTGTTATCGTTAACATTATTATTATTATTACCGCCGCTATTCTTCTTATTATTACCTGCATTAATACCGCTAAGACGATCGGCGTTTACCTGAGGGGCAGGGGAGAATGTATCGCCCTTGCCCGCCGACGACTATGACATTTATCGACTATTCTCTATAATCGATAAGATAACGAGTTAAGAATAATAATTCTTGCTTTCTTCTCGACCTCGGAAATTACCGAAATATACAATCGACGAATAAACAATATCGAACACAGAAAGTTAAACTTCACTCATTTAATACCCGTTGTTTTCCATCGATCCACGATATTGTATGAAATATTTATGATCTATCTCTGAAACGTATTAATGTAGAATTTGTCCGGATTCCCAGTCACTCGGATATCTACTGGAATGATATCGTAGACAATCTTGCTAGAAGCGTCTTGCGAATGGCTCATTCTACTTCAGCACACCTGTTAGGGACATTTTATCTGAAATTAAGTTTACGCACAAGGAATTATTTCGAAACCGCGCTTAGAGGTATTACTCTATTCGTCCGAACAATTCAGGATTATTCATCCTTCGATTCTCGTCATTCCTTGGTTCTTTAATTTCTATAGCAAAACAAGGATTTCGTTTATTCGTATTATATGTCGCCGAAGACTTAACGTCAACAACATTCCATATGTTCTATTCGTACACAAATTAGCCCTTTCGCCATTGAAGACCAGATCGCCGATGAAAACCACCTATTTTTCAATTCCAGTTATTAGAGAATGTACCAATCAAAATTCCTCTCACGTATGTCGTGGTGGTGTAGTTGTTAGAGTGCTCGGTCAACTTGACGATCGGGGGTTCGAAACCAACACGCGACATGGAAAGTTTTCATCATTATTTAATTCTTAATTATTACGGAGAAGGTAGTGGCACACCACTCCGTATAACATGATATGCATGCGCATCTGCGTTGCATATAAGTAGTGCCTTGAATGTTAGCTAATTTTGTACGTAAAAATAAACGTACAATATAAGCTAGTCACGACATTCGGCAAAGAGTAAAGGAATCCATTTTGCAATTAATCTCATATGCTTGGCTCACAGAACAATAAGGTATACATGATTATGTTCAATTACATATCAGCGTGTAGTATAAATATTTAACGTACATATCATCCATTTCTTACAGCCCGGGGTGGAATCATTAATGCCTATATATATATATTCGTAAATGTCGGTAACATATATATAAAGTTTTTAATTTCAACAATTTAATAATAAACCATAATAATAACAATTGTATGTGACGTCACACTAATCTGGATATGTATTATTGGACGGTGTTTAGTGGCGTTGCAATATATATATATATATATATATATATATATATATGTGTGTGTGTGTGTATTCTCTTCATAGTCGGATAACTCAATAGTTGAAAGTCGTGACTTCTATTGTAATACACCTTATTTATCTTTTTTTCATCCGTTTCTGTTTTGGCTATTCCGTATTGATTGAGTTCTTGCTACTCCAGTGAGGTGTATAATAGTATCCATTCATCGAGTCAGTGGTCTGCCTTTTCTTCTTTTCCCTTCAATTTGTCTAATTAATACCTATTTTTCAAGATGATTATCATTCTTTCCTGTGACATGCCTATAATACTTAAAAATTTTTTATTGGCATAGTGCAAAAAGGCGTCGTTTTCTGTTTAACTCGTCAAAAATTGATATATTTGTATTTTTTTGTTATCCATTGGATTTTCAGCGTTATGTTGTATATCCACATTTCAAATGCATCAATTTGCTGTTTTTCTTTTTTTTTTTTTATTTTATATTTTTTGGCTTGGGAATGTTAGCCAGTTTAAGTTGCTAGTGGATTTGCCAATATCGTTATTATGTAGATAGATAGCATATGGTATTGATGGATTAGTTTTTCTATAAACTGTTTCCTCTGGTTTTGGAATGTATTCCATTGCCATAAAGGATGATTTATATTTTCTTCGTAATTGTTTTTACAGAATCTGTATCTGTCTGAATTCGAGATGTTTAATTTTCTTAAGATGTTAGCTGTCTTGCAATGTTATTTATGGTTAAAGTTCTCGCTTCATATAAAAATATCGCAAATACAAGAGTATTAACTTGTTTTAAAAATAAACGAGAAAGGTGTTAAAATCACTCGACGTTTTATAAAAATCGCAAAGCTTTTCGACTATTAAGTCATTGTTAAATGAATATAAAGTAAAATATAAAAATATATAAATATATACTATATTTAAGAAATATCAAGCGTAAATATACTAATTTAGATATACAGTACATGAAAATTAATAAAATGAAAAATTTCTCGTTTCTTTCTCTTTAAAAAAATCACTACAATCTTCAAATTAATTTGCTTTATTTTTGTCAATTGGCGTGGTGCGCTGGAGTAGGACGTTGTGTGTTAGTCATATGTGTCCTGTTCGTAGAACATTCGCAGAACAGTAGTTGTAAGGAGATAGAGATTGTGATGTGTACCAAGGTTCTGTAGTGCGCTTAATACAATGAAGGAAATTGTCGGTGTAGAGGTTGTACAATTTGTTGTGGTCTTTCGGACGAATATTTCATATTTGGATTTTTCGCCATGAATACAAAACGTGTTAGTTTCTTGAAGAAATAATTTAAAATTTGATTCTTTTTATATTTTAGGTTTGCTTTTTAATCGAATTATTTAAGCTGTATCACTACAGATAGAGTATTTATGAGGTCGTTTACCTTTCGGAATTGAAGTTTCGGTCATCAGTATTATGGAAGCATTCTTGTTGAGTCTTTGGAATTCCGTGTTCTCATCCGATGAATAATTAGAATTCCTGGAACGTCAAGTAAATTACTTATAGGTATTTAATATTGCGTGCGTGTGTGTGTGAATATGTTTTATCGAAGAAATCGTCAGACGGGAAAATATGTTGAAAATGTAAATAATAAATTAATAACATTCTCAGGAAAGGTTTGTATGAGAACGAGTTACCACTAACGAATAAAATTGATGATAAGGAATGAGGGCGTTGATTACAGAATATCTTTCTCCTAGCGTTCATAGAGTTACGATCGGAATTTCGTAAAATAGACGTTTTACTAAAGATTTAATCGAAACTGTTCATAAATTTTAAGTAAACGTTAGAATTTAGAGGGTAAGTTAAGCCCAGTTCAGTTTGAATTTTCTAAAGCTACGAAATGTTTTTAAATTACATCGTTAGTATTCGAATGCGCCTCTGCTCGTTGATGAGATTTAATAATACTATTTTATTTTTTATTTATTTTTTTCTAAATTTACCTGTTACAATCTTAACTTAACGTTAAATAAGTAACTATATTATAAAGCTTATCACATGACACAGAACATATCTGGTTATGTGATACAAACGAGTGTGAAGCAGTTAACCGACTGGTTAAAGCTTCATAATAATAATAATGAATCAGATTAATTTTCGGTAAACAAATATTAGTATAGTAAAAACAATAATGTAGTAAAAGTAACTTATTGAAGTGGGAAACAGGTGTGGCAAGCGACGATATCCGCGATTGCGGCATGATGCAGAACACGGATCACTTCCTTCTTAGTCGCCCACGAATTAAGAGTAAGAAACGCGATCGAAAGGAAAAATCGATAATAAAAACCGTATAAAAGGAGAAATAGTTTATTAAACATGATATTTCATATGGCTGCGAGCTATGGGGCTGTTCCTCAAAAAGCAACATTCTAAAAATACAACGATACCAGAATAAGATACTAAGGAGAGGATAGCAGGCGCTCCATAGTATGTCTCTAATTACACATTGCATAAAGATCTTCCGATACAATTTGTAGAACATGAAATCCATCAAGCAGCCAGCAGTTACCTAGCGAGATTGAAAACACACGAAAATCCGTTTGCAACATTTTTACAAGCTCAATCGGCCATTAGAAGGCTGAAGAGAAAACGTATTACTGACTTCAAATAATCGGGCTGCCATTATTTATAACTTGGCAGTTCTGTCGCTAGGCCGACTCTTTCTAAAAATTTCTCATATTCATTATATCTGGTAGATGACGGGTCAGACACGTCAGTTATAGATTAGAAGGAGATAATAAAAAAAAAGTGTGTATTGCTAGAAAGGTCGAATGGTGTTGTTCCTTATATAATTTGACCAGTCAAAAATGTCGCGATTATTCTGTCTGCGCCAAACGTCGCAGTTCCTCGGTCGGATTTTGCGCGACACATCAAGAAGAAATTATTATATCTATGGGAAGAAAAACGATGTTCTGTCCCTTCAATCAATAAATTGCGTTCGGTCAAGTCAACCATACGACCGTGGAATGTGTAAACGCTTCCGTCAAGACCTAACTAATTTACGATTCAAGACGAAAAATAATTAGTCTTATTTATTTCGATTCGTTCTGGTTCTTGCGCGTGTCTTTCCCCCCTTTTAAATCGTCTTTGTATCTGTACGTACGTCAGAGTGAAATAGAACTATCTATAACGAAAATGGATATTACCAGCGAAGAAGTACAGGAACCGTTCCATTCATTCTTTGTATTTTATATTCCTACAATATCGTATTTAAACTATTAGCCATCTGAACTAGTGTCGTAATACAGCTTCCGTATATAGGTGTACATATATATATATATATATATATATATATATATATATATATATATATATATATATATATATATATATATATATTCACTAAATGGTTTCGTCCACATGAAGCATGCATATATATATATATATATATATAAAAGAAGAAGAAGAAGAAATATATATTTACAAAACATATAAACAAAATCATGAATACACAAATAATTGAATAATGAAGAATGTTAAGTACCTTATATATATATATATATATACCTTAACAGTTAACTTACTAATGTACAGCGACATCTAATGTATATGTGATAAAATTAAAATTTAAAACTTAAAATTTAAAGTTTTAAACTTTTAAGTACAGGAAAAAATTAGAAAAAAAACCTGCAAGAAAACAATAAAAATAAATTATAATTAGAACTTAAGTAAAGAGGGAAAACACGTAGTAAATAGGAAAATAATTCTTAAACAAGTAATCTATGTTTAATTCTGCGGTGTTCGTTTTTAGAATATCGTACGATGAGACTCGAAATGTCGTAATCGCCTATAGAGTGTTAATTAATGCGCTGTCGTGCATTATATAATTATGGTAAAATTTACTAGATAATTTGTTTATATAAGTGAGTTCATATTCGTGTTCGCTATGATAGTTTCGGCTTTAATTTTGATATCGTTTAAAGTTCAAGGGAAGGTCAATTTTGAATCACGATACATACAAATATAACCTTTGTGTCTCTAAACTAGAATAGTATGATTTTTTATTTCACATGTATTTTTATACGCATTTACAAATAGTACGACCAACGAATGTTTGTTTGGTTTCAAAAATCGGTTTAAATGTATTTTTACATATAATAAAAACTATGATGGTCGTTGTATACGCGTATGCGTACGCGAGTAAATGAGTAGGATCTTAACTGACGCTTTCACTTCCTTTGTTCGTCACTATAATGATTCTATTTCTAACACAAAAAAATACCTCCCTTATTCTGGTTTTGTGTGTAGTATGAAATTTTCTCTAGAGAACGAAAATAATTTCCAGACATTTACAGCGTGTAAAGGATGAAGTTATACTATGTAAAACCACAAAACGTTGTTTTATATAAAGTAAATGCCCATTGAAATATGCAATTTAATGTTATTATAACTATTATAAATTCTAAATTTACCACTTACTTACTCTTCTATATCGTAATGTAATACAATGTCGTTGGTAATACATGATAAACCATACTTTAAAAGTTACACATATTACGGTGTTCAGTTTCAGCTGTATCAATTTAACAAAAAAAAAAAAAATATTTAATGACCAACGATAAATTGTGTATTGTAAAAATTAAGGTGAAATGTTTAGTATTGTCTTTCTTTTACAGTTGAATTTGTACATGAATTCCTTACTCTGATTAAAATATTCTATGTAATCAGTAAAACTGAACGTATGATTATTAATTTTAATGTTATCATATATTTCTTGATGGAGATTTTTGATCTCGACCAAATATTAACATAATTTATGATTTAGTAACCTCAAACTTTAGGTTTAAAGCATTTATTGCTATTTTAAGCTCATTAATAACTTCATTGTAGTTAGAAATATGGGACGATAATATCAATTTACTACTTAAGTGTACGTTATATATCAAGAGTAGGACATTTGATTGGTGTATATATATATATATATATATATATATATATATATATATATATATATATATATATACTAGCTGGTACTCGGTGTGTTGCTGCCACAGAAGGAATAATTATGGAAGTATTGATTTAAATTTGGAATTTTATTTTGAAAACTTGTTCAATTAAGAATGATAGAATGAATGATATTAATTTTGTTGTCGATAATGAAGATTGAAATTCGATTGTATGTAAAGGGGAAGCATCATTTATATCTATTTTATTATGTTGATGGATTTATTAGTTAATTATATAACTCTCCATATGTCGTGTGTAACTACCAGGACTACTATTACAACCTAAGGAGACATGCGGTTAATTTATATGTATGTTAGGAGTCCGCTTTCTGCGACAAAAGGCAGGATTCTAACTATTGATTGAGGGTTGTTTGATATGATTTTACGTGGCTCTGTATTTTGCGTGTGTTTGGCAGTTGTAAATTAAGTGTTGGCTCTGTTAAATGCCCGAATAGAGGTCAGTTTGTTTGTGGAAGGCTTTCGCTATATAGATAATTGTGTGATACGGCTGTTCAATCCACACATAGACGGTTTAGGGTATAATACTATTTTATTTTCTGCTTGTGTCATCTGGAGGCTACCAAGGTTCAGTGGTTGATTTCATGCTCCTTAGAAAGCTTGTTTGTGAGGTCCAGCGGTGGTCCGTTCCTGTTTACTGTTGTTCATGAGTATGTGTGCTTATGTTGGTGGAGATGGTGAGTATTCTGGTGTTCTCAAGGTCTCCTCTATCACTACCGTGCATCCTAATGTGACTTGAGATCCACAGAAAGTATATTTCACATCATTGCTTATGCAATTTATGTACATTGTGTTGAATTTCCAATGTTATTAGGTTTTTGTTGTGAGTCTATTATAACCAATAGTTTTCGATATGAATGCACGATTGATCTGATGTATTGAATACAGTACATGATTCCATACAACTCTGCATCTAGAGAGGTACAGCCATCACTTAGACAGACTGAGTGTATTATCAATTTGATAAGAGCATGTTGCTTGTGATTTGTAACCGCCTGCTGTGGAGTTTATTCCCTGTGTATGTGCGTATGGTCATTGTATTTTTGGAGGATGCCTAATAGCATTTCTTTTATATTTATAAGTTATGTAGAGTTATTGTGCTGTGTGAGAGATAAATCTATTTGTGTTTCAGTAGGGTCCTATTGGGGTACTATCATATCGTATTTCTGCGTTGATTTTGGAATGGATCTTACGTGATATTTTGATAGTGCTCTAAGTAACTTGGATATAGGGTCATTGAATGTACATTCTTTGGTGTATGCATATGTTTTATAAATGCTTTAGTATTGACAATATTTTTTGATTTTCGATCTTCAATTGGAGCAAATAAATTTTGTGACTATCTAATCCTGAAAATGCAGTGCATAAATAGTAATACTATAATTCTAGATTCAAATCGCACGTTTTATATGATTATGGTGGTCAGTGCGCGAAATGGCCACATCATCTTTCGATTTCCCGTTCAGAATAGATGCCTCGATGACATTCTTCGACGTTAATTTCTTCAAAGCGAGTCTTGTTCCATCATACAATTACGGTGGATATTGGTGATGCAGTTTGTGTGGCAATGTACTACGAAAATCCAAAGAAAAAAATCTATTACGTAATTTTCTTACCATTTCGTCTTCATTCGTGACGCTCTAATCGATTTGTATGTGACAGAGTTGCCTACAGTTTATAAAATTACCTACAGTTTATTCTTTGACGTTGGTATTTTTTCTGCCACAATAGCACGTCTATAGAGCCATTTATGATTTTTATAATAGGTAACAATTTTGAAAAAACTTCATCAATGAATTGTTTGGTGGATGGCAAAATAAAGCAAAAGTATATGAAATAAAATTTCGTGGGCACATATTTCTTTACGGCTTATATATATATATATTATATATATGGCAAAGTTGCTAGAGTGCTCGTCTGTCTTATCTGATAGTCGGGGGTGCTAGTTGTGTAAAAATGTTCGTCGTTATATAACTCTTGATAAACGCGGAGAACGGAATGGCAGCCCCATTCCGTATACATCATGTGCTCGTGTATCTGAGTTCCACATAAATGCCAGCCCGTATTGTACGCAAAAATAACGTATGAGCTAATCGTGATGTTTGACAACGGACAGTACGATAATATATTGTGAAAATTGAATTAATAGATGTTCTTTGATCTGATATTAATAAACAAAAATATTTTATTATTTAGGACGTGATAGATACATTCTCGCCGGCCATTGGCAGACATCTTTTACAGTGGTTATCCTGAACATGGGTATCGTGATCTATTATTTAATTTGATGATTTCACACCGTTCAGACGAATGCATCCTACAGATGACAATCCTCCAAAATAATATCTGTCCATCTTGTCGGCTTACATCCTCGATGGTATCTTTCCTAATAATCTTTCCCATTACCATTGTGCGCTTCACACATATATTGTTTGCCTATATTACATCATTGTATCTTCTATCTTGTGTTTTCCGAAGCCACTGAGTAGTTGAACATTGTTTAAGACCGTCAGATGATGGCCTATTTCTATACTTGGCAAAATGATGATATCTTTCGAGTTTTTTTATTTAATTTAATTTCACATGTTACCATCCGGTGATCACTGTCAGTTTGGACTCTATTTAAAACTTCGTAATTTTTTACTATATTTATATTGATCGTTAAAATGTAATCAATTTCAGCTTTAGTGGTTCTGTTTGGTTCCATTCTGATCTTTTTTAAAAAAACGTATTTACTACGTATAATTTATTTTCTTGTGCAAACGCGGCTAAAGTATTTTCTCGCTCATTTCTGCCTCTATATGCCTGAGGTCCTATGTATTTGTTGGTATGATGGACAATTCCTAATCGTGCGTTAATGTCGTCCATTACTAATGTATTTGTTGTTTTTTCTTTTAATAAGGTGCATAAACCTGTATAATTTTTAATGTAGACTTATCTATGTTAATTATTAAATAGGCTAGTCGCTCTAATAGTCCCCTGTATTTGGCTATGCTTTCTTTAATGTTTTTGTATACTAAAAAACCTACTCCATGTTGTTCTTGCTGTGTTCCTTTCCAATAGATTACGTGACCACAATCCTTTAATACTAATATTTCTTCATGTATACGTTCACTTAATCCAATGATATTCCACTTGATTTTCTCAGCTTCGTAAAGTAATTGTTGTAAATTCTCTTTTGTTACCAAGGTTCGTGCGTTATGATAATATTTCAGTATGCTTAGGAGCCGCATGTTCGGGTCGATGCCTTCTTTCATACATCGACCTAAGATCCCTTGTTATTTTAAAGTGTACTGGTGGCACTTCGTTTTATTGTGATCATTCGGTATTAAGGGGTAGGTCTTATCTCCCCACGAGGATCAACTTCAGCTTGGAAAAGGGTTGATAGTAGCTCAACCTACCAGAGCATGATAAGCAACCGTTGTTCATGATGATAGAATCGTCCGCTGTCGTATCTGAGAATAGTAAACCTATCTATTTTTACATCCGTCTAGAGGCTATCATTTCTCATAATACCTGATAAGATTCTTTCTTTGGAAAATAAGCTGTTAATATAAAAAACTATATTAAAGCCTATATGGACATATGGTTCGGTGTTACGAAGCTATACTATGGACAAACACCATCTACGGGATGCGGTAAGGTAATTTTATTAGAGCCTGTCGTCTTTTTTCCATGGTATGTATCTGACGCACTTTACATGGAGGCTTTAACATTATGTTCGGGATGAGACCGAATGTATCGTTCAACCGTGGTGCCTTTGTGTATATTAAAACGAAGGAGGATATTAAGTTTATTTTGAACCGTTAAGAGATACTAGCGGGCGTGTTGATACCTAACGTGTTACTCTCAGTAAAATGTTGTAATTTTTAGGAAATATTAAAAACAAAGTAAAATTGATACGTACATTCTGTTTGATTGACGATCCGCGCATTCTTTCAGTTTTTATTATGAACGCATATTAGTAATAAATGGATAGCATGATATAAATGTTCCAGACAAACCCGTAGAATGTATAGTGGGATATATTAATATTTTTACTTATTATGTCTTTTTATAATATCAATTGATTGTTTTTACGACGTCTGATTTGATATAATTCAAAAATAATGGCGTTCTCAAATAACGAAAAGTGGTTTTTTAAATGTTGTTTACAAATGGGCCTTGTAGTAATTTTTAAAAATTGTCTTGTATGAAAATTAACTGTATTCGATTTTGACTTCGTTGGTGGCATACGAGAATCTCTTCTGGATGTATTTCTATTAGATTTTTTAGTTTAATTTCGAAATCACAGACAAAGGGAACTTATGAATTTTTGTCAGCATTATCATCATATTTCTGAGTAACAAAGAATCATTTCAAGTATTAATCATGTTTATTATTATTATTATTATTATTACTGTTCTGGTTTGTTTTTCTATGTTTAGTCTATCGACTTGAAAAGGAATTTCAAATATTAAATAATAAAGACTGATGGAATTTTATCCAATGAACCATATAATAAAGTAGGTGTGAGTAGATTTAAGGTTTATACAGATATATATTTTTTTATACGTGTGTGTTTGTACGTGTATGTATGGGTGTATATGTTGTATTATATCGTAACACGCTTTGTTCAATATTGTATAAGGGGCAGTGGAATTTGGTGGTAAATATTAACAAGTTTCCTCCTTTCTTCTCCATGGTGAATTATTTGATTAGGAGAGGAAAAATTGGGTTGTGCTTTTGCTGGAGCGTAGTGTAGTAAATTGTGTTTATATGTGTCTATGTGTGTGTCGCGTGTGTCTTGTGTAGTGGTTACGGTGTACACAGGTTGCTGATTGATTGAAAAAAATAAACAACGTAGAAACACGATTGTACGCGTGTCTGTGTGCGTTGTATCAAATAACTCAAAGGATATTTAAACCAAACTATAGGCAGCGTATTAGATTGTTTGAATGATTCGTTCTAATGTGACGGGTGTACGTTGTCGTTCGTCAAACCTTTCGCTTATACTTATAGTTTTGGTTCAGAGGGTGTGTTCGGTTAAGCCATCGTTCGTTTTTAGCTGTTTATACCGTTTTTTTTTTATTATATATATTTATCGTTCTGTTTCTCTTCGTATTTGGTACACAAAATTAACTTATAAACCATGGACCTTTTAATGGGTAAGTTTTTTATTTTATTTTTTTTTTTTTTGAGATTTTATGACTATATTTCAGTTAACGCGACGGCGGGGAAATTTTGTAATTCCGATAAATCTGATTAACCCTTTCAGTCACGTACATGAAATCTCAATGTTAACAAAAATATTTGTTTTCTGATTGACTCGTGAAATATCTGAATTTTAAAAATATTCGTATAAATACGTTAAAAATTATCTACAGTTCATCTAAGAAGCAGTATTGTATAATAAAATATCTGTATAATTGTGCGTCGAAATTTGATAACGTATGAGCGAAAGGTTTTAATATGCCATTTTCATCTTTTTAAATTTCGACTTCTTAAACACGGAAATTAATTAAACTTTCGAATGACGATGATAAGATTAAATAAAATTATATATATAATTAATAATTTTAAATATTTCGATTACTAGGTGAAATACCGTAGTATTTAAGATTCGGTTGTTTAACTAATTTCGATATTCTATTATTATTAATTATATATATATATATATATATATATATATATATATATATATATATATATATATATAATGTGTAAAAATATCCATCGATCATGCAATTTCAAAAATTAATGCAATCGTTATTTCGCACTTTTATTATGACGTATTTGTTAATCGATGTTATCAAATTTAATTAATATGCTTATTTATTTTAATGACTTTTGAATATAGAATTTGCTAATAGTCAACCTTCGATTATTATTATTTCTTTTTTAAATTTTTAACGAGGATGTCTATCTTACCCAACGTAATACTACTAACTCATATTTTTATAAACTTGGACAACGTCTCTAGAAATATCGCTATGTCTGGAAACAGATGTGAGATGCGCGCAGTAATTTGAGGTATAGTTTAGAGCGTAATGTTATTCAAAAAGGGCGTTCGAAGAACACGCGATAAGGATTGAAAATTGCATGTCCATCATGTAGAGGGTTTTCTCTAAGCTGCATAAGGAACAGGCGATTCGGCAACAAGTAATACTCGAATCGCAATCTACTGATAAGTACAATTCCTCTCCGCTTAATGTTTTAAAAAAAAGTAGAACCGTGGAAATCTAGGAAAAGACGGTTGCAATTGAGATAGTACCTTCTAAGTGTCAGAGGAAAATATTAGTAAAAAATCTATATTCTAGACGTTAAGAAATTACTTAGTTTACATTTAAAATCATAAATCTCTATACAGCGGTAAATTAAAAAAAGTAACATGTACAAAATCATAAAACACAAAAACTGGTGAAGTGATGAAATTAAAATAGTCCCTTCTCTAGAATATTTTATTATCGTTTTCAGAAACTACAGGGTCTAACATGTGAGGAGGAAGCCATGAACTAGTTTATAATATGTTCACGATTTTTTTCGCTGTAAACCATGCAATGTTTTTATTACGTGACGCTTCGAAAACAATTACAATTATGAAAACTGTAATTGTTTTCGAGAACGTCGTGTAATTAAAACAATTGGCATGGTTTACACCGAAAAAAATCATGAACCTATATGAAAGTTTAAAAGTTTATAATAATTATAGAAACTCATAAATTACCAAATGGAGTCGGCTAAATTAAAGTTGCAAACATTCTTTTGCGCATAATTTGTAACAATATGTCGTTTCAATTACGAGATTAAAAAATAACATTTTATTATTTCGGGAAAAAATAACCACATAACTAGCGAATCAAGATACTATTTATTCGTAGTCTTATTAGCTGAACTGATGGGTAGAGTTATCATAAAAAATTTTTGGAAATAAATTTGGTGGCGTTAAATCTAATCTTTAAGTAAATACTTGGCAAATAATATATAAATATGCAATAATTCACAAGGCCGTCGGAAATCTCAAAACTAACAAAATCATAGATCCCGACGAAATTAACAACCAATTTATTTGCAAACGTAATAAAATAATATTTCAACGTACGTACAATGTACGTTCATCAGCCTGCTAGTGGGGGGCTACCTGTAACTGGTAAAAGCGATATAATATCAGTTCATGACGTCCAATATGTCTCGTAGATGTATTTAAAATTTTTATTGAAAGTCGTTTGAAATTTAAATTGTAAAGTAATTACTGCAGCTCGCTGGTACGTCTCGAACTTTACCCTACATAACGACTTAAACGTTACATTTTTGTATAGGATGAAATGAAAAGATAAGCAAACAAACTTGTCAGCGTTCACACGAATCCACTTGCTACTGATTTGCATGAATGATTTGAACTAAGCCTTTAGACTTTGTTCAACCAGTATACGTTTAGAGGCGATACTGCTGAGTACTACCCCTTCACAAAACATCACTCATCTCATTAAGTTAATCGCTAAATGACCCCTAAAGTGGGTCGGTTGTTATGAGAAATATATATATAAAAAAAAAAAACAACTAGCATATGTTTGATAATTATTCTATCGTTGCAAAACACTCGAGAGTGTTTTTTCCTTGCACCTACACTACTATGATCAACGCTGCTTAAAAATTCATTTTTTCTGTATTAGTAATAGCTCCTGTCTTCATTACCTCAGCCAATTGTTTGCATTCCTGCATCACGATCCGATGTTAGACAAAAACCTGGATGCCTACTTTAATTGCTCTAGGAGCTTAGTTTTTTTTTTTTCAACTAATGGCATATATTTTTCGCACTTTCCTCCCATTCTACTGACGCTGATTCAGCCGTATTTAATTTTTTTTATATGATATCCTTATATCGAAGTTTGGTTGTCCGTACGGTCTAAACATCTTGCTATATGCTATAGAGCAACGTGTTTTTTTTTTTTAGGTATTGATTTCTCTTACACGTTGATAATAAGTTTCATCAATTTCGTACGTTTCAGTGCTGAATATTAATCGACAAAGACATTTAGATTTGTTTAGCACTTTATATTAGTTACCTTGTCTTTCCGTTTTATATGAATTTTACGTTGCACTCTCTAGACAATTTATACTTTTATAGTGACAGTTTAGTTATTGTTTCTAAATTGCGATTGCAAAATACTTTATTAATCAGTTTGTTGAATCGTAAATCCTCGAACACACCCTCTAGATATAGAAAGAAGAAAAAGATTTATTTCAATATAAAATTCTATACGTCAGGAATAATTTATCTGTACATAAACATATGCGCCAAGTATCCTTAAAGTTATCTTAACAGCTAAACGCAAACAAACGACTTTACGAAACTAAATAAATAATAAAGAAAGTAACAATAAGTAAATATTAAATTTATAACATACTACATAAAAAAAAAAATCGGTGCATAATACAACGATGCTTATATTTAGTATAACGCATGCCGAGATCATGATCATATTGTAATATCCGATTACCTGACGAATAAAATTATTGTCACAGGATACATTTGTCATAAAATTTCTTCGATAATTTATAAATAATATGAGGAATATTTAGCGTTGAATTCGTGTATTGTATTTTAGTCCATCGAGGAGCACTTGATGATATTCTGCAACGCTAGTTTTGCATTGACTGAAGGTTTTTGTACATACTGACGGACACTCCGAACACCAGACAAGACAAGCGTAGACACGAACCTATGTCTTATAATGGTAGTGTTTATTAAATTATTGCTGACTGGAGAAAGATTGAATCGGTAACTGAAAATTAATGCAAATATTCGAATGGATTTTTTTGCTTTGTCAATAGATTTATTAATATGCGCGTTAAATGAAAGACGATTAATCTAGAGTAACTCTATAGTCAACCTGCTTCTGCCAACTGATGCATTTATCATTAATAGTAATATGAGGCAGAGAAGGAGGAAATCTTTTAGTAAATAGTATAACGTGCGATTTGTCCGTATTTAAACCACCAGCGTTTATAGTATTTGCCGCGTTTTGTATAACCTATTGTAAACGGCATCAGAGTTCAGTACGATGTGCAAAATAGCGTCAGATCATCAGCATAAAAACCAGCACGGACGAAAGGTATTTTAGAAAAATCGTTTAATAATATCAAAAAATAGGTAACGACCTAAAATACTTCCTTGCGGAATACCTGTAAAAAGCGTTTTAATCGCTGAATGGCAAAAGATGACAAAATGTTCTATCGTCTGAGATTAGGGTAACTAATTAATTTAATGAAATAAAGTAGATAACCGAATTAAATTAATTCAAGATACCATTGTACCAAGCTGTGTCAAAAGCTTTCTTAATTACAATTAATAGTAAACCCGTATGTTTATTAAGGTTAAACAGCAGCATCGATAGCACCGATACGATCAAAAGTGTCTGTCAGACAAATGTTAACGTTAATTAGTTCCTTAAGTTTTTTTTTTTCAATTTTTGAAATTAAAAATTTTTGATCCGTTATTAAATGAATTACATTTATCAGTTGTCATTATGTATAATATAACGAGATTATGTAACTCTAATAATATAATACCTAGTAGTCAATTTGGATTTCAACCAAAGCATTCCACAACGCAACAGATAGCAAGAGTTGCCGACTCTATCGCAGATAATTTTAACTTCGATAAACATACTGGGATGGTATTATTTGATGTGGCAAAAGCTTTCGACACAACCTGGCACGACGGTATTATCTATAAAATGATTGTTACCAGGTTTCCCAATTATCTAATTAAACTGATTAATAGTTACTTAAGTAATCGATCATTTTATACCGTTATAAATAATGCGAAATCAAGTAGCAAATCCTGTTCTGCCGGCGTGCCTCAAGGTAGCGTGCTAATTCTTATTTACATTTTTCATGCATGATTTCCCGCATATAAATAACATCGAGGTTGCCTTATACGCTGATGACACAGCGTTGTACTGAAGTTCCTATAGACCAAGTGCTATCAGCAATAGGTTACAATCCGGTGTTGATCGTGTTATTTTTCTAAATGGCAAATTGCTCTTAATCCTTCCAAAACGAAAGCAATTTTCTTCACTCGTCGAAGACCGTTTTTACCGACCAGACTTCACGTCAGTGGCGTTGATATAGAATGGTCTGACCAGATAATCTTGGTGTCATTTTAGACAAGAGACTAACGTTTTCTAAGCATATTGACTATGCATCATTGAAGACAAACAGAGCAATCTGTTCAATTTATCCCATTTTCAAACGTAAATCTCACTTAAATATTAATAATAAATTAATAATCTACAAGTCAGTCATTAGGCCTATTTTAACATATTCTTGTCCAGTTTGGTCTTCAGTCTCAAATGCTAGTTTTAATAGACTGCAATTAGTCCAAAATCGATGTCTTAGATGTATCCTCAATGTTATACACTAAAATTTCAAATATGCATAGTGCTCTGCAGATACCATATGTAAAAGACTATATCCTCAAACTATCCCAAACATTTTTTCTCAGTTGTAGTGGACACCGTAATAATTTACTTTCCAGCAATAGGAAATTACGATCCCATATGGAACTAAGTATTAGATATACTAAGGGTATAAGCATCGACGCATTAAACATAATGTATTATTCTCATAACGTCATAATTTGTTTGCTTTCGTTTCCATTACTTATAAATGATATTACATATTCGTTATATAATTAAACTTATTATTTTTTAAATTACCTCTTTTCATTTGTGATGGTTTTTTGTCTGATTTTTCCATCAATACTTATTTATATCTTGTATATTTATTATTTACCAGTTTATATTATTAGTTACTTTCATAAATGGAGAGAGCCTCCGGTACATTTATTAAATATTATTATAACTTTTTAATATAATGCCAAATATACGCGTTTTACATTTTTTTACATTTTTTACATCAGAAGACAAACGTGAAATTGAAATAGGAATAGTAATAAACATTTTTAACTAAAACTAAATCTAATACACTTGGGATTTCGCTTTTCCAATAGCTTAACCGTTAATAGGTATATTGGGCGTTGATCAAGATTTAAATTTCCATTTTCTGATGTTTTCTTGGTATTTAAACAAATCGAGACATTTTTTATGCAGACGAAGCCAGATGGAAGTCGAATAAATCGTTGTTCTCCTGGATTATTTCGTTATGCTTTATTGTCAGGTCGAAATTCTTCAAAACGTCTGCTAAACATTTAGTCGCTGCCTGTACCCTCACCATCTGCGTATTGTAGACTCGCAATTTTAAAAATGTGAATTGTTGAACGTGTTTTATATTTATACGAACCTTTATCGAAACAATGTGTTTTTTTTTTATATCGCTGCTGTTTTAAATGATAAGCGCTGAAGTAAAACATAATTTATTACGGCCAAGTAAAAGTTGAAAAGTAAAGGTGCCAGTACACATCTTATGATATCGAATTTGGTTCGTGACTCACTTTTCACTGTTTTTTTTTTTCCCAACAGAGTTTGTTGTCACAGTTCGGTAAACCGGTAAATTTCGAGAAAAACTCGTCTATTTTTAAGTATTTTATAATGAAGAAAATATTTTCGCAATTTACTCGCTTTCGAAAACAGCCCTTTATATCTACACACACAAACATATATATATATATGTGTATGTGTGTGTGTACATTCGGTTTAGAATTTAACTGAAACCACCCTAGACGTTGTTGAAACTCGCTGTTGGATGTAAGAAACTGAATTATTTTTGTTGTGAAACGTTCGGATGACAGTTTAATTGACAAGTGTCCCTTACGTAGAAAATCCACGTTGGCGTTGTCAGGGCACTCGTACCCACGTATGTATGTACGTATACCTTGTATATTGTCTAAGATTTATGCGATGCAATTTGAACATTTTGTTACGTGTCCTCCGAGGTGGTTGAAAAGTTTTCATTATCTACATCTTTCTAAGCATACCTTGCCAATATACTAAACTCATCGCTTTCACTTTATTTTTTTCTTTTATATTACACGTGGGGGAAAACATATTCCATTAGGAATATTGTAATTTTTTTTTTTTTTTTGAATTCCGTTTATTGAGATTTGTGATTTTATACACATATAAAGCGAATCAAAGTATAAATGAAATGTACGTATACGAAAGTGTAAGTAAATATTGCAAAACCAAATTAAGCATCGGTTCACGAAATAAAAAAAATAATAATAATTCAATGAAACCTCGTAATAGTGTGAATTCGCAAAATATAAAAATAAAACTATTTAATAATAGAAAATAGATAAACCTACTTTAAATATAAAGGAAAAAAGTGTAAAGATAATAATAAATAATATATACATGTTGCATATGAATTGCTAAATACGTAGTTCTTCCAAGTTTTTCCGAATTATTCCAATTTGGCGCCTTTTGTAATGTTTAGGTTAATATTGTATTGCCAACGAGTTAACAATATACCTGTTTTACATTTTTATCGTCCATCATTCTGCTATGCGTTTCATTTATCTGTTGTCTATTATGCATAACAAAATAATATAAAAAAAGATGTAATAATTTTAGTTCGCGCTTGAAAATGACGTAACTGTCGAAAAGCTTCGCGATTAAAAACTTTTAGTGATTGTGTTTTATTTTGTTCGTTTATAATTAATTAATAAAATCACTACTCTCCAATATATTCAACTTTTAATAACAAAATAAACTTATAAAATAATAAATTATATTTTAAACCTCTATGTTTATATTTTTTATATGTGAATTTTACTCGCTTTGAATTTTAGTCGTTAATTTAGGAAATTAGTTCGTTCTTATAAAACGGTTTGCAATGTAAATACCTGATAATTTCAGTTTTATATTCACTAGCAATTTACATTTTGCATGTACACGGTCATTACAATTTTTATGTTCGGTGCTGGATACTGAGAATTAAAGTTGACATAAATGTTTTTTGATAAACGAATACTATGCTCGTAATTTATTGTTAATTAATGTTAAGAATATTATATATATATATATATATATATATATATATATATATATATATACAGTAGAATCCGCTTAATGTGAAGCCGGATATTGTTATCATTCGGTTAATGTTATCAAAATGCTTCGGTCCCGATTTCTTGTCCTTTTTACACACAAATTTCCCCCTTTTATGTGATCAAGACGTCGTTTATTGTTATCGCAATCAGAGCAGGTTTTTCAATAAATCTCGTTTCTTATCTTCTTTCATTGAATGTGTACCTACAATTATGCATATAACGAAGTTGATAACAAATCGTCTTCGTATACAGTTGTTTCATCGCTTTCCTTATGATAATGTCGTCGAAACCAAAACGTCGCGATTGCAGTGTTTCGGAAAAAGTAAACATTTTACGAAAGTATGACGCGCTTGTACCCATATCTCAACGTGAAGCAGCATCAAAATTAGGAATTTCGCAACCGCTATTATGTAAAATTTTGAAGTCGAGAGAAGAATTGGAAACTGCGACGATATGCAACGGGAACACTTCGCGTAAAAGAAAACGATTCGGTAAAGATGAACAAGTTGAAACAGCTTTGGTTGGATGGTTCGATCAGGTACGTGACAAGAACGCGTCAGTTAACGGTCCGATTTTACGTGCAAAAGCGGAAAGTTTAGCGAAACAGTTAGGCAAAGAAGATTTCGTTGCTACAGAAGGCTGGTTTCGTAGATTTACGAATCGGCACAACTTAGTTTATAGAAAGCCGTGCGGCGAACAAGCTGACGCTGATGTTTCTGCGGCTGAGTCGTGGATCAAAGATGTTTGGCCTACCTTAATTGATCAGTATTCTCCTGATGACATATTTAACGCTGATGAAACCGGGATTTACTACCGAGCACTGCCTGAAACCACGTACGTGTTCAAAAGTGAAGCGTTGAAGGGGTTTAAAGTAGCCAAAGATAGAATTACAGTGCTATGCTGCTGCAGTATGTCCGGTGAAAAAGAAGAACTGCTGGTTATCGGTAAGAGTAAAAATCCAAGATGCTTCAAGAACGTAAAAAACCTACCAGTTTCATATTCGGCTAATAAGAATGCCTGGATGACGTTGGAAATTTTTAAAGAATGGTTGGTGCAATGGGACCGACGCTTAAATCGAAACATTCTTTTGCTGGTGGACAACTGTACAGCTCATAATGTCGACCTAACTTTACGCCACATTAAAATTGTTTTTATGCCGCCGAATACCACCTCATTAATTCAGCCGTTAGATCAAGGCGTAATTAGGACCCTAAAGGCGTACTATCGCAACGAAATGAGACAACGAGTTTTGGAACAGATCGAAGGCAACATGCAAGGCTTATCGGCGGCCGAATTAAGTACGAAAACTGATCTTCTATCAGCTCTCCATCTCTTGAAGCATGGCTGGGATTCAGTTACTAAATTAACAATTTCTAACTGCTTCAAAAAAGGAGGATTCGTTCCAAAATCAGAACAGGTCGAAGTGCTTTGTGAACTCCCTTTTCCCGATGACTTGTTGCAAGTCGAATTTGAAGAATGGCTCGATATTGATTCCAATTTGACTACTGCTGCTCCTGTGACTGAAAAAGATGTATGCGACAACATTTTAAATCACGACGACGAAGAGCTTTCATCATCAGAGGAGGAAATGGAAAATGAAAATAGTGTACCCTCTCACAAAGAAGTTATAGATGCCCTCGCAACCATTCGACGATTTGTGCAGTGCAGAGGCACTGTTGATAATTTCAATGATACTTATGCGTCAGAAAAACTTGTTAAAAATTTACTCGTTCAGAATTTGAAACAAAGTTCTTTGACACGTTACCTTCCGAAGGGTAAGTAATGCCTAATCATATTAACCTACGTATCTATTTTATCAAACGCACTTTGTGGTATGTACTTCAAAGCTAGAATCAAGTATGTGATATATGTACGTGCAATAAAAAAAATTTTTTCAACTCGATTTTTTTTTCGCTTAATGTTATCAGCCGCTTAATGTTATCGATATCCCCTCGGACATTTGCGATCACATTAAGCGGATTTTACTGTATATATATATATATATAATGTTGAATATATTGGAGAGTAGTGATTTTATAAATTATAAACAAACAAAATTATGACACAGTTTAATCACTAAAAGTTTTTTATTGAAAAGCGTTTAGTGATTAAACTGTGTTATGATTTTGTTTGATATATAATATGAATGAGTAAATAAATGAATTAATTATTAATTAACCAAATTAATACGATTGAACGCTATTAAGTAATTAGTCGCATTAAATGCCAAGCAAAATAACGAATGCACGAACTGTGTGTGTACAAGTGTAAACGTATTTTTTTTTTACACCTGTAGGTGTATATCGTTTGCGGCTATGTTCCATTATTAATTTTATTTAGTCAGACAAAAAGGTGGAATTGATTCAGTTCAAGCAATTCTTTTGGTACGCAGCTTCTAAACACATATTGATAAGTTGATCGCCTATAAAGCTATCGTTTGGTCGACATTATTGGGCAATTCAGAAATACTGGCTCCATGTAAAAGAAGCACATGCGACAATTTTATTAGCGAAGTATGCATAGAATTACGCACATACGTTACCGAGACAGAATACCGAATACAGTCGTGCTACAATGCGTTAACGTTCCATCGATTTAAATGTTTGCTTTACAGAAATAATTTTGAGACAGCCGAGGCGTATAACGAAGATTTATCACACCAGGTTGCCAAAACAAATACTCCATGAGAAAAAGATATATCGGACGTACTTGTTGAAGATAAAGAGATTTCATGCAGTTTTTATTCAGAGAATGTTAGGCAGCTGGAAAAATCGTCTTGTGCGAAAACGTATGATAAAGGTGGCCTAATGATTGCGAAACAAAATGCTGATATGGCGTAAAAAGAAGAGAAAAAACGTCTGACGTACCACCGCGGGAAACTACAACACGAATGATGAAGTTTACACTTGCAATGAATGTGGAAAGTGATGCACCGTTATAATTAAACTTTTTTAGCCACTTCAAATTATATGGCTAACCGTACTCTAGAGCTCGGATGTCAAATGGGTTTATGATAGTTATGAATATATATATATATATATATATATATATATATATATATATATATATATATATATATTGTGTGTGCGTGTGTATAATAGGCATATATTTATGTATTCATGTGCTATTTTTTTATAGGAATTAATAAATTCCTTTTTCCTATTTAAATTACGTTTCATCTTTATTTCAGGTTTTTCTGAATGTTGATTATTGCCTGCATTTGTATGTGTGTACATGTTTAGTTTTAAACTGTAAAATGCTTAATGCTTTGCAGTATGTTAAGATGATCTCTACTAAACGAATTATTATTGCTATTACTTTTTTTCAAATACTAAGGTGCTTGCCTAGAGAAAGGATGTAATTAAAAAATGCGCCTTATAATTTTATGCGTTTTGCAAACTTCAGTTTTCGACGGAGGAGTTTGTCTTTCGTACAAATATTATTGGAGTAGGTGCTGATGGATTTGTAATTTTTGCTCGAGTTAATGTTTCATCAATTACGTTTGTTGCCAAAATATACGTAATGTACGTTGGTTCCGCGAATCATAATTCGTTTATATAAATACATGTGGGGAGAGAACGAGCTACGTTGTGTTTGTGTATTTACGTATATGTATATATGTACGCAAGTAGTGGAAAAGGAGTGAAGGATGGATGGAAATATATGGATAGATTAAAAAGGATGAAGTTTGATGACGGAAGAGTGAGGTGAATGAAACGAACGGGAGGAAAGAGTGAGTAATAGAAGAATAAAGATAACTGTGTGAAAAGATATGTGTATAAATACGTGTATAATTACATACGTTACATGTACATTTATTATATATTATTCGTTCGTTATATTATGCATTTGTACTAATATGTTAATCTTATCTATTCGTATATATATATATATATATATATATATATATATATATATATATATATATATATATATATATATATATATATATATATGTTTCTGTGTTCTCATATATAATTTATATTGGACTAGATCAAGCTAACTCTTTATGGCTGTTATATTCTAGGCTAAATTTTTATTTAAAAACGTCAAATTTAAATAATAATATTACATCTTAGAATACAAACAAAAATTTCACAATTTAATAGGTACTATAGGGAATATGGAGGAAAAACAGGAAAAGGCATTTGTTTATTGCATGATTTTCACATATATACTAACTTCACAACTTCCCCAATTCATCTCGTTACTGCATCCATCTATCTAGGGCTAACTCTGAATCCGAAGTTGTCATGAAACCCCCGTATTCACCATTGTTTCTCTGTCTGTTAATTCCACAAATTCTACAAACGATAGTATGTTCTCATCTTTCGCGGAAGTAATAAATATTTTCAGGGACTTAAATTTAACTAGGATACTTACAGTATTCGAAGATGTTAGTAGAAAGCTATCAGAATCCAAAAATGCGCATTCTTTCACAAAAATTTTAATAATAATTGATTTTATACAAGGCTTATCATTTTAATTTTTAATTTTTCATTTTTAATTAATGAATTCATTCATTTTCTCTCCATGCATCACGTTAATCTAGCCGCTATTTGCGAAACCAAACTTAGCGATGTATGTAATTTTAAAATACCTGGTTATTACGTTTACAGATCTGACAATAAGAGACGTAGTGGTGGAATAGCCTTAATAGTTAAAAATGCACTTAGTCATGACGTTTTACCTTTACTACCGCTGAAATGTCTAGATACGTTGAGTATTGAATTGCAATTAGGTAAATCTACCGTTAATATTTTTTGTGCTTATCGGTACCCCCCACTGTTTCAAAGTATTTAAACTATGATTTGGGTCTAATATACAGATCGTATGCTTCTGTTATTGTAATAGGTGACCTCAATAGTAAGCATAGATCGTGGAATTGTTACAATAATAATGCTGCTGGTAACACATTATTTCAAGCATCGTCTAAATATAAGTTTGAAATATTATCCTCAATCGATCCTACGTATATTCCTAGCCAGCGGAAGCAAAATCCGAGTGCATTAGATTTAGTTTTAGTTAAAAATTTTAATAGTATTACTATTCCTATTTCAATTTCATGTTTGTCTTCTGATCATAATCCCATTAAGTCGTTGACAACTGATAAATGTAGTTCATTTAATAATAAATCTGCAATTTTTAATTTCAAAAATGCAGATTGGGAAAAATTTAAATTAATACTAACATTTGTTTGACAGACACTTTTGACTGTATTGATGCTGCTGTTGCTAACCTAACCAAAATTATACTAGATGCTGCAAAATTAACTATAAAAAAAATCACGCTTCCACCAATATTCTCAGAAGTAATATCCCTCCCAGTATTGTTAAAATTATCTCTATTAAAAACTATTATAACCGCCAAACTGCTAGATTAAGATTCACTCCTGCGTACGTTAACATCGGGTCTAAATATTTAATCCTAGCACAAATTTCTTGGCGTTTATTGAATTTTTGAAAAAATAATACCCGGAATTCGTGTTTATCTACCTTATCGCCTAAAAACAATACTCTTTGAATAGTATGTAACCGATTGTCAAAGCAGAATGTACCGCTTCCCGCACTAACCAATCCTTATAACAATCAGCCCGTTCATAAACTAGCTGACAAACTAGAATTAATCGCTACTCATGTATCAGGCACTAGTAAACTTTGTGATGATTTGGTTCCGCGGGTCCCCACTACTATAAAATAAATAATGCAGTAAAAAACTCACTAGTTACATGTTCTTCGGATAGGTTTTTCTTCGTTACACCGTCTGATACTTATAAATGTATTAAATCGTTAAGAAATAAAATGTCGTGCGGTGCTGATGATATTGCTGCAACTATGGTTAAGCACCTTCCTCGTAAAGCGATAGTTTATCTAAATTAATCGATAGCATTTTTAAATTTACTTACTTTCGGACTAAGTGGAAAATAGCAAACGTTATTATTCTCCCAAAACCTGGTAAAGATCCCATTAGCTTATTATGTACTTTTAGTAAAGTCGTCGAAAAAATTATACCAAACCGGTTACAATCTTATTCTCTAACTCACAATATTCTATGAACAATTCGGTTTTAGGACTGGTCATTCAACAGTGCACAAGTTTCCAGAATAACTGATTTCATCCCCGATAATTTTAACCTTAATAAGCACACTGGTTTATTGTTGATATTTAGAAAGCCTTTGATACACCTTGGCACAATAGGATTTTGTACAAATTAATTAAATTCGGTTATTCACTTCATCTCGTTAAATTAATTAGGTCCTATTTAAGTGATAGAACGTTTTACATTCATCACCTACATTTTCAATCAACATCTAAAACTCTTTTTGCAGGTGTTCCGCAAGGAAGTATTTTAGATTCTTAGCTATTTTTAATATTATTAAACGATTTTCCTAATATACCCTTCGTCTATAGGATTTTTATGCTGACGATCTGGCGTTATTTTGCACATCGTTCAGAACTGATACAATCTACAATAGATTACAAAAAGCGACGAATGCTATTTACAAGTACTACAAACGCTGGAGGTTTAAATACCGAGAAATTGCACGCTATACTGTTTACTAGAAAATTTCCTCCTTCTCTGCCTGATATTACTATTAATGGTAAATGCATCAGTTGACAGAAGCAGGTTAACTATCTAGGAGTTACTCTAGACTCTCGTCTTTAATTTAACGTACACATTAATAAATCTATCGGTGACCAGAAAAAAGCCATTCGAATACTTGCACCAATTTTCAGTTACCGTTCTCATCTTTCTTCAGTAAACAAGAAATTAATTTACACTACCATTATAAGACCTAGGTTAGTTTATGCTTGTCCGGTCTGGTCTTCAGTGTCCGTTAGTACTTACAAAAAACTACAGGCAATGCAAAACCGGTGTTGCAGAATATCATTAAATGCTTCCTGATAGACTAAAATACAGTACATGGATTTCCACGCTAAATATTTCTCATATTTATGATCATATTTATAAATTATCAAAGAAATTTTATGATAAATGTATCGTGACATTAACTTAATTCGGATAATCGGGAATTATATTATATTTACTCCATATATATACTTTGCTTAAAGTACTATATAACAGAGTGCACACACGATACTATGTAATTTCTGTGAGTTGGAAGTTTTTAAATCTACAAATAATATCGATATAACTTTATTTCCTGAAACTTGTTTGTCTTCCGGGAAACAATTTGGTATGGAAAATTATTATTGTTATCCAAATGATAGGCATGATCGTATAAAATAACCATCTCTCGTTCTCTCTCTACCTTATATGTATATATATACATATATATCTTCTTCTTCTTATTCTCCTAAACTCGGCGGTTGGTGGATATCTTGACGAGTGAGATGTTCACGTGCTGTGGATAGTGTTTTTGTCATCCATAAACTTCCTTCGCGGTCTTCCTGTTTGAATTTTCCCAATTGTTCTTCCTTCTATCAGGTTAGCAATCCATATCAAGTGACGTATAATATGTTCTATTACCGTATCCCTTCTTGTTTATATCGTTGTTAAAATTTCACGTTTTTCATTTACTCTGCGCAATACCTCGCAGTTGGATATTTTATCGGTCCATTTTATTTTTAACATGCGCCACCAACATCATATTTCAAGCGCCTCTAATTTACATTTGTCCTTCTTCAACAATATCCATGTTTCGCATCCATAAAGGGCGATACTCCAAGTGAAAGTATTGATAAAGTGTTTTCTAATATCCAAAGATATATTTCTGGAGGAGAGGAGGCTTAGTTTTTTGCTGAAAGCATTCTTTGCTTGGGCTATTCTTCTCTTTATTTCCTGTTCCGTTCTACCATCATTTGTTATTAGGCTGCTCAGGTATTCAAATTGCTTCACTTGCTGTAACCTTTTACCATTTACTAATATTTTAGCCTGTCCATCTCCTTTTTTATTGCATCTTAAAACTTTGGTTTTAATTTCATTAATATTCATTCTGCATTTGTTTTTTAAAAGTTTGTTTAAAACATTAATGGACTTCTGCAATTTAGCTTCGCTTTCTCTGCAATTAATGCTGTATCATCCGTATATCTAATCGTTTTATATCTAACTCCGTTTATTTGTATTCCACCGTCATCAATTTCTGAAAAGCACTTCATTGTCTTTTTCACATAAACGTTAAACAGCGCAGATGATAGGCAGCAGCCCTGTCGAAATCCTTTTTTAACTTTCGCGCTGTTTTTCATGATTTGTTGATTTTTATACAACTAAAAAAGTATTCTTCTATCTCTGAAATCTATATTTATTTCCTTTAGGCATTGAAACATAGTGTTCCAATTAACATTGTCAAAAGCTTTTTCGATGTCAATAAAGGCTATATACATAGTTCTATTCACTTCCAGCATTTTTCCTATTAACAGCCTGAGTGACAAAATAGCTTCTTTTGTCCCCCATATTTCTTATAAATCCAAATTGGTCTTCTGATAGATTTTCTTCTATTTTTCTGTGTATTCGTTCATATATTATCTTGGTTAGAATTTTTTGAGTATGAGATAAAAGGCTAAGAGTCCGATGTGCCTTATATATATATATATATATATATATATATATATATATATATATATATATACAGTCGAATCCGCTTATAAGGGGCACATCGGGCGGAAGTCATTTGTCCCTTATAACTGGTTATTCCTTAAAACGAATTTTTTAAAATCTCTTATTCAAGCGAGTGGATGTTAGAATATATACAGTTTAGTAAACAATTAACATACTTTTAACCTTATTAATGCATAATATTTATTTATATGGAAATTAAGAGAAAAATACAGGAGGCATACATAAGGTAAAAGAACCTGACCTGATATTTGTAAAAATTGTTCATTTAGATGCATAAAATACTGCCGGAGCTTTTCAGTACATTTTTTCGCCTCTGCGGTAGACACAGGAGGTAAGAAAATGTCATCCGTGTCATCATCACTTTCTGATTCTTGAATTTGTTTCTTCTTTGTGATATTTTCCATATTTTCGTTATCCAAATCTTCAATATTATTGTCACAGCGTGGCAGATTGACGTCAATATCTGAAAATTGTTCACAGTTGGCCACACGTAGTAATTCATTCGGTGTTTCATTACTTTCCATTTCAACAATTTCATAATCGGGCTCCTTGAAACCACAATGAACAAAGCAGTTCTGAATTGTCATAAAAGTGACTTTTCTCCAGCTATCAGCAACAAATTGTATAGCCTACAGTACTGTCATTGTGGAACTGATATCTTTTGCCATTGTAGAAACTGTTACCAGGTCGTCTTCAATAGCTTCTAAGATATGCTGCATCAACATCTTCCTATATTGCACTTTAAAATTTTTTATGACACCCATATCAAGTGGTTGAATTAGTGAAGTAGTGTTTGGAGGTAAGAATTCAATTTCAATATTTTCAGTTTAACGATAGTGTGGTGCGAAGTTGCATTGTCAATAAGGAGTAAAATTTTTCTAGAATCTCTCTGTAATTCTATATCCCAGTCTTCTAACCATTTTGAAAAAATAGTAGCAGTCATCCGTGCATTTTTGTTTGCGTAATATGTTACTGGCAGATTACTTGCATTGGGATTTTTAAATCAAAGTGGCTTTTTAGTTTTACCAATAACTAAAATTTTTTTTGTCACTTCCAGTTGCATTGCAACAACATAGCACAGTGATACGATCCATAGCTTTATTCGAACCAATAAGTTGTTCGTGTTTATATATTAATGACCCATCTGGAGTGGCTCGATAAAATAAACCAATTTCATCCGCATGATAAATGTCATTCAGGCTGTAACTTTGAAGGAAATTGAAAATTTTGCTTGAACTCCATTGTTCAGCTCCTGTCAAATCAGCGCTTGCCTTTTCTCCAAGAGTTTTTTGAATTTGATATGATGTCTCCCTTTCCACCGAGCAAGCCAACCATTCGTAGCTGCAAAGTCTTCATAGCCCATTTTTTTCGCAAACTCTTCAGATTTTAATTTCAACATTGGCCCTGAACACATCTTTGTGTTACTGTGCTAAATCATAAATTAAGAGCTTCATCAACCTCTGGGTTTTTACCTTCTCTTTTCCGTTTCCTTTTCACCACCTGACTGCCCTTTTCAGTACTACTCCATTTTCTACATCAGTTCTGTTCATTTGTTTTTAAACGGGAGATGGGTTTTTGGAGACGCCCATGATTTTTGTTAACTCCCAAATAGGCATATTGGGAGGTTGAATTTCGATTTTGTCTGAAATAGATTTTTTTCCCTCTAATGATAAACATTTATGCAACATTTTATTCATACAAAAATTCACCAAAACTAAAAAAAGAAAAGAAAATTTTCTTAAGGAAAAAAAAATAAAACCGCACGACGCACTACAGTTTTTGCAGAACTAAACTAAGAACATAATGAGCTATCAGTGAGAGCGTAATTAATAAACGAACGGAGCAAAAAACAGTATAGCGTCAATGAGAGAATGTCAACACAAGGACATCTCATACAAAACAAAGAAAAAACAAAAATGTTCATGTAAAGGAAAAACGAATTGTAAAAATGACTAAAATATTTATTCATTTTTATTCAATTTTTGTTTATGTGAACATTTTCGTTTTACGACGAGAAGTGTCATGCGTATCGCCTGTCTCACTATTTATTGTCTTGAAAGTCTATTAATCTTTGTCCCTCTTAACCCACACGTTGTACCACTAAAGCGAAATAAAATAGCCTTCATTTGATACATTTAATTCGAGGTTTTGCTGATTGTCCCTAAAAACGGCTGTTACTCTTATCCGGAGTCCCTTAAAGCGGATTCGACTGTATGTGTATATATATATATATATATATATATATATATATATATATATATATATATATATATATATATATATATGTATATAAGTATGACCCGCTTCACCTTCGCTGGAGAATATAATGTGACCGATTTTTGAAATTGGATTTAAATATTCACGTTTTTTATTCGACAAATAATTTTTGCCGTTACCCGACTCTTACTGGGATGAGGTAAAAGTGAGTTGAAGAGTTTTTTTTTATTTTTTTTTATGTATTGTAAGTTTTTGCACATGAAAATTACAGTACTTGTGAAAAAATAATATTCTTTGTGTCCATTTGGTTGCGGGTCAATTAAGTATATTGACTCTACATCACTAGTTGACCTCAAATCAATATCAATTCGCTTAAATGTCTGCCCCTGTGCTTTATTGATTGTGATGGCAAAAGAGAGTTTTATCGAAAATTGTAATTTTTTAAAATTGTAATGGTAAATCAGATGGAATCAGTGGTATACGGGCTATCAGAGCAGTCTCTGCTGCAGCTTAGCCGGTTAAAATAATCGCTTCAATAACGTTATTACACATGCTTGTCACTTGAATCTCGTACCATTACATAACTTTGGAGGACTGAGGTTTCACGATAGGCACTCCCAGTTTAAGGCTGAGTTTGAGAGGTGGAAGCCTTGCGGGATGAAGTAAATTAAAAAATTCGATTAGATAGTGAACAGCATCTTCTGTATTAATAAAATAATAAATCGATTTATACTCTTTATCGGTATCTTGCCTTGCATTTTGTCTAAAATAATGTTATTAACTTCATTTCAATGTGCTAATCGATTAACACATTAATTAATGAATTAATGGACATTGAAACTATCCTATGTTGTTCTCCTTAATACTCATAATCACGTGGAAAAAGTTTGCTAACGATTGGTAGTATAAGTTTTTCAAAAAACGTGTACAAGAAAACATTATATATATATATATATATATATATATATATATATATATATATATATATAGTGTAAAATATGTGTATATTCATACATATATGTATTAGTATGTGAATGTGTGTAAATATTTGTATATATTCAAAGTATTTAGAATATTCGTTCGTTCATCTTACGTACTTCTGAAATATGTAGACGGTTGGATATATATTAATGTTGAATAATAGTTCTCTGTTTTTATGCCAAATTATTCTATGAATGCGCAATAATAGTAAATTTGAAACCACTTTTCCTAACCTATTTTCACACGAGTTGGGTGGTGCTGAACTACTTTCTAAGTTAAATATTTACACCCACAAACACATATGTATACATATATATCCATAAACAACTTCATGTATTATGTATATAAATTATATGTATATTATATATATATATATATATATATATATATATATATATATATATCCTATTTTTCTATTGTGATTCGAGTCAGAGTATGAGTCCTATGTTACCCATACTAGTGTTTATGTCGCATGTGTTAACCGGGCGCGATGCATTGTTGTGAAAGTACAAAGTTGACATTTTATGGTCTGTTGTAATATGGCTTGTAACAGGAGGGTTTCTATTTTTTTTCTGCATTGTAGTAATATCTGTTAATTTTCAAACCATATTATTTCACGATCTACGATTTTGGGCGTTATTTTCTCAATCGTCCTTTGTTGGCTTAATACCTAATATTTTAAGGTGTCCTGAGAACACATATTTAAATCGCAGCCATGGTCTGTCGAGCGGACGTTGTACCATTGGCCAGAATGCCGTATAACATTCTTTTTGGAATTCGTTCGTCTTCCATCCTTAGTACATGTCCGGTCGATTGATCGACATTTTGTTCTAACTAGAACCGTTTCGTTTGATAAGCGATTGGTGCAACTTTTACGAAGAATTCTTCGCAAGAATCTCTGATGGCGTTTGTCTAATTTTTTGACCTGCTTCTTCATTATTAGCCACGTTTCGCTCGCGCATAGAAGTACCGGAACAATAATAGCTTTGTACACCGATAATTTAGTTCCAACGGATATATACTTATTATTGAATACTCTTCACTACATCTTGTTATAAGATGCATTTTCATGTTTTAATCGCAAAGAAATTTCATCATCTAGCGATGCCGCTTTATTAACGACACAATACCTACATACTTAACTAATTGCCCTAAAATTAGCCGTACAAGAAGCGATACAAATGAAATATTCAAATATTGTAATCTTCACAGACTCACTTACAGCTATACAAAGTATCAACGATCACCAATTAATTAAAACAAAATACCATCCTGTAAGTCAAG